>JAKFHT010004352.1:0-317171 GCA_023783455.1 Erythrocebus patas
GATTTCATCTCACACAGTTACACAATCCTTTTCATTGAACAGTTTGCTAACATTGTTTTCTTGGAGTCTGAGAAGGGATATTTGAGAGTGCATTGAGGCCAATGGTGACAAAGGAAATATCCTCAGATAAAAACGAGAAACAAGCTTTCTGAGAAATTGCTTTGTGATGTGTGAATTCACCTCACAGAGTCACACTTTTCTCTCCATGAAGCAGTTTGCTAACACGGTTTTCATGGAATTTACAAAGTGATATTTGGGAGTGCATTGAGGCCTATGGTGAAAAAGGAAATATCCTCAGATAAAAATCAGAAAGAAGCTTTCTGAGAAACTGCTTTGTGATGTGTGAATTCATCTCACAGAGTTACACCTTAGTCTTCATGAAGCAGTTTGCTAACACTGCTTTCATGGAATCTGCAAAGTGATATTTGGGAGCATATTGCAGCCTGTTGTGAAAAAGAAATATCCTCAGATGAAAATTAGAAAGAAGCTTTCTGAGAAATTGCTTTCTGATGTGTGAATTCAACTCACTGAGATACACCTGTATTTCATGGAGCCGTTTGCTAGCCCTGTATTTGTGGAATCTGAGAACTGATATTTCGGATCACTTTGAAGATTATACGATCAAAGGAACTATCCTCAGACAAAAACCAGAATGAAGCTTTCTGAGAAACTGCTCTGTGATGAGTGAATTCATCTCACAGAGTTGCACATGTATTTCGTGGAACCATTTGCTAGCACTGTTTTTGTGGAATCTGAGAAGTGATATTTTGGATCTCTATGAAGACTCCTAGGACAAAGGAATTATCCTCAGATAAAAACCAGAAAGAAGCTTTCTGAGAAACTGCTATATGATGCATGAATTCATCTCACAAAGTTACAACACTCTTTCATGGAGAAGTTTGCTAGCACTATTTTTGAGGAATCTCAGAAGTGATATTTTGGATATCATTGAATCCCATTGTGAATAATGAAATATCCTCAGATAAAAACTAGAAAGAAGCTTTCTGAGAAATTGCTTTCTGATGTGTGAATTCATCTCACAGAGTTACACCTTAGTCTTCATGAAGCAGTTTGCTAACACTGTTTTCACAGAATTTGCAATGAGATATACGGGAGTGCATTGAGAACTGAAATATCCTCAGATAAAAACGAGAAAGAAGCTTTCTGAGAAACTTCTTTGTGATGTGTGAATTCATCTCACAGAATTACACCTTTCTCTTCATGAAGCAGTTTGCTAACACTGTTTTGTGGAATCTGCAAAGTGATATTTGGGAGCATTGAGGCCTATGGTGAAAAAGGAAATATCCTCAGATGAAAACTGGAAAGAAGCATTCTGAGAAACTGCTTTGTGATGTGAATTCATCTCACAGAGTTACACTTTTCTGTTTGCCAACACTGTTTTCTTGAATCTGCAATGTGATATCTCTTAGCGCAATGAAGCTTACAGAGACAAAGGAAATAACTGGAGACAAAAATGAGAAAGAAGCTTTCTGAGAAACTGTGTGATGTGTGCTGTGTGACTTCATCTCACAAAGCTACACTTTTCTCTCCATGAAGTAGTTTGCTAACACTGTTTTCGTTCAATCTGCAACTGATCTTTCGGAGCGCATTTAGGCCTATGGTGAAAAAGGAAATATCCTCAGATGAAAAGTAGAAAAAAGCTTTCTGAGAAATTGCTATCTGATGTGTGAATTCATCTCACAGAGTTACACTTTCGTTTCATGGAGCAGTCTGTTACCACTGTTTTCGGAGAATATTAGAAGGGATAATTTGGATCACTATGAAGACTATACGGACAAAGGAAATATCGTCAGATAAAAATCAGAAAGAAGCTATCTGAGAAACTGCTTTGTGATGTGTGAATTCATCTAACAGAGTTACACCACTATTTCATGGAGCCGTTTCCTAGCACTGATTTTGTGGATTCTGAGAACTGATATTTCGGATCAGTTTGAAGATATAAGGACACAGGAAAAGTCTTCAGATTAAAACCAGAAAGAAGCTTTCTGAGAAACTGTTTTGTGACGTGTGAATTCATTTCACAGAATTACACCTCTCTTTCACGGAGGAGTTTGCTAGCACTATTTTTGTGGAATCTCAGAAGAGAATTTTAGATATCGTTGAATCCCATGGTGAATAATGAAATATACTCAGATAAAAAATGGAGAGAAGCATTCTCCGAAACTGCTTTGTGGTGTGTGAATTCACCTCACAGAGTTACACGACTGCTTTCACTGAGATGTTTGCTAACACTGTTTTCACAGCATCTGCAATCAGATATATGGGAGTGCATTGAGAACTGAAATATCCTCAGGTAAAAATGAGAAAGAAGTTTTGAGAAACTTCCTTGTGATGTGTGAATTGATTTCACAGACTTACACCTTTGTCTTCATGAAGCAGTTTGCTAACACAGTTTTCGTGGAACCTGCAAAGTGATATTTGGTAGCACATTTTAGGCTATGGTGAAAAACGATGTATTCTCAGATGAAAACTGGAAAGAAGCGTTCTGAAAAACTGCACTGTGATGTGTGAATGCAACTCACAGAGTTACACTGTTCTTTTCATTGATCAGTTTGCCAACACTGTTTTCTTGAAATTTGCAATGGGATATTTCTTAGGGCAATGAAGCTTACAGTGACAAAGGAAATATCCTCAGATAAAAACGAGAAAGAATCTTTCTGAGAAACTGCTTTGTGATGTGTGAATTCATGTCCCAGAGTTACACTGTTCTCTCCGTGAAGCAGTGTGTTAACACTGTTTTCATGGATCTGCAAAGTGATATTTGGAAACCCATTGAGGCATATGGTGAAAAAGGAAAAATACTCAGATGAAAACTAGAAAGAAGCTTTCTGAGAGATTGCTTTCTGATGTGTGAATTCAACTCACAGAATTACACCTGTATTTCGTGAGTTGTTTCCCAGCCCTGGTTTTGTGGAATCTGAGAACTACTATTTCGGATTGCTTTGAAGACTATACGGTCAAAGTAAATATCCTCAGATGAAAACCAGAATGAAGCTTTCTGGGAAACTACTTTGTGATGTGTGAATACATCTCACAGAGTTACACATGTATTTCATGGAACCATTTGCTGGCCCTGATTTTGTGGAATCTGAGAAGTGATATTTTGGATCTCTATGAAGACTCCTTGGACAAAGGAAATATCCTCAGATAAAAATCAGAAAGAAACTTTATGAGAAACTGCTTTATGATGCTTGAATTCACCTCAAAATAGTACACCACTCTTTAATGGAGGAGTTCGCTAGCACTGCTTTTGAGGAATCTCAGAAGTGATATTTTGGAAATCATTGAATCCCATAATGAAAAATGAAATATCCTCAGATAAAACCTGGAGAGAAGCCTTCTCAGAAGCTGCTTTGTGGTGTGCGAACTCATCTCACATTCACACTATTGCTTTCATTGAGAAGTTTGCTAACACTGTTTTCACAGAATTTGCAATGAGATATACGGAGTGCATAGAGAACTCAAATATCCTCAGATAAAAAAGAGAAAGAAGCTTTCTGAGGAACTTCTTTGTGATGTGTGAATTCATCTCACAGAGGTACATATTTCACTTCTTGAAGCAGTTTGCTAACACTGTTTTCCCGGAATCTGCAAACTGATATTAGAGAGCACCATGAGGGCAATGGTGAAAAAGGAAATATCCTCAGATGAAAACTGGAAAGAAGCGTTCTGAGAAACTGCATTGTGATATGTGAATGCACCTCACAGAGTTACACTTTTCTTTTCATTGATCAGTTTATCAACACTGTTTTCTTCAAATCTGCAACGGGATATTTCATAGCGCCATGAAGTTTATGGTGACAAAGGAAATATCCTCGGATAAAAACGAGAAAGAAGCTTTCTGAGAAACTGCTTTGTGATGTGTGAATTCATCTCACAGGTTTACACGTTTCTCTCTGTGAAGCAGTTTCCTAACACAGTTTTCGTAGAATCTTGAAAGTGATATTTCGGAATGCATTGAGGCATATGGTGAAAAAGGAAATATCCTCAGATGAAAACTGGAAAGAAGGTTTCTGAGAAACTGCTATCTGATGTGTGAATTCATCTCACAGAGATACACTTTCCTTTCAGGGAGCATTCTGTTACCACTCTTTTTGTTGTGTCTGGGAAGGGATATTTGCGTACGCTATGAAGGTATACGGTCAAAGGAAATATCCTCTATTAAAAAAAGGTGAAAGAAGCTTTATGTGAAACTGCTCTGTGATGTGTGAATTCATTTCACAGAGTTAAACCACTCTTTGATGAAGGAGTTTGCTAGCGCTGTTTTTGAGGAATCTCAGAAGAGATATCTTGAATATCGTCGAATCCCATGGTGAAAAATGAAATATCCTGACATAAAAACTGCAGAGAGGCCTTCTCAGAAACTGCTTTGTTGTGGGTGAATTCAGCTCACAGAGTGACATCATTGTTTTCAGTGAGAAGCTTGCTAAGAGTGTTTTCGCAGAATGTGCAATGAGACACACGGGGGCGCTTTGAGACCACGAATAGCCTCAGCTGAAAAAACAAAGAAGCTTTCTGAGAAACTGTGATGTGTGAATTCAACTCACTGAATTACACCTGTATTTCGTGGAGCTATTTTCTAGCCCTGATTTTGAGGAATGTGAGAACGGATATTTCAAATCCCTTTGAAGACTATATGGCCAAAGGAAACATCCTCTGATGAAAAGCAGAATGAAATTTTCTGAGAAACTGTGATGTGTGAATTCAACTCACTGAATTACACCTGTATTTCGTGGAGCCGTTTGCTAGCCTGATTTTGTGGAATCTGAGAATGGATATTTCGAATTGCTTTGAAGACTATATGGCCAAGAAATTTCCTCAGATATAAAGCAGAATGAAGCTTTCTGAGAAACTGCCTTGTGATGTGTGAATTCATCTCAGAGTTACACAGGTATTTCGTGGAACGGTTTGCTAGCCCTGTTTTTGTGAAAACTCAGAAGTGATATTTTGTATCACTATGAAGACTCCTCAGAGAGGAAATATCCTCAGATAAAAACCAGAAAGAAGCTTTCTGAGAAACTGCTTTGTGATGGGTGAATTCTTCTCAGGGAGTTACACGTTAGTCTTCATGGAGCAGTTTGCTAACACTGTTTTAGTGGAAAATGTAACATGATATTTGGGAGGGAAATGAGGCATGTGGTGAAAAAGGAAATATCCCCAGGTGAAAACTGGAAAGAAGCTTTCTGAGAAACTTCTTTGTGATGTGTGAATTCTTATCACTGACCTACACTTTTCTCTTCATGAAGCAGTTTGCTAACACTGTCATGTGGAATCTGAAAAGTGATACTTCGGAGCGCATTGAGGGATCTGGTGAAAAAGGATATATCCTCAGATGAAATGTTTAAAGAAGCGTTCTGAGAAGCTGCATTGTGACGTGTGAATGCAACTCACAGAGTACAGTGTTCTTTTCATTCATCAGTTTGCTAACACTCTTTCCTTGAAATCTACAATGGGATATTTCTTAGTGCCATGAAGCTTAGGGTGACAAAGAAAATATCCTTCAATAATAACGAGACAAAAGATTTCTGAGAAACTGCTTTGTGATGTGTGAATGCACCTCACAGAGTTATAATTTTCTTTGCATTGATCAGTTTGTCAACACTGTTTTCTCGAAATCTGCAATGGCATATTCCTTAGCGCCATGAAGCTTATGGTGACAAAGGAAATAACCTCTGATAAAAAAGAGAAAGAAGTTTTCTTAGAAACTGCTTTGTGATGTTGTATTCATCTCACAGAGTTACACATGTATTTCGTTTAGCCGTTTGCTAGCACTCTTTTTGTGGAACCTGAGAAGTGATATTTTGGATCACTATGAAGACTCCTCGGATGAAGGAAATATCCTCAGATGAAAACTGGAAAGAAGCCTTCTGAGAAACTTCTTTGTGATGTGTAAATTCATCTCACAGACCTACACCTTTCTCTTCATGAAGCAGTTTGCTAACACTGTCTTCGTGGAATCTGAAAAGTGATATTTGGGAGCACATTGAGGGATATGGTGAAAAAGAATATATCATCAGACGAAAAGTGGAAAGAAGCATTCTAAGAAACTGCATTGTGCTGTGTGAATGCAACTCACAGAGTTACACAGTTCTTTTCATTCATCAGTTTCCTAACACTCTTTCCTTGAAATGTACAATGGGATATTTCTTAGCACCATGAAGCTTACAGTGACAAAGGAAATATCCTCCCATAAAAACTAGACAGAAACTTTCTGAGAAACTGCTTTGTGATGTGTGAATTCACCTCACAGCTTTACACGTTTCTCTCTATGAAGCAGTTTCCTAACACAGTTTTCGTGGAATCTGCATAGTGATATTTGGGAGCACATTGAGGCCTGTGGTGAAAAAGGAAATATCCTCAGATGAAAACTGGAAAGAAGCATTCTGAGAAACTGCATTGTGATGTGTGAATACAACTCACAGAGTTACACTTTTCTTTTCATTGATCAGTTTGTCAACACTGTTTTCTTGAAATCTGCAATGGGATAGTTCTTAGCTCCATGAAGCTTACGGTGACAAAGGAAATATTCTCCCATAAAAACTAGACAGAAATTTTCTGAGAAACTGCTTTGTGATGTGTGAATTCATCTCACAGAGTTTCACATGTATTTTGTGGAGCCGTTTGCTAGCACTCTTTTGGTGGAATCGGAGAAGTGATAATTTGGATTGCTATGAAGACTCCTCAGATGAAGGAAATATCCTCCGATGAAAACTGGAAAGAAGATTTCTGAGAAACTGCTATCTGATGTGTGAATTCATCTCACAGAGATACACTTTCCTTTCAGGGAGCATTCTGTTACCGGTCTTTTTGTTGATCTGGGAAGGGATATTTGCGTATGCTATGAAGGTTATACGATCAAAGGAAGTATCGTCAATTAAAAAAGGTGAAAGAAGCTTTCTGCAAAACTTCTCTGTGATATGTGAATTCATTTCACAGAGTTAAACCACTCTTTGATGGAGGAGTTTGCTAGCGCTGTATTAGTGGAATCTCAGAAGTGATATCTTGAATATCATGGAATCCCATGGTGAAAAATGAAATATCCTGACATAAAAACTGCAGAGAGGCCTTCTCAGAAACTGCTTTGTTGTGGGTGAATTCAGCTCACAGAGTGACATCATTGTTTTCAGTGAGAAGCTTGCTAAGAGTGTTTTCGCAGAATGTGCAATGAGACACATGGAGGTGCTTTGAGACCACAAATAGCCTCAGCTGAAAAAAGAAAGAAGCTTTCGGAGAAACTGCTTGAGGTATGTGAATTCAACTCACTGAATTACACCTGTATTTCGTGGAGCCGTTTGCTAGCCCCGATTTTGTGGAATCTGAGAACGGATATTTCGCATCATTTTGAAGACTATATCGCCAAAGGAAATATCCTCGGATAAAAAGCAGAATGAAGCTTTCTGAGAAACTGCCTTTATGATGTGTGAATTCATCTCACAGAGTTACATGTATTTCATGGATGTTTCCACTGTTTTGTGGAATCTCAGAAGTGATATTTTGGATCGCTATGAAGACTCCTCAGACAGAGGAAATATCCTCAGATAAAACCAGAAAGAAGCTTTCTGAGAAACTGCTTTGTGATGTGAATTCATCTCAGAGAGTTACACTTCTTTTCATGGAGCAGTTTGCTAACACTGTTTTCTTGAAATCTGCAAAGTGATATTTGGGAGTGCATTGAGGTCTATGGTGAAACAGGAAATATCCTCAGATAAAACTGAAAGAAGCTTTCTGAGAAACTGTTTTGTGATGTGTGAATTCATCTCAGAGTTACACTTCTTTTCATGGAGCAGTCTATTACCACTGTTTTGTGGAATCTGAAGGATATTTGGAGCATTGAGGCCTATGCTGAGAAAGGAAATATCCTCAGATAAAACTAGAAGAAGCTTTCTGAGAAACTGCTTTGTGATGTTAATTCATCTCAGAGAGTTACACTTTTCTTTTCATTGAGCAGTTTGCTAACACTGTTTTCTTGGAAAATGCAACATGATATTTGGGAGTGCATTGAGGTCTATGGTGAAACAGGAAATATCCTCAGATAAAACTGAAAGAAACTTTCTGAGAAACTTCTTTGTGATGTGAATTCATCTCACAGATTACACTTTTCTTCATGAGCAGTTTGCTAACACTGTTTTGTGGAATCTGAAGGATATTTTTTTGAGGCAAAAGGAAATATCCTCAGATAAAAAAAGAAGCTTTCTGAGAAACTGTTTTGTGATGTGTGAATTCATCTCACAGAGTTACATTTTCTTTTCATTGATCAGTTTGTCAACACTGTTTTCTTTGGAATCTGCAATGGGATATTTCTTAGCGCCATGAAGCTTATGGTGACAAAGGAAATATCCTCAGATAAAAGAGAAAGAAGCTTGAGAAACTTTTGTGATGTGTGAATTCATCTCACAGAGTTACACTTCTTTTCATGGAGCAGTTTGTTACACTTTTTGTGGAATCTGAGAAGTGATATTTTGGATCACCATGAAGCCATGTGAAAAGGAAATATCCTCAGATAAAACTGGAAAGAAGCTTGAGAAACTGCTTTGTGATGTGAATTCATCTCACAGAGTTACACTTCTTTTCATGAGCAGTTTGCTAACACTGTCTTCATGGAATCTGAAAAGTGATATTTGGGAGCATTGAGGTCTATGGTGAAACAGGAAATATCCTCAGATAAAAGAAAGAAGCTTCTGAGAAACTGCTTTATGATGTGTGAATTCATCTCAGAGTTACACTTCTTTTCATTCATCAGTTTGCTAACACTGTTTTGTGGAATCTGCAATGGGATATTTCTAGCACCATGAAGCTTATGGTGACAAAGGAAATATCCTCAGATAAAACTAGAAGAAGCTTTCTGAGAAACTGCTTTGTGATGTTTGAATTCATCTCACAGAGTTACACTTTCTTCATGAGCAGTTTGCTAACACTGTTTTTGGAATCTGCAAAGGGATATTTGGAGTGCATTGAAGTCTGTGGTGAAAAGGAAATATCCTCAGATAAAACTGGAAAGAAGTTTCTGAGAAACTGCTTTATGATGTGTGAATTCATCTCACAGAGTTACACTTTTCTTTTCATTGAGCAGTTTGCCAACACTGTTTTCTTGAAATCTGCAATGGATATTTCTTAGCACCATGAAGCTTATGGTGACAAAGGAAATATCCTCAGATAAAAGAAAGAAGCTTTCTGAGAAACTGTTTTGTGATGTGAATTCATATCACAGAGTTACACTTTTCATGAAGCAGTTTGCTAACACTGTTTTGTGGAATCTGCAAAGTGATATTTGGGAGTGCAAGGAGGCCTGTGGTGAAGCAGAAAATATCCTCAGATGAAAACTGGAAAGAAGCTTGAGAAACTGCTTTGTGATGTGTGAATTCACCTCACAGAGTTACACCTTTCTCTTCATGAAGCAGTTTGCTAACACTGTTTCGTGGAATCTGAAAAGTGATATTTGGGAGCATTGAGGTCTATGGTGAAACAGGAAATATCCTCAGATGAAAAGTTTAAAGAAGCGTTCTGAGAAACTGTTTTGTGATGTGTGTGAATGCAACTCACAGAGTTACATTTCTTTCATTCATCAGTTTCCTAACACTCTTTCCTTGAAATCTGCAATGGATATTTACACCATGAAGCTTATGGTGACAAAGGAAATATCCTCAGATAAAACTAGAAGAAGCTTTCTGAGAAACTGCTTTGTGATGTGAATTCATCTCACAGGTTTACACGTTTCTCTCTATGAAGCAGTTTCCTAACACAGTTCTTGTGGAATCTTCAAAGTGATATTTTGGAGCGCATTGAAGTCTGTGGTGAAAAAGGAAATATCCTCAGATGAAAACTGGAAAGAAGCATTCTGAGAAACTGCATTGTGATGTGTGAATGTGCCTCACAGAGTTACACTTTTCTTTTCATTGATCAGTTTGCCAACACTGTTTTCTTGAAATCTACAATGGGATATTTTTTAGCTCCATGAAGCTTATGGTGACAAAGGAAATATCCTCAGATAAAAACGAGAAAGAAGCTTGAGAAACTGCTTTTGTATGAATTCATATCACAGAGTTACACTTTCTTCATGAAGCAGTTTGCTAACACTGTTTTCATATGGAAAATGCAACATGATACTTGGGAGTGCAAGGAGGCCTGTGGTGAAGAGAAAATATCCTCGGATGATAATTGGAAAGAAGCTTTCTGAGAAACTTCTTTGTGATGTGTGAATTCATTTCACAGACCTACACCTTTCTTTTCATGAAGCAGATTGCTAACACTGTCTTCGTGGAATCTGAAAAGTGATATTTGCGAGTGCATTGAGGGATATGGTGAAAAAGGATATATCCTCAGATGAAAAGTTTAAAGAAGCGTTCTGAGAAACTGCATTGTGATGTGTGACTGCAACTCACAGAGTTACAGTGTTCTTTTCATTCATCAGTTTCCTAACACTCTTTCCTTGAAATCTGCAATGGGATATTTCTTAGCACCATGAAGCTTATGGTGACAAAGGAAATATCCTCCGATTAAAACTAGATAGAAGCTTTCTGAGAAACTGCTTTGTGATGAGTGAATTCATCTCACAGAGTTACACTTTCTTCATGAGCAGTTTGCTAACACTGTTGTGGAATCTGCAAAGTGATATTTTGGGCGCATTGAAGTCTGTGGTGAAAAGGAAATATCCTCAGATGAAAACTGGAAAGAAGCATTCTGAGAAACTGCATTGTGATGTGTGAATGTGCCTCACAGAGTTACACTTTTCTTTTCATTGATCAGTTTGCCAACACTGTTTTCTTGAAATCTACAATGGGATATTTTTTAGCTCCATGAAGCTTATGGTGACAAAATATCCTCAGATAAAAACAGAAAAACTTTCTGAGAAACTGCTTTGTGATGTGAATTCATATCACAGAGTTACACTTTCTTCATGAAGCAGTTTGCTAACACTGTTTTCATATGGAAAATGCAACATGATATTTGGGAGTGCAAGGAGGCCTGTGGTGAAGAAAATATCCTCATGATAGAAGCTTTCTGAGAAACTTCTTTGTGATGTGAATTCATTTCACAGAGTTTCTTTTCATGAAGCAGTTGCTAACACTGTTTCGTGGAATCTGAAAAGTGATATTTTGGGCGCATTGAAGTCTGTGGTGAAAAGGAAATATCCTCAGATGAAAAGTTTAAAGAAGCATTCTGAGAAACTGCATTGTGATGTGTACTGCAACTCAGAGTTACAGTGTTCTTTTCATTCATCAGTTTGCTAACACTCGTTCCTTGAAAACTGCAATGGGATATTTCTTAGTGCCATGAAGCTTACGGTGACAAAGGAAATATCCTCCGATTAAAACTAGACAGAAGCTTTCTGAGAAACTGTTTTGTGATGCGTGAATTCATCTCACAGGTTTACACATTCCTCTCCATGAAGCAGTTTCCTAACACAGTTCTCGTGGAATCTGCAAAGTGATATTTGGGAGCACATTGAGGCCGGTGGTATAAAAGCAAATACCCTCAGATGAAAACTGGAAAGAAGCATTCTGAGAAACCACATTGTGATGTGTGAATGTACCTCAGAGAGTTACACTTTTTTCTTTTCATTGATCAGTTTGCCAACACTGTTTTCTTGAAATCTGCAATGGGATACTTCTTAGTGCCATGAAGCTTACGGTGACAAAGGAAATATTCTCCCCTAAAAACTAGACAGAAGCTTTCTGAGAAACTGCTTTGTGATGTTTGAATTCATCTCAGAGAGTTACACTTTTCTTTTCATGAAGCAGTTTCCTAACACAGTTTTCGTGGAATCTGCAAAGTGATATTTTGGGCGCATTGAAGTCTGTGGTGAAAAGGAAACATCCTCAGATGAAAACTGGAAAGAAGCTTCTGAGAAACCACATTGATGTGAATGTACCTCAGAGAGTTACACTTTTTCTTTTCATTGATCAGTTTGCCAACACTGTTTTGAAATCTGCAATGGGATACTTTAGTGCCATGAAGCTTATGGTGACAAAGAAATATTCTCAAAAACTAGACAGAAGCTTTCTGAGAAACTGCTTTGTGATGTGAATTCATCTCAGAGAGTTACACGTTTCTCTCCATGAATGAGTTTCCCAACACAGTTTTCGTGGAATCTGCAAAGTGATATTTTGTGCGATTGAGGCTTGTGGTGAAAAGGAAACATCCTCAGATGAAAACTGGAAAGAAGATTGAGAAACTGTTATCTGATGTGTGAATTCATCTCACAGAGTTACACTTCTTTCAGGAGCATTCTGTTCCATTTTGTTGATCTGAAGATATTGCATCTATGAACTAATGAAAGGAAATATCCTCAGATAAAACTAGAAAGAAGCTTTCTGAGAAACTGTGATGTGAATTCATTTCACAGAGTTACACTTTTTCTTTTCATTGAGCAGTTTGCTAACACTGTTTTGTGGAATCTCAGAAGTGATATCTTGAATATCACTGAATCCCATAGTGAAAAATGAAATATCCTGAGATAAAACTGCAGAGTTCTCAGAAACTGCTTTGTTGTGGTGAATTCATCACAGAGTGACATCATTGTTTTCAGTGAGAAGCTTGCTAAGTGTTTTCGCAGAATGCAATGAATATCCTTTTGAGATCACAAATAGCCTCAGCTGAAAAAGAAAGACGCTTTCTGAGAAAGTGTGATGTGTGAATTCAACTCACTGAATTACACCTGTATTTCATGGAGCAGTTTGCTAACACTGTTTTGGAATCTGCAAAGTGATATTTCAAATCCTTTGAAGACTATACAGCCAAAGGAAACATCCTCAGATAAAAACAGAATGAAGCTTTCTGAGAAACTGTTTTGTGATGTGAATTCATCTCAGAGTTACACTTTTTCTTTTCATTGAGCAGTTTGCTAACACTGTTTTGGAATCTGCAAAGTGATATTTCAAATCGCTATGAAGACTCCTCTGACAGAGGAAATATGCTCAATGAAAAGAAAGCTTAACTGTCAGAATCACACAGAGCAGTTTCTAAGCTTCCTTCTGGTTTTTATCTGAGGTATTTCTTTTCAGCATATTCTAAAGAGCGTCCCAAAAGTCCTTTCTCAGGTTCCACAGAAACAGTGATTTCAAACTGCTCAATCCAAAGAATGATTTAACTCTATGAGATGAATAAACACCACAGCAGTTGCTCAGAAAGCTTCTTCCAGTTTTATCTGAAGATATTTCCTTGCTCACCACAGGCCTCCGGGCACCACTTAATATCCTTCGCAGATTCCTCAAAGACAGAGTTTTCAAACTGGGCAATGTAGAGTAAGCTTTAACTCTGTGAAATGAATGCACATATCAGAGAGCAGTTTCTTGGAACGCTTCTTTCTGGGTTTTATTTGAGGATATTTCACTTTTCACCATAGTCTTCAATGTGCTCCAAAATATCACTTTTTGGGTTTTACAGGAACAGTGTTCAAACACTGCCTTATGAGAAAAGAGGTATAACTCTCTGAATGGAATGTCCACATCACAAAGCAGTTTCTCAGAAAGTTTCTCTCCAGTTTTTATTTGAAGATATTTCCTTTTTCACCATAGGCCTGAATGTGCTCAATGTCCCTCAGATCCATCCATGACAGAGTTTCAACATAAGAAAGAAAGTTTTATCTATGTGAGATGAATACACATCACAAAGCAGTTTCTCAGAAAGCTTCTTTCCAGTTTTATCTGAAGATATTTTTCACCATAGGCCTGAATGCTCCCAAATGTCCCTCAGATCCATCCATGACAGAGTTTCCAAACTGGGCAATGTAGAGTAAGCTTTAACTCTGTGAAATGAATAAACATAGCAAAAAGCAGATTCACAGAAAGCTTCTTTCCAGTTTTATCTGAAGATATTTCCTTTTTCACCATAGGCCTGAATGCTCCCAAATGTCCTTCAGATCTTCCATGACAGAGTTTCAAACTGTAGTAGAAAAGCTTTATCTATATGAGATGAATACAAATATCACAAAGCAGTTTCACAGGACGCTTCTTTCCAATTTTTGTCTGAGGCTATTTCTCTTTTCACCATAGGCGTCAATATGCTTCCGAATGTCCCTTTGTACCTTCTTCTCCAAAAGGGTTTCCACGATGCTGTATGAGAAGAGAGGTATAACACTGTGAGTGGAATGCATACGTCACAAAGCAACTCCTTGGAAAGCTTCTCTCCAGTTTGTATCTCTACATATTTCCTTTTTCACCATAAGCCTGAAAGCGCTCCTGAATATCCCTTTGCACACTAAACATAAAGAGTGTCAGAAAACTGCTCAATGAAAAGAGAAGTTTAACTGTGAGATGAATACACATCACAAAGCAGTTTCACAGAAAGCTTCTTCTGGTTTTATCTGAGGATATTTCTTTTCCATATCTAGAGTCCAAATGTCCTTCTCAGATTCCACAGAAACAGTGATTTCAAACTGCTCAATAAAGAATTTTAACTCTATGAGATGAATACACATCACAAAGCAGTTGCTCAGAAAGCTTCTTCCAGTTTTCATCAGAAGACATTTCCTTGCTCACCAGCCTCTGGGCCACTTAATATCCCTTTTTCTGAAAACAGAGTTTCCAAACTGCAATAGAGAAGCTTTAACTCTGTGAGTGGAATGCACACATCACAAAGCAGTTTCAGAAAGCTTCTTCTGGTTTTATCTGAGGATATTTCACTTTTCATAGTCTTCAATGTGCTGAAATATCACTTTTTGGTTTTACAGAACAGTGTTCAAACACTGCCTTATGAGAAAAGGTAACCTGAGTGGAATGCACATCACAAAGCAGTTTCTCAGAAAGCTTCTCCAGTTTTATCTGAAGATATTTCTTTTCACCATAGTCCTGAATGTGCCCCAATGTCCTCAGATCCTCCATGACAGTTTCAAACTAATGAAGAAAGTATCTATGTGAAATGAATAAACATAGCAAAAGCAGATTCACAGAAAACTTCTTTCCATTTTTTATCTGAAGATATTTCCTTTTTCACCATAGTCCTGAATGTGCACTCGAATGTCCTTTCGCAGATCCATCCATGACAGAGTTTCCAAGCTGTGTAATGTAAAGAAAGCTTTATCTATGTGAGATGAATAAACAAAGCAAAAAGCAGATTCACAGAAAGCTTCTTTCCATGTTTTATCTGAAGATATTTCCTTTTTCACCATAGTCCTGAATGTGCGCCCGAATGTCCCTTCGTGGATCCTTCCATGACGGAGTTTCCAAACTGCGTAATATAAAGAAAGTTTTATGTATGTGAGATGAATAAACATATATATCTCAAAGCAGTTTCACAGAAAGCTTCTTTCCAGTTTTTGTCTGAGGATATTTCTTTTTTCACAATAGCCATCCATATACTCCCTAATGTCCTTTGGTAGCTTTTTCTCCAAAAGGAATTCCCCAATCCTCTATGAGAAGAAAGGTACAGCTCTGAGAGTGGAAGGCAAATTTCACAAAACAGCTCCTCTGAAATCTTCTTTCCAGTTTCTATCTGAAGATATTTTCGTTCTCACCATAAGCCTCAAAGTGCAAATCCTTCTGAATCCATCAAACAGTTCAGTTTAATGAAAGAAAGCTTTATCTATGTGAGATGAATACACATCACAAAGCAGTTTCAGAAAGCTTCTTCCAGTTTTATCTGAAGATATTTCTTTTCACCATAGCCTGAATGTGCTCCAAATGTCCTTCTCAGATTCCACAGAACAGTGATTTCAAACTGCTCAATGAAAGAAAGTTTTATCTATGTGAGATGAATACACATCACAAAGCAGTTTCAGAAAGCTTCTTCCAGTTTTATCTGAAGATATTTCTTTTCACCATAGCCTGAATGTGCTCCAAATGTCCTTCTCAGATTCCACAGAACAGTGATTTCAAACTGCTCAATGAAAGAAAGTTTTATCTATGTGAGATGAATACACATCACAAAGCAGTTTCTCAGAAAGCTTCCAGTTTTATCTGAGATATTTCCTTTTCACCATAGTCCTGAATGTGCTCCCAATATCCTTGGTCCTTTTTCTCCAAAGACATGCTTATGAGAAGAGGTATAACACTGTGAGTGAATGCACATCACAAAGCAGCTCAGAAAGCTTCTCTCCAGTTTTATCTGAAGATATTTCCTTTTCACCATAAGCCTCAAAGTGCTCGAATATCCCTTCACTAAACATAAACAGTGTTAGAAAACTGCTCAATGAAAAAGAAGCTTAACTGTGAGATGAATAAACATAGCAAAAGCAGTTTCACAGAAAGCTTCTTCTGGTTTTTATCTGAGGATATTTCCTTTTCACCATAGCCTGAATGTGCTCCAAATGTCCTTCTCAGATTCCACAGAACAGTGATTTCAAACTGCTCAATCCAAAGAATGATTTAACTCTATGAGATGAATACACACATCACAAAGCAGTTTCAGAAAGCTTCTCCAGTTTTATCTGAAGATATTTCCTTTTCACCATAGCCTGAATGTGCTCAATGTCCCTTCAGATCCTCCATGACAGTTTCAAACTGCTCAATAAAGAAAGTTTTATCTATGTGAGATGAATACACACATCACAAAGCAGTTTCTCAGAAAGCTTCTTCCAGTTTTATCTGAGGATATTTCACTTTTCACCATAGTCTTCAATGTGCTGAAATATCACTTTTTGGTTTTACAAACAGTGTTCAAACACTGCCTTATGAGAAAAGAGGTATAACTCTGAGTGGAATGCACACATCACAAAGCAGTTTCAGAAAGCTTCTCCAGTTTTTATCTGAAGATATTTCCTTTTCACCATAGCCTGAATGTGCTCCAAATGTCCTTCTCAGATTCCACAGAACAGTGATTTCAAACTGCTCAATGAAAGAAAGTTTTATCTATGAGATGAATACACATCACAAAGCAGTTTCACAGAAAGCTTCTTCCAGTTTTTATCTGAGGATATTTCCTTTTCACCATAGCCTGAATGTGCTCCAAATGTCCTTCCTCAGATTCCACAGAACAGTGATTTCAAACTGCTCAATCCAAAGAATGATTTAACTCTATGAGATGAATACACATCACAAAGCAGTTTCTCAGAAAGCTTCTCCAGTTTTCATCTGAAGATATTTCCTTTTCACCATAGGCCTGAATGTGCTCCCAATATCCCTTCACTAAACATAAACAGTGTTAGAAAACTGCTCAATGAAAAAGAAGCTTAACTGTGAGATGAATACACATCACAAAGCAGTTTCTCAGAAAGCTTCTTCTGGTTTTATCTGAGATATTTCCTTTTCACCATAGGCCTGAATGTGCTCCCAATGTCCTTCTCAGATTCCACAGAAACAGTGATTTCAAACTGCTCAATCCAAAGAATGGTTTAACTCTATGAGATGAATACACACATCACAAAGCAGTTCTCAGAAAGCTTCTCTCCAGTTTTATCTGAGATATTTCCTTTTCACCATAGGCCTGAATGTGCTCCCAATGTCCTTCAGATCCTCAAAGACAGAGTTTCCAAACTGCATGTAGAAAGCTTTATCTATGTGAGATGAATACACATCACAAAGCAGTTTCTCAGAAAGCTTCTCTCCAGTTTTCATCTGAAGATATTTCCTTTTCACCATAGTCTTCAATGCTCTGAAATATCACTTTTTGGTTTTACAGGAACAGTGTTCAAACACTGCCTTATGAGAAAAGAGGTATAACTCTGAGTGGAATGCACATCACAAAGCAGTTTCTCAGAAAGCTTCTCCAGTTTTATCTGAAGATATTTCCTTTTCACCATAGGCCTGAATGTGCTCCCAATGTCCTTCTCAGATTCCACAGAAACAGTGATTTCAAACTGCTCAATCCAAAGAATGGTTTAACTCTATGAGATGAATACACACATCACAAAGCAGTTTCACAGAAAGCTTCTTCTGGTTTTATCTGAGGATATTTCTTTTCACCATAGTCCTGAATGTGCTCCCAATGTCCTTCTCAGATTCCACAGAAACAGTGATTTCAAACTGCTCAATCCAAAGAATGATTTAACTCTATGAGATGAATACACACATCACAAAGCAGTTGCTCAGAAAGCTTCTCTCCAGTTTTCATCTGAAGATATTTTTCACCATAGGCCTGAATGTGCTCCCAATGTCCTTCTCAGATTCCACAGAAACAGTGATTTCAAACTGCTCAATCCAAAGAATGGTTTAACTCTATGAGATGAATACACATCACAAAGCAGTTTCTCAGAAAGCTTCTTCTGGTTTTATCTGAGGATATTTCACTTTTCACCATAGTCTTCAATGCTCTGAAATATCACTTTTTGGTTTTACAGAACAGTGTTCAAACACTGCCTTATGAGAAAAGAGGTATAACTCTGAGTGGAATGCACATCACAAAGCAGTTTCTCAGAAAGCTTCTCCAGTTTTATCTGAGATATTTTTCACCATAGGCCTGAATGTGCTCCCAATGTCCTTCAGATCCTCCATGACAGAGTTTCAAACTGCTCAATCCAAAGAATGGTTTAACTCTATGAGATGAATACACATCACAAAGCAGTTCTCAGAAAGCTTCTTTCCAGTTTTATCTGAAGATATTTCCTTTTCACCATAGTCCTGAATGTGCTCCCAATGTCCTTCAGATCCTCCATGACAGAGTTTCAAACTGCTCAATCCAAAGAATGGTTTAACTCTATGAGATGAATACACATCACAAAGCAGTTTCACAGAAAGCTTCTCCAGTTTTATCTGAGGATATTTCCTTTTCACCATAGGCCTGAATGTGCTCCCAATGTCCTTCTCAGATTCCACAGAAACAGTGATTTCAAACTGCTCAATCCAAAGAATGGTTTAACTCTATGAGATGAATACACATCACAAAGCAGTTTCTCAGAAAGCTTCTCCAGTTTCTATCTGAAGATATTTCCTTTTCACCATAGGCCTGAATGTGCTCCCAATGTCCTTCTCAGATTCCACAGAAACAGTGATTTCAAACTGCTCAATCCAAAGAATGGTTTAACTCTATGAGATGAATACACATCACAAAGCAGTTTCACAGAAAGCTTCTTCTGGTTTTATCTGAGGATATTTCTTTTCACCATAGTCCTGAATGTGCTCCCAATGTCCTTCTCAGATTCCACAGAACAGTGATTTCAAACTGCTCAATCCAAAGAATGGTTTAACTCTATGAGATGAATACACATCACAAAGCAGTTGCTCAGAAAGCTTCTCCAGTTTTATCTGAAGATATTTCTTTTCACCATAGGCCTGAATGTGCTCCCAATATCCCTTCACAGATTCCTCAAAGACAGAGTTTCCAAACTGGGCAAAGAGTAAGCAACTCTGTGAAATGAATGCACATATCAGAGCAGTTTCAGAAAGCTTCTTCTGGTTTTATCTGAGGATATTTCACTTTTCACCATAGTCTTCAATGCTCTGAAATATCACTTTTTGGTTTTACAGGAACAGTGTTCAAACACTGCCTTATGAGAAAAGAGGTATAACTCCTGAGTGGAATGCACACATCACAAAGCAGTTTCTCAGAAAGCTTCTCCAGTTTTATCTGAAGATATTTCTTTTCACCATAGGCCTGAATGTGCTCCCAATGTCCTTCTCAGATTCCACAGAAACAGTGATTTCAAACTGCTCAATCCAAAGAATGGTTTAACTCTATGAGATGAATACACATCACAAAGCAGCTCAGAAAGCTTCTTCCAGTTTTATCTGAGGATATTTCCTTTTCACCATAGTCCTGAATGTGCTCCCAATGTCCCTTGGTAGCTTTTTCTCCAAAAGGATTCAATCTATGAGAAGAAAGGTATAACTGTGAGTGGAATGCACATCACAAAGCAGCTCAGAAAGCTTCTCCAGTTTCTATCTGAAGATATTTCTTTTCACCATAGCTCAAAGCCCACAGAGTTCTTCTTCTGGTTTTATCTGAGGATATTTTTTCACCATAGTCTTCAATGCTCTGAAATATCACTTTTTGGTTTTACAGGAACAGTGTTCAAACACTGCCTTATGAGAAAAGAGGTATAACTCTGAGTGGAATGCACACATCACAAAGCAGTTGCTCAGAAAGCTTCTTCCAGTTTTATCTGAAGATATTTCTTTTCACCATAGGCCTGAATGTGCTCCCAATGTCCTTCAGATCCTCAAAGACAGAGTTTCAAACTGCTCAATCCAAAGAATGATTTAACTCTATGAGATGAATACACATCACAAAGCAGTTTCAGAAAGCTTCTTCTGGTTTTATCTGAGGATATTTCCTTTTCACCATAGTCTTCAATGCTCTGAAATATCACTTTTTGGTTTTACAGGAACAGTGTTCAAACACTGCCTTATGAGAAAAGAGGTATAACTCTGAGTGAATGCACATCACAAAGCAGTTTCAGAAGCTTCTTCCAGTTTTATCTGAAGATATTTTTTCACCATAGTCCTGAATGTGCTCAAATATCACTTTTCAGTTTTACAGAACAGTGTTCAAACACTGCCTTATGAGAAAAGAGGTATAACTCTGTGAGATGAATAAACATCAAAAGCAGTTCAGAAAGCTTCTTCCAGTTTTATCTGAAGATATTTCCTTTTTCACCATAGTCCTGAATGTGCTCAATGTCCTTCGTGAATTCCATGGAGTTTCAAACTGCATAATAAAGAAAGTTTTATCTATGTGAGATGAATACATATCATCACAAAGCAGTTTCACAGAAAGCTTTTTCCAGTTTTGTCTGAGGATATTTCCTTTTCACCATAGCCATATACTCCTGAATATCCTTCAGATTCCTCAAAGACAGTTTCCAAACTGGGCAATGTAGAGTAAGCTTTAACTCTGTGAGTGGAATGCACACATCACAAAGCAGTTCTCAGAAAGCTTCTCCAGTTTTATCTGAAGATATTTCCTTTTCACCATAAGCCTCAAAGTGCTCCTGAATATCCTTCAGATTCCACAGAACAGTGTTAGAATACTGCTCAATGAAAGAGAAGCTTAACTGAGATGAATACACATCACAGCAGTTTCACAGAAAGCTTCTTCTGGTTTTATCTGAGGATATTTCTTTTCAGCATATTCTAAAGAGCATTCCCAAATGTCCTTCTCAGATTCCACAGAAACAGTGATTTCAAACTGCTCAATCCAAAGAATGATTTAACTCTGAGATGAATACACACATCACAAAGCAGTTGCTCAGAAAGCTTCTCCAGTTTTCATCTGAAGATATTTCCTTTTCACCATAGCCTGAATGTGCTCCCAAATGTCCTTCTCAGATTCCACAGAAACAGTGATTTCAAACTGCAATGTAGAGTAAGCTTTAACTCTGTGAAATGAATGCACATATCAGAGAGCAGTTTCTTGAAAGCTTCTTTCTGGTTTTATTTGAGGATATTTCACTTTTCACCATAGCCTGAATGTGCTCCCAAATGTCCTTTCTCAGGTTCCACAGAACAGTGTTCAAACACTGCCTTATGAGAAAAGAGGTATAACTCCTGAGTGGAATGCACATCACAAAGCAGTTTCTCAGAAAGCTTCCAGTTTTATCTGAAGATATTTCCTTTTCACCATAGCCTGAATGTGCTCCCAAATGTCCCTTCTGATCCATCCATGACAGAGTTTCAAACTGCAATGTAGAGTAAGCTTTAACTCTGTGAGATGAATACACATCACAAGCAGTTTCACAGAAAGCTTCTTCCAGTTTTATCTGAAGATATTTTTCACCATAGTCCTGAATGTGCTCCCAAATGTCCCTTCTGATCCATCCATGACAGAGTTTCAAACTGTGTAATGTAAAGAAAGTTTTATCTATGTGAGATGAATACACACATCACAAAGCAGTTTCACAGAAAGCTTCTTCCAGTTTTGTCTGAGGATATTTCCTTTTCACCATAGTCCTGAATGTGCTCCCAAATGTCCTTTCTCAGTTCCACAGAAACAGTGATTTCAAACTGCTCAATCCAAAGAATGATTTAACTCTATGAGAAGAAAGGTATAACTCTGAGTGGAATGCACATCACAAAGCAGTTTCAGAAAGCTTCTCTCCAGTTTCTATCTGAAGATATTTCCTTTTCACCATAGGCCTGAATGTGCTCCCAAATGTCCTTCTCAGATTCCACAGAAACAGTGATTTCAAACTGCTCAATCCAAAGAATGATTTAACTCTGAGATGAATACACATCACAAAGCAGTTTCACAGAAAGCTTCTTCTGGTTTTATCTGAGGATATTTCTTTTCCATATTCTAAAGAGCATTCCCAAATGTCCTTCTCAGATTCCACAGAACAGTGATTTCAAACTGCTCAATCCAAAGAATGATTTAACTCTGAGATGAATACACACATCACAAAGCAGTTGCTCAGAAAGCTTCTCTCCAGTTTTCATCTGAAGATATTTCCTTTTCACCATAGGCCTGAATGTGCTCCTGAATATCCTTCAGATTCCTCAAAGACAGAGTTTCCAAACTGGGCAATGTAGAGTAAGCTTTAACTCTGTGAAATGAATGCACATATCAGAGAGCAGTTTCTTGAAAGCTTCTTCTGGTTTTATTTGAGGATATTTCACTTTTCACCATAGTCCTGAATGTGCTCCCAAATGTCCTTTCTCAGTTCCACAGAACAGTGTTCAAACACTGCCTTATGAGAAAAGAGGTATAACTCTGAGTGGAATGCACACACAAAGCAGTTTCAGAAAGCTTCTCCAGTTTTATCTGAAGATATTTTTTTCACCATAGTCCTGAATGTGCTCCCAATATCCCTTCAGATTCCTCAAAGACAGAGTTTCAAACTGCATAAAGAAAGTTTTATCTATGTGAGATGAATACATCACAAAGCAGTTTCACAGAAAGCTTCTTCCAGTTTTGTCTGAGGATATTTCCTTTTCACCATAGTCCTGAATGTGCTCCCAAATGTCCTTTCTCAGGTTCCACAGAAACAGTGATTTCAAACTGCTCAATCCAAAGAATGATTTAACTCTATGAGAAGAAGGTATAACTCTGTGAGTGGAATGCACATCACAAAGCAGTTCTCAGAAAGCTTCTCCAGTTTCTATCTGAAGATATTTCCTTTTCACCATAAGCCTCAAAGCTCCCAATATCCCTTCAGACTAAAACAGTGTTAGAATACTGCTCAATGAAAAGAGAAGCTTAACTGTGAGTGGAATGCACACATCACAAGCAGTTTCACAGAAAGCTTCCTTCTGGTTTTATCTGAGGATATTTTTCACCATAGTCCTGAATGTGCTCCCAAATGTCCTTTCTCAGATTCCACAGAAACAGTGATTTCAAACTGCTCAATCCAAAGAATGATTTAACTCTATGAGATGAATACACACATCACAAAGCAGTTCAGAAAGCTTCTCTCCAGTTTTCATCTGAAGATATTTCCTTTTCACCATAGCCTGAATGTGCTCCCAAATGTCCTTCTCAGATTCCTCAAAGACAGAGTTTCCAAACTGGGCAATGTAGAGTAAGCTTTAACTCTGTGAAATGAATGCACATATCAGAGAGCAGTTTCTTGAAAGCTTCTTCTGGTTTTATTTGAGGATATTTCACTTTTCACCATAGTCTTCAATGCTCCAAATATCACTTTTCAGTTTTACAGGAACAGTGTTCAAACACTGCCTTATGAGAAAGAGGTATAACTCTGAGTGAATGCACACATCACAAAGCAGTTTCAGAAAGCTTCTCTCCAGTTTTATCTGAAGATATTTCTTTTCACCATAGGCCTGAATGTGCTCCCAATATCCTTCAGATTCCTCAAAGACAGAGTTTCAAACTGCATAAAGAAAGTTTTATCTATGTGAGATGAATAAACATCACAAAGCAGTTCTCAGAAAGCTTCTCCAGTTTTATCTGAAGATATTTTTCACCATAGCCTGAATGTGCTCCCAAATGTCCTTCTCAGATTCCACAGAAACAGTGATTTCAAACTGCTCAATGAAAGAAAGCTTTATCTATGTGAGATGAATACACATATCACAGAGCAGTTTCAGAAAGCTTCTTTCCAGTTTTATCTGAGGATTTTCCTTTTCACCATAGTCCTGAATGTGCTCCCAATATCCTTCAGATTCCTCAAAGACAGAGTTTCAAACTGCTCAATCCAAAGAATGATTTAACTCTATGAGATGAATACATATCACAGAGCAGTTTCTCAGAAAGCTTCTTCCAGTTTTATCTGAAGATATTTTTCACCATAGCCTGAATGTGCTCCCAAATGTCCTTCTCAGATTCCACAGAAACAGTGATTTCAAACTGCTCAATGAAAAGAGAAGCTTAACTGTGAGTGGAATGCACACATCACAAAGCAGTTTCACAGAAAGCTTCTTCTGGTTTTATCTGAGGATATTTCCTTTTCACCATAGTCCTGAATGTGCTCCCAAATGTCCTTCTCAGATTCCACAGAAACAGTGATTTCAAACTGCTCAATAAAGAATGATTTAACTCTATGAGATGAATACACACATCACAAAGCAGTTGCTCAGAAAGCTTCTCTCCAGTTTTATCTGAAGATATTTCCTTTTCACCATAGCCTGAATGTGCTCCCAAATGTCCCTTCAGATTCCTCAAAGACAGAGTTTCCAAACTGCAATGTAGAGTAAGCTTTAACTCTGTGAAATGAATACATATCACAGAGCAGTTTCTTGAAAGCTTCTTCTGGTTTTATTTGAGGATATTTCACTTTTCACCATAGTCTTCAATGCTCCAAATATCACTTTTCAGTTTTACAGAACAGTGTTCAAACACTGCCTTATGAGAAAGAGGTATAACTCTGAGTGGAATGCACACATCACAAAGCAGTTTCTCAGAAAGCTTCTCCAGTTTTATCTGAAGATATTTCTTTTCACCATAGCCTGAATGTGCTCCCAAATGTCCCTTCAGATTCCTCAAAGACAGAGTTTCAAACTGCTCAATGAAAGAAAGCTTTATCTATGTGAGATGAATACACATCACAAAGCAGTTTCACAGAAAGCTTCTTTCCAGTTTTATCTGAGATATTTCTTTTCACCATAGTCCTGAATGTGCTCCCAAATGTCCTTCTCAGATTCCACAGAAACAGTGATTTCAAACTGCTCAATGAAAGAAAGTTTTATCTATGTGAGATGAATACACATCACAAAGCAGTTTCACAGAAAGCTTCTTTCCAGTTTTATCTGAAGATATTTCCTTTTCACCATAGCCTGAATGTGCTCCCAAATGTCCTTTCTCAGATTCCACAGAAACAGTGATTTCAAACTGCTCAATCCAAAGAATGATTTAACTCTATGAGATGAATAAACATATCTATCACAAAGCAGTTTCACAGAAAGCTTCTTTCCAGTTTTGTCTGAGGATATTTCCTTTTCACCATAGCCTGAATGTGCTCCCAAATGTCCCTTGGTAGCTTTTTCTCCAAAGGATTCAATCCTCTATGAGAAAAAGTGAGTGGAATGCACACATCACAAAGCAGTTCCTCAGAAAGCTTCTCCAGTTTCTATCTGAAGATATTTCCTTTTCACCATAAGCCTCAAAGTGCTCCCAATATCCCTTCACAGATTCCTCAAAGACAGAGTTTCAAACTGCTCAATGAAAAGAAGCTTAACTGTGAGTGGAATGCACATCACAAAGCAGTTTCACAGAAAGCTTCTTCTGGTTTTATCTGAGGATATTTCTTTTCCATATTCTAAAGAGCTCCCAAATGTCCTTTCTCAGATTCCACAGAAACAGTGATTTCAAACTGCTCAATCCAAAGAATGATTTAACTCTATGAGATGAATACACATCACAAAGCAGTTTCTCAGAAAGCTTCTTCCAGTTTTATCTGAAGATATTTCCTTTTCACCATAGGCCTGAATGTGCTCCAAATGTCCTTCTCAGATTCCACAGAAACAGTGATTTCAAACTGCTCAATGAAAAGAAGCTTAACTGTGAGTGAATGCACATATCAGAGCAGTTTCTTGAAAGCTTCTTCTGGTTTTATCTGAGGATATTTCTTTTCACCATAGTCCTGAATGTGCTCCAAATGTCCTTTCTCAGATTCCACAGAAACAGTGATTTCAAACTGCTCAATGAAAAGAAGCTTAACTGTGAGTGAATGCACACATCACAAAGCAGTTTCTCAGAAAGCTTCTCCAGTTTTATCTGAAGATATTTTTCACCATAGGCCTGAATGTGCTCCAATATCCTTCACAGATTCCTCAAAGACAGAGTTTCAAACTGTGTAATGTAAAGAAAGTTTTATCTATGTGAGATGAATACACACATCACAAAGCAGTTTCACAGAAAGCTTCTTCTGGTTTTATCTGAGGATATTTCTTTTCCATATTCTAAAGAGCTTCCCAAATGTCCTTCTCAGATTCCACAGAAACAGTGATTTCAAACTGCTCAATCAAAGAATGATTTAACTATGAGATGAATACACACATCACAAAGCAGTTGCTCAGAAAGCTTCTCCAGTTTTCATCTGAAGATATTTCCTTTTCACCATAGGCCTGAATGTGCTCCAATATCCTTCACAGATTCCTCAAAGACAGAGTTTCAAACTGCTCAATGAAAAGAGAAGTTTTAACTCTGTGAAATGAATGCACATATCAGAGCAGTTTCAGAAAGCTTCTTTCCAGTTTTGTCTGAGGATATTTCTTTTCACCATAGCCTGAATGTGCTCCAAATGTCCTTTCTCAGATTCCACAGAAACAGTGATTTCAAACTGCTCAATGAAAAGAAGCTTAACTGTGAGTGGAATGCACATCACAAAGCAGTTCTCAGAAAGCTTCTCTCCAGTTTCTATCTGAAGATATTTCCTTTTCACCATAGCCTGAATGTGCTCCAAATGTCCTTCTCAGATTCCACAGAAACAGTGATTTCAAACTGCTCAATGAAAAGAGAAGTTTAACTGAGTGAGAGGAATTCACATGACACAGAGCAGTTTCACAGAAAGCTTCTTCTGGTTTTATCTGAGGATATTTCTTTTCACCATAGTCCTGAATGTGCTCCAAATGTCCTTCAGATTCCACAGAAACAGTGATTTCAAACTGCTCAATCCAAAGAATGATTTAACTCTATGAGATGAATACACACATCACAAAGCAGTTGCTCAGAAAGCTTCTCTCCAGTTTTCATCTGAAGATATTTCCTTTTCACCATAGCCTGAATGTGCTCCAATGTCCTTCAGATCCTCAAAGACAGAGTTTCCAAACTGGGCAATGTAGAAGTTTTAACTCTGTGAAATGAATGCACATATCAGAGCAGTTTCTGAAAGCTTCTTCTGGTTTTATCTGAGGATATTTCACTTTTCACCATAGTCTTCAATGCCCAAATATCACTTTTTGGTTTTACAGAACAGTGTTCAAACACTGCCTTATGAGAAAAGAGGTATAACTCTGAGTGAATGCACACATCACAAAGCAGTTTCTGAAAGCTTCTCCAGTTTTATCTGAAGATATTTTTCACCATAGCCTGAATGTGCTCCAATGTCCTTCAGATCCTCCATGACAGTTTCAAACTGCTCAATGAAAAGAGAAGCTTTAACTCTGTGAGATGAATACACATATCACAGAGCAGTTTCACAGAAAGCTTCTTTCCAGTTTTATCTGAGATATTTCCTTTTCACCATAGTCCTGAATGTGCTCCAAATGTCCTTCAGATTCCTCAAAGACAGAGTTTCAAACTGCAATGAAAGAAAGTTTTATCTATGAGATGAATACACACATCACAAAGCAGTTTCTCAGAAAGCTTCTTCCAGTTTTATCTGAAGATATTTCCTTTTCACCATAGCCTGAATGTGCTCCAAATGTCCTTCTCAGATTCCACAGAAACAGTGATTTCAAACTGCTCAATCCAAAGAATGATTTAACTCTATGAGATGAATACACATCAAAAGCAGTTTCACAGAAAGCTTCTTTCCAGTTTTGTCTGAGGATATTTCCTTTTCACCATAGCCTGAATGTGCTCCAATGTCCCTGGTAGCTTTTTCTCCAAAAGGGTTTCCAATCTGTATGAGAAGAAGGTATAACTCTGTGAGTGGAATGCACATCACAAAGCAGTTGCTCAGAAAGCTTCTCCAGTTTCTATCTGAAGATATTTTTCACCATAGGCCTGAATGTGCTCCAAATGTCCTTTCTCAGATTCCACAGAAACAGTGATTTCAAACTGCTCAATGAAAAGAAGCTTAACTGAGTGAGAGGAATTCACATGACACAGAGCAGTTTCACAGAAAGCTTCCTTCTGGTTTTATCTGAGGATATTTCTTTTCACCATAGTCCTGAATGTGCTCCAAATGTCCTTCAGATTCCACAGAAACAGTGATTTCAAACTGCTCAATCCAAGAATGATTTAACTCTATGAGATGAATACACACATCACAAAGCAGTTTCAGAAAGCTTCTCCAGTTTTCATCTGAAGATATTTCTTTTCACCATAGCCTGAATGTGCTCCAAATGTCCTTCTCAGATTCCACAGAAACAGTGATTTCAAACTGCTCAATCCAAAGAATGATTTAACTCTATGAGATGAATACACATATCACAGAGCAGTTTCTTGGAATGCTTCTTCTGGTTTTATTTGAGGATATTTCACTTTTCACCATAGTCTTCAATGCTCCAAAATATCACTTTTCAGTTTTACAGAACAGTGTTCAAACACTGCCTTATGAGAAAAGAGGTATAACTCTGAGTGGAATGCACACATCACAAAGCAGTTCTCAGAAAGCTTCTCCAGTTTTATCTGAAGATATTTCCTTTTCACCATAGGCCTGAATGTGCTCCAATGTCCCTTCAGATCCTCCATGACAGTTTCAAACTGTAATGTAAAGAAAGTTTTATCTATGTGAGATGAATACACACATCACAAAGCAGTTTCACAGAAAGCTTCTTCCAGTTTTATCTGAGGATATTTCCTTTTCACCATAAGCCTCAAAGCTCCCAAATATCCTTCACAGATTCCTCAAAGACAGAGTTTCCAAACTGGGCAATGTAGAGTAAGCTTTAACTCTGTGAGATGAATACACATCACAAAGCAGTTCTCAGAAAGCTTCTCCAGTTTCTATCTGAAGATATTTCCTTTTCACCATAAGCCTCAAAGCTCCCAAATATCCTTCACAGATTCCTCAAAGACAGAGTTTCAAACTGCTCAATGAAAAGAGAAGCTTAACTGTGTGAGTGGAATACACATCACAAAGCAGTTTCACAGAAAGCTTCCTTCTGGTTTTATCTGAGGATATTTCTTTTCCATATTCTAAAGAGCTCCCAAATGTCCTTCTCAGATTCCACAGAAACAGTGATTTCAAACTGCTCAATCCAAAGAATGATTTAACTCTATGAGATGAATACACATCACAAAGCAGTTTCTCAGAAAGCTTCTTTCCAGTTTTATCTGAAGATATTTCCTTTTCACCATAGCCTGAATGTGCTCCAATGTCCTTCAGATTCCTCAAAGACAGAGTTTCCAAACTGCAATGTAGAGTAAGCTTTAACTCTGAAATGAATGCACATATCAGAGAGCAGTTTCTTGGAATGCTTCTTCTGGTTTTATTTGAGGATATTTCACTTTTCCATAGTCTTCAATGTGCTCAAATATCACTTTTCAGTTTTACAGGAACAGTGTTCAAACACTGCCTTATGAGAAAAGAGGTATAACTCTGAGTGGAATGCACACATCACAAAGCAGTTTCAGAAAGCTTCTCTCCAGTTTTATCTGAGATGAATACACATCACAAAGCAGTTTCTCAGAAAGCTTTCCAGTTTTATCTGAAGATATTTTTCACCATAGTCCTGAATGTGCTCCAATGTCCCTTCAGATCCATCCATGACAGAGTTTCAAACTGCTCAATCCAAAGAATGATTTAACTCTATGAGATGAATACACATCACAAAGCAGTTCTCAGAAAGCTTCCAGTTTTGTCTGAGGATATTTCCTTTTCACCATAGCCATCCATATACTCCTGAATGTCCCTTGGTAGCTTTTTCTCCAAAAGGATTCAATCCTCTATGAGAAGAAAGTATAACTCTGTGAGTGAATGCACACATCACAAAGCAGTTGCTCAGAAAGCTTCTCTCCAGTTTCTATCTGAAGATATTTCCTTTTCACCATAGGCCTGAATGTGCTCCAATGTCCCTTCAGATCCATCCATGACAGAGTTTCAAACTGCTCAATGAAAAGAGAAGCTTAACTGTGAGTGGAATTCACATGACACAGAGCAGTTTCACAGAAAGCTTCCTTCTGGTTTTATCTGAGGTATTTCTTTTCACCATAGTCCTGAATGTGCTCCAAATGTCCTTCTCAGATTCCACAGAAACAGTGATTTCAAACTGCTCAATCCAAAGAATGATTTAACTCTATGAGATGAATACACATCACAAAGCAGTTGCTCAGAAAGCTTCTTCCAGTTTTCATCTGAAGATATTTCCTTGCTCACCACAGGCCTCCACTTAATATCCCTTCACAGATTCCTCAAAGACAGAGTTTCCAAACTGCAATGTAGAGTAAGCTTTAACTCTGAAATGAATGCACATATCAGAGAGCAGTTTCTGAAAGCTTCTTCTGGTTTTATTTGAGGATATTTCACTTTTCCATAGTCTTCAATGCTCCAAAATATCACTTTTCAGTTTTACAGAACAGTGTTCAAACACTGCCTTATGAGAAAAGAGGTATAACTCTGAGTGAATGCACACATCACAAAGCAGTTTCAGAAAGCTTCTTCCAGTTTTATCTGAAGATATTTTTCACCATAGTCTTCAATGCTCAAATATCACTTTTCAGTTTTATCTGAAGATATTTCCTTTTCACCATAGTCCTGAATGTGCTCCAATGTCCTTCAGATCCATCCATGACAGAGTTTCAAACTGCTCAATAAAGAATGATTTAACTCTATGAGATGAATACACATATCACAAAGCAGTTTCTGAAAGCTTCTTTCCAGTTTTATCTGAGGATATTTCCTTTTCACCATAGCCTGAATGTGCTCCCAAATGTCCCTTGGTAGCTTTTTCTCCAAAAGGATTCAATCCTCTATGAGAAGAAAGTATAACTCTGAGTGGAATGCACATCACAAAGCAGTTTCTGAAAGCTTCTTCCAGTTTTATCTGAAGATATTTTTTCACCATAAGCCTCAAAGCTCCCAAATGTCCTTTCTCAGTTCCACAGAAACAGTGATTTCAAACTGCTCAATGAAAAGAAGCTTAACTGTGAGTGGAATGCACATCACAAAGCAGTTTCACAGAAAGCTTCTTCTGGTTTTATCTGAGGATATTTCTTTTCACCATAGTCCTGAATGTGCTCCCAAATGTCCTTCTCAGATTCCACAGAAACAGTGATTTCAAACTGCTCAATCCAAAGAATGATTTAACTCTATGAGATGAATACACATCACAAAGCAGTTTCTCAGAAAGCTTCTTTCCAGTTTTATCTGAAGATATTTCCTTTTCACCATAGCCTGAATGTGCTCCAATGTCCTTCAGATTCCTCAAAGACAGATTTCCAAACTGCAATGTAGAGTAAGCTTTAACTCTGAAATGAATGCACATATCAGAGAGCAGTTTCTTGAAGCTTCTTCTGGTTTTATTTGAGGATATTTCACTTTTCCATAGTCTTCAATGCTCCAAAATATCACTTTTCAGTTTTACAGGAACAGTGTTCAAACACTGCCTTATGAGAAAAGGTATAACTCCTGAGTGGAATGCACACATCACAAAGCAGTTTCTCAGAAAGCTTCTCTCCAGTTTTATCTGAAGATATTTCCTTTTCACCATAGGCCTGAATGTGCTCCAATGTCCTTCAGATCCGTCCATGACAGAGTTTCAAACTGCAATGTAGAGTAAGCTTTAACTCTGTGAAATGAATGCACATATCAGAGAGCAGTTTCACAGAAAGCTTCTTTCCAGTTTTGTCTGAGGATATTTCCTTTTCACCATAGCCTGAATGTGCTCCAATGTCCCTGGTAGCTTTTTCTCCAAAAGGATTCAATCCTCTATGAGAAGAAAGGTATAACTCTGTGAGTGAATGCACACATCACAAAGCAGCTCCTCAGAAAGCTTCTCTCCAGTTTCTATCTGAAGATATTTCCTTTTCACCATAGGCCTGAATGTGCTCCAAATGTCCTTCTCAGATTCCACAGAAACAGTGATTTCAAACTGCTCAATGAAAAGAAGCTTAACTGTGAGTGGAATGCACATCACAAAGCAGTTTCACAGAAAGTTTCCTTCTGGTTTTATCTGAGGTATTTCTTTTCAGCATATTCTAAAGAGTGTTCCCAAATGTCCTTTCTCAGGTTCCACAGAAACAGTGATTTCAAACTGCTCAATCCAAAGAATGATTTAACTCTATGAGATGAAAACACACATCACAAAGCAGTTCTCAGAAAGCTTCTCTCCAGTTTTCATCTGAAGACATTTCCTTCTCACCACAGCCTCTGCCACTTAATATCCCTTCACAGATTCCTCAAAGACAGAGTTTCCAAACTGGGCAATGTAGAGTAAGCTTTAACTCTGTGAAATGAATGCACATATCAGAGCAGTTTCTTGAAAGCTTCTTTCTGGTTTTATTTGAGGATATTTCACTTTTCACCATAGTCTTCAATGCTCAAATATCACTTTTCAGTTTTACAGGAACAGTGTTCAAACACTGCCTTATGAGAAAAGAGGTATAACTCCTGAGTGAATGCACACATCACAAAGCAGTTTCTCAGAAAGCTTCTTCCAGTTTTATCTGAAGATATTTCCTTTTCACCATAGGCCTGAATGTGCTCCAATGTCCTTCAGATCCATCCATGACAGAGTTTCCAAACTGGGCAATGTAGAGTAAGCTTTAACTCTGTGAAATGAATGCACATATCAGAGCAGTTTCAGAAAGCTTCTTTCCAGTTTTGTCTGAGGATATTTCCTTTTCACCATAGGCCTGAATGTGCTCCAATGTCCCTGGTAGCTTTTTCTCCAAAAGGATTCAATCCTCTATGAGAAGAAAAGTATAACTCTGAGTGGAATGCACACATCACAAAGCAGTTCTCAGAAAGCTTCTCTCCAGTTTTCTGAAGATATTTCCTTTTCACCATAAGCCTCAAAGCTCCCAATATCCCTTCAGACTAAACAAAACAGTGTTAGAATACTGCTCAATGAAAACAGAAGCTTAACTGTGAGTGGAATTCACATGACACAGAGCAGTTTCACAGAAAGTTTCCTTCTGGTTTTATCTGAGGATATTTCTTTTCCATATTCTAAGAGTGTTCCCAAATGTCCTTTCTCAGGTTCCACAGAAACAGTGATTTCAAACTGCTCAATCCAAAGAATGATTTAACTCTATGAGATGAATACACACATCACAAAGCAGTTGCTCAGAAAGCTTCTCTCCAGTTTTCATCTGAAGATATTTCCTTTTCACCATAGCCTGAATGTGCTCCCAAATGTCCTTCAGATTCCTCAAAGACAGAGTTTCCAAACTGCAATGTAGAGTAAGCTTTAACTCTGAAATGAATGCACATCACAAAGCAGCTCAGAAAGCTTCTTCTGGTTTTATTTGAGGATATTTCACTTTTCACCATAGTCTTCAATGCCCAAATATCACTTTTCAGTTTTACAGGAACAGTGTTCAAACACTGCCTTATGAGAAAAGAGGTATAACTCCTGAGTGGAATGCACATCACAAAGCAGTTTCTCAGAAAGCTTCTTCCAGTTTTATCTGAAGATATTTTTCACCATAGCCTGAATGTGCTCCAATGTCCTTCAGATCCATCCATGACAGAGTTTCCAAACTGGGCAATGTAGAGTAAGCTTTAACTCTGTGAAATGAATGCACATCACAAAGCAGTTTCAGAAAGCTTCTCCAGTTTTATCTGAAGATATTTTTCACCATAGCCTGAATGTGCTCCCAAATGTCCTTTCTCAGATTCCACAGAACAGTGATTTCAAACTGCTCAATCAAAGAATGATTTAACTCTATGAGATGAATACACATCACAAAGCAGTTTCACAGAAAGCTTCTCCAGTTTTATCTGAAGATATTTCTTTTCACCATAGCCTGAATGTGCTCCCAATGTCCTTCAGATCCATCCATGACAGAGTTTCAAACTGCTCAATCCAAAGAATGATTTAACTCTATGAGATGAATACACACATCACAAAGCAGTTTCACAGAAAGCTTCTTTCCAGTTTTGTCTGAGGATATTTTTTCACCATAGCCATCCATATACTCCCAATGTCCCTGGTAGCTTTTTCTCCAAAAGGATTCAATCCTCTATGAGAAGAAAAGTATAACTCTGAGTGGAATGCACACGTCACAAAGCAGTTCTCAGAAAGCTTCTTCCAGTTTTATCTGAAGATATTTCCTTTTCACCATAAGCCTCAAAGCTCCCAATATCCCTTCAGACTAAACAAAACAGTGTTAGAATACTGCTCAATGAAAAGAAGCTTAACTGTGAGTGGAATTCACATGACACAGAGCAGTTTCACAGAAAGCTTCCTTCTGGTTTTATCTGAGGATATTTCTTTTCACCATAGTCCTGAATGTGCTCCCAAATGTCCTTTCTCAGGTTCCACAGAAACAGTGATTTCAAACTGCTCAATCAAAGAATGATTTAACTCTATGAGATGAATACACACATCACAAAGCAGTTGCTCAGAAAGCTTCCAGTTTTATCTGAAGATATTTCCTTTTCACCATAGCCTGAATGTGCTCCCAAATGTCCTTCTCAGATTCCACAGAACAGTGATTTCAAACTGCTCAATGAAAAGAGAAGCTTAACTGTGAGTGAATGCACATCAGAGAGCAGTTTCAGAAAGCTTCTTCCAGTTTTATCTGAGGATATTTCACTTTTCCATAGTCTTCAATGCCCAAATATCACTTTTCAGTTTTACAGGAACAGTGTTCAAACACTGCCTTATGAGAAAAGAGGTATAACTCTGAGTGAATGCACATATCACAGAGCAGTTTCTCAGAAAGCTTTCCAGTTTTATCTGAAGATATTTCCTTTTCACCATAGGCCTGAATGTGCTCCAAATGTCCTTTCTCAGATTCCACAGAAACAGTGATTTCAAACTGCTCAATCAAAGAATGATTTAACTCTATGAGATGAATAAACATCAAAAGCAGTTTCACAGAAAGCTTCTTTCCAGTTTTATCTGAAGATATTTCCTTTTCACCATAGTCCTGAATGTGCTCCCAAATGTCCTTCTCAGATTCCACAGAAACAGTGATTTCAAACTGCTCAATCAAAGAATGATTTAACTCTATGAGATGAATAAACATATCTATCACAAAGCAGTTCTCAGAAAGCTTCTTCCAGTTTTATCTGAAGATATTTCCTTTTCACCATAGCCTGAATGTGCTCCCAAATGTCCTTTCTCAGGTTCCACAGAAACAGTGATTTCAAACTGCTCAATCCAAAGAATGGTTTAACTCTATGAGAAGAAAGGTATAACTCTGTGAGTGGAATGCACACGTCACAAAGCAGTTTCTCAGAAAGCTTCTCTCCAGTTTCTATCTGAAGATATTTCTTTTCACCATAGGCCTGAATGTGCTCCCAAATGTCCTTTCTCAGATTCCACAGAAACAGTGATTTCAAACTGCTCAATGAAAAGAAGCTTAACTGTGAGTGGAATGCACACATCACAAAGCAGTTTCACAGAAAGCTTCTTCTGGTTTTATCTGAGGATATTTCTTTTCCATATTCTAAGAGCTTCCCAAATGTCCTTCTCAGATTCCACAGAAACAGTGATTTCAAACTGCTCAATCCAAAGAATGGTTTAACTCTATGAGATGAATACACATATCACAAAGCAGTTTCTGAAAGCTTCTCCAGTTTTCATCTGAAGATATTTCCTTTTCACCATAGCCTGAATGTGCTCCCAAATATCCCTTCAGATTCCTCAAAGACAGAGTTTCCAAACTGCAAAGTAGAGTAAGCTTTAACTCTGTGAAATGAATGCACATATCAGAGAGCAGTTTCTTGAAAGCTTCTTCTGGTTTTATTTGAGGATATTTCACTTTTCCATAGTCTTCAATGCCCTGAAATATCACTTTTCAGTTTTACAGGAACAGTGTTCAAACACTGCCTTATGAGAAAAGAGGTATAACTCTGAGTGGAATGCACATCACAAAGCAGTTTCTCAGAAAGCTTCTTCTGGTTTTATCTGAGGATATTTCCTTTTCACCATAGTCCTGAATGTGCTCCCAAATGTCCTTCTCAGATTCCACAGAAACAGTGATTTCAAACTGCTCAATGAAAAGAGAAGCTTAACTGTGAGATGAATAAACATCAAAAGCAGTTTCACAGAAAGCTTCTCCAGTTTTATCTGAAGATATTTCCTTTTCACCATAGTCCTGAATGTGCTCCAAATGTCCTTTCTCAGGTTCCACAGAAACAGTGATTTCAAACTGCTCAATCCAAAGAATGATTTAACTCTATGAGAAGAAAGGTATAACTCTGTGAGTGAATGCACACATCACAAAGCAGCTCCTCAGAAAGCTTCTCCAGTTTCTATCTGAAGATATTTCTTTTCACCATAGCCTGAATGTGCTCCAAATGTCCTTTCTCAGATTCCACAGAAACAGTGATTTCAAACTGCTCAATGAAAAGAGAAGCTTAACTGTGAGTGGAATTCACATGACACAGAGCAGTTTCACAGAAAGTTTCCTTCTGGTTTTATCTGAGGATATTTCTTTTCAGCATATTCTAAAGAGTTCCCAAATGTCCTTTCTCAGATTCCACAGAAACAGTGATTTCAAACTGCTCAATCCAAAGAATGATTTAACTCTATGAGATGAATACACATCACAAAGCAGTTGCTCAGAAAGCTTCTCCAGTTTTATCTGAAGATATTTCCTTTTCACCATAAGCCTCAAAGTGCTCCTGAATATCCCTTCACAGATTCCTCAAAGACAGAGTTTCCAAACTGGGCAATGTAGAGTAAGCTTTAACTCTGAAATGAATGCACATCACAAAGCAGTTTCAGAAAGCTTCTTCTGGTTTTATCTGAGGATATTTCACTTTTCACCATAGTCTTCAATGCTCAAATATCACTTTTCAGTTTTACAGGAACAGTGTTCAAACACTGCCTTATGAGAAAAGAGGTATAACTCTGAGTGGAATGCACATCACAAAGCAGTTTCAGAAAGCTTCTCCAGTTTTATCTGAAGATATTTCCTTTTCACCATAGGCCTGAATGTGCTCCAAATGTCCTTCTCAGATTCCACAGAAACAGTGATTTCAAACTGCTCAATGAAAGAAAGTTTATCTATGAGATGAATAAACATATCTATCACAAAGCAGTTCTCAGAAAGCTTCTTTCCAGTTTTATCTGAAGATATTTCCTTTTCACCATAGTCCTGAATGTGCTCCCAAATATCCCTTCAGATTCCTCAAAGACAGAGTTTCAAACTGCTCAATCCAAAGAATGATTTAACTCTATGAGATGAATAAACATATCTATCACAAAGCAGTTTCACAGAAAGCTTCTTTCCAGTTTTATCTGAAGATATTTCCTTTTCACCATAGCCTGAATGTGCTCCCAAATGTCCTTTCTCAGGTTCCACAGAAACAGTGATTTCAAACTGCTCAATCCAAAGAATGGTTTAACTCTATGAGAAGAATACACATATCACAAAGCAGTTTCACAGAAAGCTTCTTTCCAGTTTTGTCTGAGGATATTTCCTTTTCACCATAGGCCTGAATGTGCTCCAAATGTCCTTTCTCAGGTTCCACAGAAACAGTGATTTCAAACTGCTCAATCCAAAGAATGATTTAACTCTATGAGAAGAAAGGTATAACTCTGTGAGTGGAATGCACATCACAAAGCAGTTTCTCAGAAAGCTTCTCCAGTTTCTATCTGAAGATATTTCCTTTTCACCATAGGCCTGAATGTGCTCCAAATGTCCTTCTCAGATTCCACAGAAACAGTGATTTCAAACTGCTCAATGAAAAGAAGCTTAACTGTGAGTGGAATGCACACATCACAAAGCAGTTTCACAGAAAGCTTCCTTCTGGTTTTATCTGAGGATATTTCTTTTCCATATTCTAAAATGTTCCCAAATGTCCTTCTCAGATTCCACAGAAACAGTGATTTCAAACTGCTCAATCCAAAGAATGATTTAACTCTATGAGATGAATACACACATCAAAAGCAGTTGCTCAGAAAGCTTCTTCCAGTTTTCATGAAGATATTTCCTTTTCACCATAGCCTGAATGTGCTCCAAATGTCCTTCTCAGATTCCACAGAAACAGTGATTTCAAACTGCTCAATCAAAGAATGATTTAACTCTATGAGATGAATACACATATCACAAAGCAGTTTCTCAGAAAGCTTCTTCTGGTTTTATTTGAGGATATTTCACTTTTCACCATAGTCCTGAATGTGCTCCAAATGTCCTTTCTCAGGTTCCACAGAAACAGTGTTCAAACACTGCCTTATGAGAAAAGAGGTATAACTCCTGAGTGGAATGCACACATCACAAAGCAGTTTCTCAGAAAGCTTCCAGTTTTATCTGAAGATATTCCTTTTCACCATAGCCTGAATGTGCTCCAAATGTCCTTCTCAGATTCCACAGAAACAGTGATTTCAAACTGCTCAATCCAAAGAATGATTTAACTCTATGAGATGAATAAACATATCTATCACAAAGCAGTTTCACAGAAAGCTTCTTTCCAGTTTTGTCTGAGGATATTTCCTTTTCACCATAGCCATCCATATACTCCAATGTCCCTTGGTAGCTTTTTCTCCAAAAGGATTTCAATCCTCTATGAGAAGAAAGTATAACTCTGTGAGTGAATGCACACATCACAAAGCAGTTTCACAGAAAGCTTCTCCAGTTTCTATCTGAAGATATTTCCTTTTCACCATAAGCCTCAAAGTGCTCCAAATGTCCTTCTCAGATTCCACAGAAACAGTGATTTCAAACTGCTCAATGAAAAGAGAAGCTTAACTGTGAGTGGAATTCACATGACACAGAGCAGTTTCACAGAAAGCTTCTTCTGGTTTTATCTGAGGATATTTCTTTTCCATATTCTAAAGAGTTCCCAAATGTCCTTCTCAGATTCCACAGAAACAGTGATTTCAAACTGCTCAATCCAAAGAATGATTTAACTATGAGATGAATACACACATCACAAAGCAGTTGCTCAGAAAGCTTCCAGTTTTCATCTGAAGATATTCCTTTTCACCATAAGCCTCAAAGTGCTCCCAAATATCCTTCAGATTCCTCAAAGACAGAGTTTCCAAACTGCAATGTAGAGTAAGCTTTAACTCTGTGAAATGAATGCACATCACAAAGCAGTTTCTCAGAAAGCTTCCTTCTGGTTTTATTTGAGGATATTTCACTTTTCCATAGTCTTCAATGCTCAAATATCACTTTTCAGTTTTACAGGAACAGTGTTCAAACTGCCTTATGAGAAAAGAGGTATAACTCTGAGTGGAATGCACATCACAAAGCAGTTCTCAGAAAGCTTCCAGTTTTATCTGAAGATATTTCCTTTTTCACCATAGCCTGAATGTGCTCCAATGTCCTTCAGATCCATCCATGACAGTTTCAAACTGCATAATATAAAGAAAGTTTTATCTATGTGAGATGAATACATATATCACAAAGCAGTTTCACAGAAAGCTTCTTCCAGTTTTATCTGAGGATATTTCCTTTTCACCATAGCCTGAATGTGCTCCAATGTCCTTCAGATCCATCCATGACAGTTTCAAACTGCTCAATCCAAAGAATGATTTAACTCTATGAGAAGAAAGTATAACTCTGTGAGTGGAATGCACATCACAAAGCAGCTCAGAAAGCTTCTTCCAGTTTTATCTGAAGATATTTCCTTTTCACCATAAGCCTCAAAGTGCTCCCAAATATCCTTCAGATTCCACAGAAACAGTGATTTCAAACTGCTCAATGAAAAGAGAAGCTTAACTGTGAGTGAATGCACATCACAAAGCAGTTTCACAGAAAGCTTCCTTCTGGTTTTATCTGAGGATATTTCTTTTCACCATAGCCTGAATGTGCTCCAAATGTCCTTCAGATTCCACAGAAACAGTGATTTCAAACTGCTCAATAAAGAATGATTTAACTCTATGAGATGAATACACACATCACAAGCAGTTTCTCAGAAAGCTTCTTCCAGTTTTATCTGAAGATATTTCCTTTTCACCATAAGCCTCAAAGTGCTCCCAATATCCTTCAGATTCCTCAAAGACAGAGTTTCCAAACTGGGCAATGTAGAGTAAGCTTTAACTCTGTGAATGAATGCACATCACAAAGCAGTTTCTCAGAAAGCTTCTCCAGTTTTATCTGAAGATATTTCCTTTTCACCATAGTCTTCAATGCTCCAAAATATCACTTTTCAGTTTTACAGAACAGTGTTCAAACACTGCCTTATGAGAAAAGAGGTATAACTCTGAGTGAATGCACACATCACAGCAGTTTCTCAGAAAGCTTCTCAGTTTTATCTGAAGATATTTCCTTTTTCACCATAAGCCTCAAAGTGCTCCCAATATCCCTTCACAGATTCCTCAAAGACAGAGTTTCAAACTGCATAATATAAAGAAAGTTTTATCTATGAGATGAATACACACATCACAAGCAGTTTCTCAGAAAGCTTCTTTCCAGTTTTATCTGAAGATATTTTTCACCATAGCCTGAATGTGCTCCCAATATCCTTCACAGATTCCTCAAAGACAGAGTTTCAAACTGCTCAATGAAAAGAAAGTTTTATCTATGAGATGAATAAACATCAAAAGCAGTTTCACAGAAAGCTTCTTTCCAGTTTTATCTGAGATATTTCCTTTTCACCATAGTCTTCAATGCTCCAAAATATCCTTCAGATTCCTCAAAGACAGAGTTTCAAACTGCTCAATGAAAAGAAAGTTTTATCTATGTGAGATGAATACACATATCACAAAGCAGTTTCAGAAAGCTTCTTTCCAGTTTTTCTGAGGATATTTCCTTTTTCACCATAGTCTTCAATGCTCCAAAATATCACTTTTCAGTTTTACAGAACAGTGTTCAAACTGCCTTATGAGAAAAGAGGTATAACTCTGTGAGTGGAATGCACACATCACAAAGCAGTTTCTCAGAAAGCTTCTCTCCAGTTTTATCTGAAGATATTTTTTTTCACCATAGGCCTGAATGTGCTCCAATGTCCTTCAGATTCCTCAAAGACAGAGTTTCAAACTGCTCAATCAAAGAATGATTTAACTCTATGAGATGAATACATATATCACAAAGCAGTTTCACAGAAAGCTTCTTTCCAGTTTTGTCTGAGGATATTTCCTTTTCACCATAGTCTTCAATGCTCCAAAATATCACTTTTCAGTTTTACAGAACAGTGTTCAAACTGCCTTATGAGAAAAGAGGTATAACTCTGTGAGTGGAATGCACACATCAAAAGCAGTTCTCAGAAAGCTTCTCCAGTTTTATCTGAAGATATTTTTCACCATAGTCTTCAATGCTCCAAAATATCACTTTTCAGTTTTACAGAACAGTGTTCAAACTGCTCAATGAAAAGAGAAGCTTAACTGAGTGAGAGGAATTCACATGACACAGAGCAGTTTCAGAAAGCTTCTTCTGGTTTTATCTGAGATATTTCTTTTCACCATAGTCCTGAATGTGCTCCCAAATGTCCTTCTCAGATTCCACAGAAACAGTGATTTCAAACTGCTCAATCCAAAGAATGATTTAACTCTGAGATGAATACATATCACAAAGCAGTTGCTCAGAAAGCTTCTTCCAGTTTTATCTGAAGATATTTCCTTTTCACCATAGGCCTGAATGTGCTCCAATGTCCTTCAGATTCCTCAAAGACAGAGTTTCAAACTGCAATGTAGAGAAGCTTTAACTCTGTGAAATGAATGCACATCAGAGAGCAGTTTCTGAAAGCTTCTTTCCAGTTTTATCTGAGGATATTTCACTTTTCACCATAGTCTTCAATGCTCCAAAATATCACTTTTCAGTTTTACAGAACAGTGTTCAAACACTGCCTTATGAGAAAAGAGGTATAACTCTGAGTGAATGCACACATCACAAAGCAGTTTCTCAGAAAGCTTCTCCAGTTTTATCTGAAGATATTTCCTTTTCACCATAGGCCTGAATGTGCTCCAATGTCCTTCAGATCCATCCATGACAGAGTTTCAAACTGCATAATGTAAAGAAAGTTTATCTATGTGAGATGAATACACATCACAAAGCAGTTTCACAGAAAGCTTCTTTCCAGTTTTATCTGAAGATATTTCCTTTTCACCATAGTCCTGAATGTGCTCCAATGTCCTTCAGATCCATCCATGACAGAGTTTCAAACTGCATAATGTAAAGAAAGTTTTATCTATGTGAGATGAATACACATATCACAGAGCAGTTTCACAGAAAGCTTCTTTCCAGTTTTGTCTGAGGATATTTCCTTTTCACCATAGTCCTGAATGTGCTCCCAAATGTCCTTCTCAGATTCCACAGAAACAGTGATTTCAAACTGCTCAATCAAAGAATGATTTAACTCTATGAGAAGAAAGGTATAACTCTGTGAGTGAATGCACACATCACAAAGCAGTTCTCAGAAAGCTTCTCCAGTTTCTATCTGAAGATATTTCCTTTTCACCATAGCCTGAATGTGCTCCAATGTCCTTCAGATTCCTCAAAGACAGAGTTTCAAACTGCTCAATGAAAAGAGAAGCTTAACTGAGTGAGAGGAATTCACATGACACAGCAGTTTCACAGAAAGCTTCCTTCTGGTTTTATCTGAGGATATTTCTTTTCCATATTCTAAAGAGCATTCCCAAATGTCCTTCTCAGATTCCACAGAAACAGTGATTTCAAACTGCTCAATCCAAAGAATGATTTAACTATGAGATGAACACACATCACAAAGCAGTTCAGAAAGCTTCTCCAGTTTTCATCTGAAGATATTTCCTTTTTCACCATAGGCCTGAATGTGCTCCCAAATGTCCTTCTCAGATTCCACAGAAACAGTGATTTCAAACTGCTCAATGAAAAGAGAAGCTTAACTGTGAGTGGAATGCACACGTCACAAAGCAGTTTCAGAAAGCTTCTTCTGGTTTTATTTGAGGATATTTCACTTTTCACCATAGCCCTCTATGGGCTTCCAAATATCACTTTTCAGTTTTACAGGAACAGTGTTCAAACACTGCCTTATGAGAAAAGAGGTATAACTCTGTGAGTGGAATGCACACATCACAAAGCAGTTTCAGAAAGCTTTCCAGTTTTATCTGAGATATTTCTTTTCACCATAGTCCTGAATGTGCTCCCAAATGTCCTTCTCAGATTCCACAGAAACAGTGATTTCAAACTGCTCAATGAAAAGAAAGTTTTATCTATGTGAGATGAATACACACATCACAAAGCAGTTTCACAGAAAGCTTCTTCCAGTTTTATCTGAAGATATTTCCTTTTCACCATAGTCCTGAATGTGCTCCAATGTCCCTTCAGATCCTCCATGACAGAGTTTCAAACTGTAATGAAAGAAAGTTTTATCTATGTGAGATGAATACACATATCACAGAGCAGTTTCACAGAAAGCTTCTTCCAGTTTTGTCTGAGGATATTTCCTTTTCACCATAGCCCTCTATGGGCTTCCAAATATCACTTTTCAGTTTTACAGGAACAGTGTTCAAACACTGCCTTATGAGAAAGAGGTATAACTCTGTGAGTGAATGCACACATCACAAAGCAGTTCTCAGAAAGCTTCTCTCCAGTTTCTATCTGAAGATATTTTTCACCATAGCCCTCTATGGGCTTCCAAATATCACTTTTCAGTTTTACAGGAACAGTGTTCAAACTGCTCAATGAAAAGAGAAGCTTAACTGTGAGTGGAATGCACATCACAAAGCAGTTTCACAGAAAGCTTCTTCTGGTTTTATCTGAGGATATTTCTTTTCCATATTCTAAAGAGTTCCCAAATGTCCTTCTCAGATTCCACAGAAACAGTGATTTCAAACTGCTCAATCCAAAGAATGATTTAACTATGAGATGAATACACATCACAAAGCAGTTGCTCAGAAAGCTTCTCCAGTTTTCATCTGAAGATATTTCCTTTTCACCATAGGCCTGAATGTGCTCCAATGTCCCTTCAGATCCTCCATGACAGAGTTTCCAAACTGCAATGTAGAGTAAGCTTTAACTCTGTGAAATGAATGCACATATCAGAGCAGTTTCTGAAAGCTTCTTCTGGTTTTATCTGAGGATATTTCTTTTCACCATAGTCTTCAATGCTCCAAATATCACTTTTCAGTTTTACAGGAACAGTGTTCAAACACTGCCTTATGAGAAAAGAGGTATAACTCTGAGTGGAATGCACATCACAAAGCAGTTTCTCAGAAAGCTTCTCTCCAGTTTTATCTGAAGATATTTCCTTTTCACCATAGTCCTGAATGTGCTCCAATGTCCCTTCAGATCCTCCATGACAGAGTTTCAAACTGTAATGAAAGAAAGTTTTATCTATGTGAGATGAATAAACATATCTATCACAAAGCAGTTTCTCAGAAAGCTTCTTCCAGTTTTATCTGAAGATATTTTTCACCATAGTCCTGAATGTGCTCCCAAATGTCCTTCTCAGATTCCACAGAAACAGTGATTTCAAACTGCTCAATCCAAAGAATGATTTAACTCTATGAGATGAATACACACATCACAAAGCAGTTTCACAGAAAGCTTCTTTCCAGTTTTGTCTGAGGATATTTCCTTTTTCACCATAGCCATCCATATACTCCTGAATGTCCCTGGTAGCTTTTTCTCCAAAAGGATTTCAATCCTCTATGAGAAGAAAGGTATAACTCTGTGAGTGAATGCACATCACAAAGCAGTTTCAGAAAGCTTCTCTCCAGTTTCTATCTGAAGATATTTCCTTTTCACCATAAGCCTCAAAGCTCCTGAATATCCCTTCAGACTAAACAAAACAGTGTTAGAATACTGCTCAATGAAAAGAAGCTTAACTGTGAGTGGAATGCACATCACAAAGCAGCTCAGAAAGCTTCTCCAGTTTCTATCTGAAGATATTTTTCACCATAGTCTTCAATGCTCAAATATCACTTTTCAGTTTTACAGGAACAGTGTTCAAACTGCCTTATGAGAAAAGAGGTATAACTCTGAGTGAATGCACACATCACAAAGCAGTTTCAGAAAGCTTCTCCAGTTTTATCTGAAGATATTTTTCACCATAGGCCTGAATGTGCTCCCAATATCCTTCAGACTAAACAAAACAGTGTTAGAAACTGCTCAATGAAAAGAAGCTTAACTGTGAGTGGAATGCACATCACAAAGCAGTTTCAGAAAGCTTCTCCAGTTTTCATCTGAAGATATTTCCTTTTCACCATAAGCCTCAAAGCTCCTGAATATCCTTCACAGATTCCTCAAAGACAGAGTTTCCAAACTGCAATGTAGAGTAAGCTTTAACTCTGAAATGAATGCACATATCAGAGAGCAGTTTCTGAAAGCTTCTTCTGGTTTTATTTGAGGATATTTCACTTTTCCATAGTCTTCAATGCTCAAATATCACTTTTCAGTTTTACAGGAACAGTGTTCAAACACTGCCTTATGAGAAAAGAGGTATAACTCTGAGTGGAATGCACACATCACAAAGCAGTTTCAGAAAGCTTCTCCAGTTTTATCTGAAGATATTTCCTTTTCACCATAGGCCTGAATGTGCTCCAATGTCCTTCAGATCCATCCATGACAGTTTCAAACTGCTCAATCCAAAGAATGATTTAACTCTATGAGATGAATAAACATATCTATCACAAAGCAGTTTCACAGAAAGCTTCTCCAGTTTTATCTGAGGATATTTTTCACCATAGTCCTGAATGTGCTCCAATGTCCCTGGTAGCTTTTTCTCCAAAAGGATTCAATCCTCTATGAGAAGAAAGGTATAACTCTGTGAGTGGAATGCACATCACAAAGCAGTTCCTCAGAAAGCTTCTCCAGTTTCTATCTGAAGATATTTCCTTTTCACCATAAGCCTCAAAGTGCTCCTGAATATCCTTCAGACTAAACAAAACAGTGTTAGAATACTGCTCAATGAAAAGAGAAGCTTAACTGTGAGTGGAATTCACATGACACAGAGCAGTTTCACAGAAAGCTTCCTTCTGGTTTTATCTGAGGTATTTCTTTTCAGCATATTCTAAGAGCTTCCCAAATGTCCTTCTCAGATTCCACAGAAACAGTGATTTCAAACTGCTCAATCCAAAGAATGATTTAACTCTATGAGATGAATACACATCACAAAGCAGTTGCTCAGAAAGCTTCTCTCCAGTTTTCATCTGAAGATATTTCCTTTTCACCATAGCCTGAATGTGCTCCAATGTCCTTCAGATTCCTCAAAGACAGAGTTTCCAAACTGCAATGTAGAGTAAGCTTTAACTCTGTGAAATGAATGCACATGTCAGAGAGCAGTTTCTGAAAGCTTCTTCTGGTTTTATTTGAGGATATTTCACTTTTCCATAGTCTTCAATGCTCCAAATATCACTTTTCAGTTTTACAGGAACAGTGTTCAAACTGCCTTATGAGAAAAAGGTATAACTCTGAGTGAATGCACATCACAAAGCAGTTTCTCAGAAAGCTTCTCCAGTTTTATCTGAGATATTTCCTTTTCACCATAGCCTGAATGTGCTCCAATGTCCCTTCAGATCCATCCATGACAGTTTCAAACTGTAATGAAAGAAAGTTTTATCTATGAGATGAATACACATCACAAAGCAGTTCTCAGAAAGCTTCTTCCAGTTTTATCTGAAGATATTTTTCACCATAGCCTGAATGTGCTCCAATGTCCCTTCAGATCCTCCATGACAGAGTTTCAAACTGCATAATGTAAAGAAAGTTTTATCTATGTGAGATGAATACACATATCACAGAGCAGTTTCACAGAAAGCTTTCCAGTTTTGTCTGAGGATATTTCCTTTTCACCATAAGCCTCAAAGTGCTCCTGAATATCCCTTCACAGATTCCTCAAAGACAGAGTTTCAAAACTGCCTTATGAGAAAAGAGGTATAACTCTGTGAGTGGAATGCACACATCACAAAGCAGTTCTCAGAAAGCTTCTCCAGTTTCTATCTGAAGATATTTTTTCACCATAGCCTGAATGTGCTCCCAAATGTCCTTCTCAGATTCCACAGAAACAGTGATTTCAAACTGCTCAATGAAAAGAGAAGCTTAACTGAGTGAGAGGAATTCACATGACACAGAGCAGTTTCACAGAAAGTTTCCTTCTGGTTTTATCTGAGGATATTTCTTTTCAGCATATTCTAAGAGTTCCCAAATGTCCTTCTCAGATTCCACAGAAACAGTGATTTCAAACTGCTCAATCCAAAGAATGATTTAACTCTATGAGATGAATACACACATCACAAAGCAGTTGCTCAGAAAGCTTCTCCAGTTTTCATCTGAAGATATTTCCTTTTCACCATAAGCCTCAAAGTGCTCCTGAATATCCTTCAGATTCCTCAAAGACAGAGTTTCCAAACTGGGCAATGTAGAGTAAGCTTTAACTCTGAAATGAATGCACATATCAGAGCAGTTTCTTGGAAAGCTTCTTCTGGTTTTATTTGAGGATATTTCACTTTTCACCATAGTCCTGAATGTGCTCCCAAATGTCCTTTCTCAGGTTCCACAGAAACAGTGTTCAAACTGCCTTATGAGAAAAGAGGTATAACTCTGAGTGAATGCACATCACAAAGCAGTTTCTCAGAAAGCTTCTTCCAGTTTTATCTGAAGATATTTTTCACCATAGCCTGAATGTGCTCCCAAATGTCCTTTCTCAGGTTCCACAGAAACAGTGATTTCAAACTGCTCAATCAAAGAATGATTTAACTCTATGAGATGAATACACATCACAAAGCAGTTTCACAGAAAGCTTCTTTCCAGTTTTATCTGAAGATATTTTTTCACCATAGTCCTGAATGTGCTCCCAAATGTCCTTTCTCAGGTTCCACAGAAACAGTGATTTCAAACTGCTCAATCCAAAGAATGATTTAACTCTATGAGATGAATACACATCACAAAGCAGTTTCTCAGAAAGCTTCTTCCAGTTTTGTCTGAGGATATTTCCTTTTCACCATAGGCCTGAATGTGCTCCCAAATGTCCTTTCTCAGATTCCACAGAAACAGTGATTTCAAACTGCTCAATGAAAAGAAGCTTAACTGTGAGTGAATGCACACATCACAAAGCAGTTTCTGAAAGCTTCTTTCCAGTTTTATCTGAAGATATTTCCTTTTCACCATAGCCTGAATGTGCTCCCAAATGTCCTTTCTCAGATTCCACAGAAACAGTGATTTCAAACTGCTCAATGAAAAGAAGCTTAACTGTGAGTGGAATGCACACATCACAAAGCAGTTTCACAGAAAGCTTCTTCCAGTTTTATCTGAGATATTTCTTTTCCATATTCTAAAGAGCATTCCCAAATGTCCTTCTCAGATTCCACAGAAACAGTGATTTCAAACTGCTCAATCAAAGAATGATTTAACTCTATGAGATGAATACACACATCACAAAGCAGTTCTCAGAAAGCTTCTCCAGTTTTCATCTGAAGATATTTCCTTTTCACCATAGGCCTGAATGTGCTCCCAAATGTCCTTCTCAGATTCCACAGAAACAGTGATTTCAAACTGCTCAATCCAAAGAATGATTTAACTCTATGAGATGAATACACATATCACAGAGCAGTTTCTTGAAAGCTTCTTCTGGTTTTATCTGAGGATATTTCACTTTTCACCATAGTCCTGAATGTGCTCCCAAATGTCCTTTCTCAGATTCCACAGAAACAGTGATTTCAAACTGCTCAATGAAAAGAGAAGCTTAACTGTGAGTGGAATGCACACATCACAAAGCAGTTCAGAAAGCTTCTCCAGTTTTATCTGAAGATATTTCCTTTTCACCATAGGCCTGAATGTGCTCCCAAATGTCCTTTCTCAGGTTCCACAGAAACAGTGATTTCAAACTGCTCAATGAAAAGAGAAGCTTAACTGTGAGTGGAATGCACACATCACAAAGCAGTTTCAGAAAGCTTCTTCCAGTTTTATCTGAGATATTTCTTTTCACCATAGCCTGAATGTGCTCCCAAATGTCCTTTCTCAGGTTCCACAGAAACAGTGATTTCAAACTGCTCAATCAAAGAATGATTTAACTCTATGAGATGAATACACACATCACAAAGCAGTTTCTCAGAAAGCTTCTTCCAGTTTTATCTGAAGATATTTTTCACCATAGCCTGAATGTGCTCCCAAATGTCCTTCAGATCCATCCATGACAGAGTTTCAAACTGCATAATGTAAAGAAAGCTTTATCTATGTGAGATGAATACATCACAAAGCAGTTTCACAGAAAGCTTCTTTCCAGTTTTGTCTGAGGATATTTCCTTTTCACCATAGGCCTGAATGTGCTCCCAAATGTCCTTTCTCAGATTCCACAGAAACAGTGATTTCAAACTGCTCAATGAAAAGAGAAGCTTAACTGTGAGTGGAATGCACATCACAAAGCAGCTCAGAAAGCTTCTTCCAGTTTTATCTGAAGATATTTCCTTTTCACCATAGGCCTGAATGTGCTCCCAAATGTCCTTCTCAGATTCCACAGAAACAGTGATTTCAAACTGCTCAATGAAAAGAGAAGCTTAACTGTGTGAGTGGAATTCACATGACACAGAGCAGTTTCACAGAAAGCTTCTTCTGGTTTTATCTGAGGATATTTCACTTTTCACCATAGTCCTGAATGTGCTCCCAAATGTCCTTCTCAGATTCCACAGAAACAGTGATTTCAAACTGCTCAATCCAAAGAATGATTTAACTCTATGAGATGAATACACATCACAAAGCAGTTGCTCAGAAAGCTTCTTCCAGTTTCTATCTGAAGATATTTCCTTTTCACCATAGGCCTGAATGTGCTCCCAAATGTCCTTCTCAGATTCCACAGAAACAGTGATTTCAAACTGCTCAATGAAAAGAGAAGCTTAACTGTGAGTGGAATGCACACATCACAAAGCAGTTTCTCAGAAAGCTTCTTCTGGTTTTATTTGAGGATATTTCACTTTTCACCATAGTCTTCAATGCTCAAATATCACTTTTTCAGTTTTACAGGAACAGTGTTCAAACACTGCCTTATGAGAAAAGAGGTATAACTCTGAGTGGAATGCACACATCACAAAGCAGTTTCAGAAAGCTTCTCCAGTTTTATCTGAAGATATTTCCTTTTCACCATAGGCCTGAATGTGCTCCCAATGTCCCTTCAGATCCATCCATGACAGAGTTTCAAACTGCTCAATCAAAGAATGATTTAACTCTATGAGATGAATACACACATCACAAAGCAGTTTCAGAAAGCTTCTTCCAGTTTTATCTGAAGATATTTCCTTTTCACCATAGTCCTGAATGTGCTCCCAAATGTCCTTCAGATCCATCCATGACAGAGTTTCAAACTGTAATGAAAGAAAGTTTTATCTATGTGAGATGAATACACATATCACAGAGCAGTTTCACAGAAAGCTTCTTCTGGTTTTATCTGAGATATTTCCTTTTCACCATAGTCCTGAATGTGCTCCCAAATGTCCTTCTCAGATTCCACAGAAACAGTGATTTCAAACTGCTCAATCCAAAGAATGATTTAACTCTATGAGATGAATACACATCACAAAGCAGTTCTCAGAAAGCTTCTTCCAGTTTCTATCTGAACATATTTCCTTTTCACCATAGGCCTGAATGTGCTCCCAAATGTCCTTCTCAGATTCCACAGAAACAGTGATTTCAAACTGCTCAATGAAAAGAGAAGCTTAACTGTGAGTGGAATTCACATGACACAGAGCAGTTTCACAGAAAGCTTCTTCTGGTTTTATCTGAGGATATTTCTTTTCACCATATTCTAAGAGCCCAAATGTCCTTTCTCAGATTCCACAGAAACAGTGATTTCAAACTGCTCAATCCAAAGAATGATTTAACTCTATGAGATGAATACACATCACAAAGCAGTTGCTCAGAAAGCTTCTCTCCAGTTTTCATCTGAAGATATTTCCTTTTCACCATAGGCCTGAATGTGCTCCCAAATGTCCTTTCTCAGATTCCACAGAAACAGTGATTTCAAACTGCTCAATCCAAAGAATGATTTAACTCTATGAGATGAATACACATATCACAGAGCAGTTTCAGAAAGCTTCTTCCAGTTTTATCTGAGGATATTTCACTTTTCACCATAGTCCTGAATGTGCTCCCAAATGTCCTTTCTCAGGTTCCACAGAAACAGTGATTTCAAACTGCTCAATGAAAGAAGCTTAACTGTGAGTGAATGCACACATCACAAGCAGTTTCTCAGAAAGCTTCCAGTTTTATCTGAGATATTTCCTTTTCACCATAGCCTGAATGTGCTCCAATGTCCCTTCAGATCCATCCATGACAGAGTTTCAAACTGCTCAATCCAAAGAATGATTTAACTCTATGAGATGAATACACATCACAAAGCAGTTTCTCAGAAAGCTTCTTCCAGTTTTATCTGAAGATATTTCCTTTTTCACCATAGTCCTGAATGTGCTCCCAAATGTCCTTTCTCAGGTTCCACAGAAACAGTGATTTCAAACTGCTCAATCCAAAGAATGATTTAACTCTATGAGATGAATACATATCACAGAGCAGTTTCACAGAAAGCTTCTTTCCAGTTTTGTCTGAGGATATTTCCTTTTCACCATAGCCTGAATGTGCTCCCAAATGTCCTTTCTCAGGTTCCACAGAAACAGTGATTTCAAACTGCTCAATCCAAAGAATGGTTTAACTCTATGAGATGAATACACATATCACAGAGCAGTTTCACAGAAAGCTTCTCTCCAGTTTCTATCTGAAGATATTTCCTTTTCACCATAGGCCTGAATGTGCTCCCAAATGTCCTTCTCAGATTCCACAGAAACAGTGATTTCAAACTGCTCAATGAAAGAAGCTTAACTGTGAGTGGAATTCACATGACACAGAGCAGTTTCACAGAAAGCTTCTTCTGGTTTTATCTGAGGATATTTCTTTTCACCATAGTCCTGAATGTGCTCCCAAATGTCCTTCTCAGATTCCACAGAAACAGTGATTTCAAACTGCTCAATCCAAAGAATGATTTAACTCTATGAGATGAATACACATCACAAAGCAGTTGCTCAGAAAGCTTCTCCAGTTTTCATCTGAAGATATTTCCTTTTCACCATAGGCCTGAATGTGCTCCCAAATGTCCTTTCTCAGATTCCACAGAAACAGTGATTTCAAACTGCTCAATGAAAAGAAGCTTAACTGTGAGTGAATGCACATCACAAAGCAGTTTCACAGAAAGCTTCTTCTGGTTTTATCTGAGGATATTTCTTTTCACCATAGTCTTCAATGCTCCAAATATCACTTTTCAGTTTTACAGAACAGTGTTCAAACTGCCTTATGAGAAAAGAGGTATAACTCTGAGTGAATGCACACATCACAAAGCAGTTTCTCAGAAAGCTTCTTCCAGTTTTATCTGAAGATATTTCCTTTTCACCATAGGCCTGAATGTGCTCCCAAATGTCCTTTCTCAGATTCCACAGAAACAGTGATTTCAAACTGCTCAATCCAAAGAATGATTTAACTCTATGAGATGAATAAACATATCTATCACAAAGCAGTTTCACAGAAAGCTTCTTTCCAGTTTTGTCTGAGGATATTTCCTTTTCACCATAGCCATCCATATACTCCTGAATGTCCCTGGTAGCTTTTTCTCCAAAAGGATTCCCAATCCTCTATGAGAAGAAAGGTATAACTGTGAGTGGAATGCACATGTCACAAAGCAGTTCTCAGAAAGCTTCTCTCCAGTTTCTATCTGAAGATATTTCTTTTCACCATAGGCCTGAATGTGCTCCCAAATGTCCTTCTCAGATTCCACAGAAACAGTGATTTCAAACTGCTCAATGAAAACAGAAGCTTAACTGTGAGTGGAATTCACATGACACAGAGCAGTTTCACAGAAAGCTTCCTTCTGGTTTTATCTGAGGATATTTCTTTTCAGCATATTCTAAGAGTTCCCAAATGTCCTTCTCAGATTCCACAGAAACAGTGATTTCAAACTGCTCAATCCAAAGAATGATTTAACTCTATGAGATGAATACACACATCACAAAGCAGTTGCTCAGAAAGCTTCTCTCCAGTTTTCATCTGAAGATATTTCCTTTTCACCATAGTCCTGAATGTGCTCCCAAATGTCCTTTCTCAGATTCCACAGAAACAGTGATTTCAAACTGCTCAATCCAAAGAATGATTTAACTCTATGAGATGAATACACATATCACAGAGCAGTTTCAGAAAGCTTCTTCTGGTTTTATCTGAGGATATTTTTCACCATAGTCTTCAATGCTCCAAATATCACTTTTCAGTTTTACAGAACAGTGTTCAAACACTGCCTTATGAGAAAAGAGGTATAACTCCTGAGTGGAATGCACACATCACAAAGCAGTTCAGAAAGCTTCTTCCAGTTTTATCTGAAGATATTTCCTTTTCACCATAGGCCTGAATGTGCTCCCAATATCCCTTCAGATTCCTCAAAGACAGAGTTTCAAACTGCTCAATCCAAAGAATGATTTAACTCTATGAGATGAATAAACATATCATCACAAAGCAGTTTCACAGAAAGCTTCTTCCAGTTTTGTCTGAGGATATTTCCTTTTCACCATAGTCTTCAATGCTCCAAATATCACTTTTCAGTTTTACAGGAACAGTGTTCAAACTGCCTTATGAGAAAAGAGGTATAACTCTGTGAGTGAATGCACATCACAAAGCAGTTCTCAGAAAGCTTCTCTCCAGTTTCTATCTGAAGATATTTCCTTTTCACCATAAGCCTCAAAGTGCTCCCAATATCCCTTCAGATTCCTCAAAGACAGAGTTTCAAACTGCTCAATGAAAAGAAGCTTAACTGTGAGTGGAATTCACATGACACAGAGCAGTTTCACAGAAAGCTTCTTCTGGTTTTATCTGAGATATTTCTTTTCACCATAGTCCTGAATGTGCTCCCAAATGTCCTTCTCAGATTCCACAGAAACAGTGATTTCAAACTGCTCAATCCAAAGAATGATTTAACTCTGAGATGAATACACATCACAAAGCAGTTCTCAGAAAGCTTCTTCTGGTTTTATGAGGATATTTCTTTTCACCATAGTCCTGAATGTGCTCCCAATATCCCTTCACAGATTCCTCAAAGACAGAGTTTCCAAACTGGGCAATGTAGAGTAAGCTTTAACTCTGTGAAATGAATGCACATCACAAAGCAGTTTCTCAGAAAGCTTCTTCCAGTTTTATCTGAGATATTTCCTTTTCACCATAGTCCTGAATGTGCTCCCAAATGTCCTTTCTCAGGTTCCACAGAAACAGTGATTTCAAACTGCTCAATCCAAAGAATGGTTTAACTCTATGAGATGAATACACACATCACAAAGCAGTTTCTCAGAAAGCTTCTCTCCAGTTTTATCTGAGATATTTCCTTTTCACCATAGCCTGAATGTGCTCCCAATGTCCCTTCAGATCCATCCATGACAGTTTCAAACTGTGTAATGAAAGAAAGTTTTATCTATGTGAGATGAATACACACATCACAAAGCAGTTTCTCAGAAAGCTTCTCTCCAGTTTTATCTGAAGATATTCCTTTTCACCATAGTCCTGAATGTGCTCCCAATGTCCTTCAGATCCATCCATGACAGAGTTTCAAACTGTGTAATGAAAGAAAGTTTTATCTATGTGAGATGAATACACACATCACAAAGCAGTTTCACAGAAAGCTTCTTTCCAGTTTTGTCTGAGGATATTTCCTTTTCACCATAGTCCTGAATGTGCTCCCAAATGTCCTTTCTCAGGTTCCACAGAAACAGTGATTTCAAACTGCTCAATCCAAAGAATGGTTTAACTCTATGAGATGAATACACATCACAAAGCAGTTGCTCAGAAAGCTTCTCTCCAGTTTCTATCTGAAGATATTTCCTTTTCACCATAAGCCTCAAAGCTCCCAATATCCCTTCAGATTCCTCAAAGACAGAGTTTCAAACTGCTCAATGAAAAGAAGCTTAACTGTGAGTGGAATTCACATGACACAGAGCAGTTTCACAGAAAGCTTCTTCTGGTTTTATCTGAGATATTTCTTTTCCATATTCTAAAGAGCATTCCCAAATGTCCTTTCTCAGATTCCACAGAAACAGTGATTTCAAACTGCTCAATCAAAGAATGATTTAACTCTATGAGATGAATACACACATCACAAAGCAGTTGCTCAGAAAGCTTCTCCAGTTTTCATCTGAAGATATTTCCTTTTCACCATAGCCTGAATGTGCTCCCAATGTCCCTTCAGATCCATCCATGACAGAGTTTCCAAACTGGGCAATGTAGAGTAAGCTTTAACTCTGTGAAATGAATGCACATATCAGAGAGCAGTTTCTTGAAAGCTTCTTTCTGGGTTTTATTTGAGGATATTTCACTTTTCACCATAGTCCTGAATGTGCTCCCAAATGTCCTTCTCAGATTCCACAGAAACAGTGATTTCAAACTGCTCAATCAAAGAATGATTTAACTCTATGAGAAGAAAGGTATAACTCTGAGTGGAATGCACACATCACAAAGCAGTTTCTCAGAAAGCTTCTCCAGTTTTATCTGAAGATATTTCCTTTTCACCATAGCCTGAATGTGCTCCCAATGTCCCTTCAGATCCATCCATGACAGAGTTTCAAACTGTGTAATAGAAAGAAAGTTTTATCTATGAGATGAATAAACATATCTATCACAAAGCAGTTTCACAGAAAGCTTCTTCTGGTTTTATCTGAGGATATTTCCTTTTCACCATAGCCTGAATGTGCTCCCAAATGTCCTTTCTCAGATTCCACAGAAACAGTGATTTCAAACTGCTCAATGAAAAGAAGCTTAACTGTGAGTGGAATGCACATCACAAAGCAGTTCTCAGAAAGCTTCTTTCCAGTTTTATCTGAAGATATTTCCTTTTTCACCATAGGCCTGAATGTGCTCCCAAATGTCCTTTCTCAGATTCCACAGAAACAGTGATTTCAAACTGCTCAATGAAAAGAGAAGCTTAACTGTGAGTGGAATGCACATCACAAAGCAGTTTCACAGAAAGCTTCTTCTGGTTTTATCTGAGGTATTTCTTTTCAGCATATTCTAAGAGCTTCCCAAATGTCCTTTCTCAGATTCCACAGAAACAGTGATTTCAAACTGCTCAATCAAAGAATGATTTAACTCTATGAGATGAATACACATCACAAAGCAGTTGCTCAGAAAGCTTCTCTCCAGTTTTCATCTGAAGATATTTCCTTTTCACCATAGCCTGAATGTGCTCCCAATGTCCTTCAGATTCCTCAAAGACAGATTTCCAAACTGGGCAATGTAGAGTAAGCTTTAACTCTGTGAAATGAATGCACATCAGAGAGCAGTTTCTTGGAAGCTTCTTTCTGGTTTTATTTCAGGATATTTCACTTTTCACCATAGGCCTGAATGTGCTCCCAAATGTCCTTTCTCAGTTCCACAGAAACAGTGATTTCAAACTGCTCAATGAAAAGAGAAGCTTAACTGTGAGTGGAATGCACACATCACAAAGCAGTTTCTCAGAAAGCTTCTCTCCAGTTTTATCTGAAGATATTTCCTTTTCACCATAGGCCTGAATGTGCTCCCAATGTCCCTTCAGATCCATCCATGACAGAGTTTCAAACTGCTCAATCAAAGAATGATTTAACTCTATGAGATGAATACACATCACAAAGCAGTTTCAGAAAGCTTCTCCAGTTTTATCTGAGGATATTTCCTTTTCACCATAAGCCTCAAAGCTCCCAATATCCCTTCAGATTCCTCAAAGACAGAGTTTCAAACTGCTCAATCAAAGAATGATTTAACTCTATGAGAAGAAAGGTATAACTGTGAGTGGAATGCACACGTCACAAAGCAGTTCTCAGAAAGCTTCTCCAGTTTCTATCTGAAGATATTTTTCACCATAAGCCTCAAAGCTCCCAATATCCCTTCACAGATTCCTCAAAGACAGAGTTTCAAACTGCTCAATGAAAAGAGAAGCTTAACTGTGAGTGGAATGCACACGTCACAAAGCAGTTTCACAGAAAGTTTCCTTCTGGTTTTATCTGAGGTATTTCTTTTCAGCATATTCTAAGAGCTTCCCAAATGTCCTTCTCAGATTCCACAGAAACAGTGATTTCAAACTGCTCAATCAAAGAATGATTTAACTATGAGATGAATACACATCACAAAGCAGTTGCTCAGAAAGCTTCTCTCCAGTTTTCATCTGAAGATATTTCCTTTTCACCATAAGCCTCAAAGCTCCCAATATCCCTTCAGATTCCTCAAAGACAGTTTCCAAACTGAAATGTAGAGTAAGCTTTAACTCTGTGAAATGAATGCACATCAGAGAGCAGTTTCTTGAAAGCTTCTTCTGGTTTTATTTGAGGATATTTCACTTTTCCATAGTCTTCAATGCTGAAATATCACTTTTTCAGTTTTACAGGAACAGTGTTCAAACTGCCTTATGAGAAAAGAGGTATAACTCTGAGTGGAATGCACATCACAAAGCAGTTTCTCAGAAAGCTTCTCCAGTTTTATCTGAAGATATTTCCTTTTCACCATAGCCTGAATGTGCTCCAATGTCCCTTCAGATCCATCCATGACAGTTTCAAACTGCTCAATCAAAGAATGATTTAACTCTATGAGATGAATAAACATATCTATCACAAAGCAGTTTCACAGAAAGCTTCTTTCCAGTTTTTGTCTGAGGATATTTCCTTTTCACCATAGCCTGAATGTGCTCCAATGTCCTTCAGATCCATCCATGACAGTTTCAAACTGCTCAATGAAAAGAGAAGCTTAACTGTGTGAGTGGAATGCACACATCACAAAGCAGTTCTCAGAAAGCTTCTCTCCAGTTTCTATCTGAAGATATTTCTTTTCACCATAAGCCTCAAAGCTCCCAATATCCCTTCAGATTCCTCAAAGACAGAGTTTCAAACTGCTCAATGAAAAGAGAAGCTTAACTGTGAGTGGAATTCACATGACACAGAGCAGTTTCACAGAAAGCTTCCTTCTGGTTTTATCTGAGATATTTCTTTTCACCATAGCCTGAATGTGCTCCAAATGTCCTTCTCAGATTCCACAGAAACAGTGATTTCAAACTGCTCAATCAAAGAATGATTTAACTCTATGAGATGAATACACACATCACAAAGCAGTTGCTCAGAAAGCTTCTCTCCAGTTTTCATCTGAAGATATTTCCTTTTCACCATAAGCCTCAAAGCTCCCAATATCCCTTCAGATTCCTCAAAGACAGAGTTTCCAAACTGGGAAATGTAGAGTAAGCTTTAACTCTGAAATGAATGCACATCACAAAGCAGTTTCTCAGAAAGCTTCTTCTGGTTTTATTTGAGGATATTTCACTTTTCCATAGTCTTCAATGCTGAAATATCACTTTTTCAGTTTTACAGGAACAGTGTTCAAACACTGCCTTATGAGAAAAGAGGTATAACTCTGAGTGGAATGCACACATCACAAAGCAGTTTCTCAGAAAGCTTCTCCAGTTTTATCTGAAGATATTTCCTTTTCACCATAGGCCTGAATGTGCTCCAATGTCCTTCAGATCCATCCATGACAGAGTTTCAAACTGCTCAATCCAAAGAATGATTTAACTCTATGAGATGAATAAACATATCACAAAGCAGTTTCAGAAAGCTTCCAGTTTTTGTCTGAGGATATTTCCTTTTCACCATAGTCCTGAATGTGCTCCCAAATGTCCCTGGTAGCTTTTTCTCCAAAAGGATTTCAATCCTCTATGAGAAGAAAAGTATAACTCTGAGTGGAATGCACACGTCACAAAGCAGCTCAGAAAGCTTCTCCAGTTTCTATCTGAAGATATTTCCTTTTCACCATAGGCCTGAATGTGCTCCCAAATGTCCTTCTCAGATTCCACAAAACAGTGTTAGAATACTGCTCAATGAAAACAGAAGCTTAACTGTGAGTGGAATTCACATGACACAGAGCAGTTTCACAGAAAGCTTCCTTCTGGTTTTATCTGAGGTATTTCTTTTCAGCATATTCTAAGAGTTCCCAAATGTCCTTTCTCAGGTTCCACAGAAACAGTGATTTCAAACTGCTCAATCCAAAGAATGATTTAACTCTGAGATGAATACACATCAAAAGCAGTTTCTCAGAAAGCTTCTCCAGTTTTCATCTGAAGATATTTCCTTTTCACCATAGCCTGAATGTGCTCCCAAATGTCCTTTCTCAGATTCCACAGAAACAGTGATTTCAAACTGCTCAATCCAAAGAATGATTTAACTCTATGAGATGAATACACATCACAAAGCAGTTTCAGAAAGCTTCTTCTGGTTTTATTTGAGGATATTTCACTTTTCATAGTCTTCAATGCTCCAAAATATCACTTTTCAGTTTTACAGAACAGTGTTCAAACACTGCCTTATGAAAAGAGGTATAACTCTGAGTGGAATGCACATCACAAAGCAGTTTCTCAGAAAGCTTCTTCCAGTTTTATCTGAAGATATTTCCTTTTCACCATAGTCCTGAATGTGCTCCCAAATGTCCTTCAGATCCATCCATGACAGAGTTTCAAACTGCTCAATCCAAAGAATGATTTAACTCTATGAGATGAATAAACATATCTATCACAAAGCAGTTTCACAGAAAGCTTCTTTCCAGTTTTTGTCTGAGGATATTTCCTTTTCACCATAGTCCTGAATGTGCTCCCAAATGTCCTTTCTCAGGTTCCACAGAAACAGTGATTTCAAACTGCTCAATGAAAAGAAGCTTAACTGTGAGTGGAATGCACACATCACAAAGCAGTTTCTGAAAGCTTCTCCAGTTTCTATCTGAAGATATTTCCTTTTCACCATAAGCCTCAAAGTGCTCCCAATATCCCTTCACAGATTCCTCAAAGACAGAGTTTCAAACTGCTCAATGAAAAGAGAAGCTTAACTGTGAGTGGAATTCATGACACAGAGCAGTTTCACAGAAAGCTTCCTTCTGGTTTTATCTGAGATATTTCTTTTCAGCATATTCTAAGAGCGTTCCCAAATGTCCTTTCTCAGGTTCCACAGAAACAGTGATTTCAAACTGCTCAATCAAAGAATGATTTAACTATGAGATGAATACACACATCACAAAGCAGTTGCTCAGAAAGCTTCTCCAGTTTTATCTGAAGATATTTCCTTTTCACCATAGCCTGAATGTGCTCCCAAATGTCCTTCTCAGATTCCACAGAAACAGTGATTTCAAACTGCTCAATCCAAAGAATGATTTAACTCTATGAGATGAATACATCACAAAGCAGTTTCTCAGAAAGCTTCTTTCTGGGTTTTATTTGAGGATATTTCACTTTTCACCATAGTCCTGAATGTGCTCCCAAATGTCCTTTCTCAGATTCCACAGAAACAGTGATTTCAAACTGCTCAATGAAAAGAAGCTTAACTGTGAGTGGAATGCACACATCACAAGCAGTTTCAGAAAGCTTCTTTCCAGTTTTATCTGAGATATTTCTTTTCACCATAGCCTGAATGTGCTCCCAAATGTCCTTTCTCAGTTCCACAGAAACAGTGATTTCAAACTGCTCAATCCAAAGAATGGTTTAACTCTATGAGATGAATACACACATCACAAAGCAGTTTCTCAGAAAGCTTCTCCAGTTTTATCTGAAGATATTTCCTTTTCACCATAGTCCTGAATGTGCTCCCAATGTCCCTTCAGATCCATCCATGACAGAGTTTCCAAACTGGGCAATGTAGAGTAAGCTTTAACTCTGTGAAATGAATGCACATATCAGAGAGCAGTTTCACAGAAAGCTTCTTTCCAGTTTTGTCTGAGGATATTTCCTTTTCACCATAGCCTGAATGTGCTCCCAAATGTCCTTTCTCAGTTCCACAGAAACAGTGATTTCAAACTGCTCAATCCAAAGAATGGTTTAACTCTATGAGATGAATACACACATCACAAAGCAGTTTCTCAGAAAGCTTCTCCAGTTTTCATCTGAAGATATTTTTCACCATAAGCCTCAAAGCTCCCAATATCCCTTCACAGACTAAACAAAACAGTGTTAGAAAACTGCTCAATGAAAACAGAAGCTTAACTGAGTGAGAGGAATTCATGACACAGAGCAGTTTCACAGAAAGCTTCCTTCTGGTTTTATCTGAGGATATTTCTTTTCCATATTCTAAGAGCATTCCCAAATGTCCTTTCTCAGTTCCACAGAAACAGTGATTTCAAACTGCTCAATCCAAAGAATGATTTAACTCTATGAGATGAATACACATCACAAAGCAGTTGCTCAGAAAGCTTCTCCAGTTTTCATGGAAGACATTTCCTTGCTCACCACAGGCCTGAATGTGCTCCCAATGTCCCTTCAGATTCCTCAAAGACAGAGTTTCCAAACTGGGCAATGTAGAGTAAGCTTTAACTCTGTGAAATGAATGCACATATCAGAGAGCAGTTTCTTGAAAGCTTCTTTCTGGGTTTTATTTGAGGATATTTCACTTTTCACCATAGTCTTCAATGCTCAAATATCACTTTTCAGTTTTACAGGAACAGTGTTCAAACACTGCCTTATGAGAAAAGAGGTATAACTCCTGAGTGGAATGCACACATCACAAAGCAGTTTCTCAGAAAGCTTCTCCAGTTTTATCTGAAGATATTTTTCACCATAGGCCTGAATGTGCTCCCAATGTCCCTTCAGATCCATCCATGACAGAGTTTCCAAACTGGGCAATGTAGAGTAAGCTTTAACTCTGTGAAATGAATGCACATATCAGAGAGCAGTTTCACAGAAAGCTTCTTTCCAGTTTTGTCTGAGGATATTTCCTTTTCACCATAGCCATCCATATACTCCTGAATGTCCCTGGTAGCTTTTTCTCCAAAAGGATTTCAATCCTCTATGAGAAGAAAGTATAACTCTGAGTGGAATGCACACGTCACAAAGCAGCTCCTCAGAAAGCTTCTCCAGTTTCTATCTGAAGATATTTCCTTTTCACCATAAGCCTCAAAGCTCCCAATATCCCTTCACAGACTAAACAAAACAGTGTTAGAATACTGCTCAATGAAAAGAAGCTTAACTGTGAGTGGAATTCATGACACAGAGCAGTTTCACAGAAAGTTTCCTTCTGGTTTTATCTGAGGATATTTCTTTTCAGCATATTCTAAGAGCGTTCCCAAATGTCCTTTCTCAGGTTCCACAGAAACAGTGATTTCAAACTGCTCAATCCAAAGAATGATTTAACTCTATGAGATGAATACACACATCACAAAGCAGTTGCTCAGAAAGCTTCTCCAGTTTTCATGAAGACATTTCCTTGCTCACCACAGGCCTGAATGTGCTCCCAAATGTCCTTTCTCAGATTCCACAGAAACAGTGATTTCAAACTGCTCAATCCAAAGAATGATTTAACTCTATGAGATGAATACATCACAAAGCAGTTTCTCAGAAAGCTTCTCCAGTTTTCATCTGAAGATATTTCTTTTCACCATAGCCTGAATGTGCTCCCAAATGTCCTTCTCAGATTCCACAGAAACAGTGATTTCAAACTGCTCAATCCAAAGAATGATTTAACTCTATGAGATGAATACACACATCACAAAGCAGTTTCTCAGAAAGCTTCTTTCTGGGTTTTATTTCAGGATATTTCACTTTTCACCATAGTCTTCAATGCTCCAAATATCACTTTTCAGTTTTACAGGAACAGTGTTCAAACACTGCCTTATGAGAAAAGAGGTATAACTCTGAGTGGAATGCACACATCACAAAGCAGTTTCTCAGAAAGCTTCCAGTTTTATCTGAAGATATTTCTTTTCACCATAGGCCTGAATGTGCTCCAATGTCCCTTCAGATCCATCCATGACAGTTTCAAACTGCTCAATCCAAAGAATGATTTAACTCTATGAGATGAATAAACATATCTATCACAAAGCAGTTTCTCAGAAAGCTTCTTTCTGGGTTTTATTTCAGGATATTTCACTTTTCACCATAGCCTGAATGTGCTCCCAAATGTCCTTTCTCAGTTCCACAGAAACAGTGATTTCAAACTGCTCAATCCAAAGAATGATTTAACTCTATGAGATGAATACATCACAAAGCAGTTTCTCAGAAAGCTTCTCTCCAGTTTCTATCTGAAGATATTTCCTTTTCACCATAGTCTTCAATGCTCCAAATATCACTTTTCAGTTTTATCTGAAGATATTTCCTTTTTCACCATAGTCTTCAATGCTCCAAATATCACTTTTCAGTTTTACAGAACAGTGTTCAAACTGCCTTATGAGAAAAGAGGTATAACTCTGAGTGAATGCACATCACAAAGCAGTTTCAGAAAGCTTCTTCCAGTTTTATCTGAAGATATTTCTTTTCACCATAGTCTTCAATGCTCCAAATATCACTTTTCAGTTTTACAGAACAGTGTTCAAACTGCCTTATGAGAAAAGAGGTATAACTCTGAGTGAATGCACATCACAAAGCAGTTTCAGAAAGCTTCTCCAGTTTTCATCTGAAGATATTTTTTCACCATAGCCTGAATGTGCTCCCAAATGTCCTTCTCAGATTCCACAGAAACAGTGATTTCAAACTGCTCAATCCAAAGAATGATTTAACTCTATGAGATGAATAAACATATCTATCACAAAGCAGTTGCTCAGAAAGCTTCTCCAGTTTTATCTGAGATATTTCCTTTTCACCATAGGCCTGAATGTGCTCCCAAATGTCCTTTCTCAGTTCCACAGAAACAGTGATTTCAAACTGCTCAATCCAAAGAATGATTTAACTCTATGAGATGAATACATCACAAAGCAGTTTCACAGAAAGCTTCTTTCCAGTTTTATCTGAGATGAATACACATATCACAAAGCAGTTTCACAGAAAGCTTCTTCCAGTTTTATCTGAGGATATTTCCTTTTCACCATAGTCTTCAATGTGCTCCCAAATGTCCTTTCTCAGTTCCACAGAAACAGTGATTTCAAACTGCTCAATCCAAAGAATGATTTAACTATGAGATGAATAAACATATCTATCACAAAGCAGTTTCACAGAAAGCTTCTTTCCAGTTTTGTCTGAGGATATTTCCTTTTCACCATAGTCCTGAATGTGCTCCCAAATGTCCTTCAGATCCATCCATGACAGTTTCAAACTGTAATGAAAGAAAGTTTTATCTATGAGATGAATACACATATCACAGAGCAGTTTCACAGAAAGCTTCTTCCAGTTTTGTCTGAGGATATTTCCTTTTCACCATAGCCTGAATGTGCTCCCAAATGTCCTTTCTCAGGTTCCACAGAAACAGTGATTTCAAACTGCTCAATGAAAAGAGAAGCTTAACTGTGAGTGAATGCACACATCACAAAGCAGTTGCTCAGAAAGCTTCTCTCCAGTTTCTATCTGAAGATATTTCCTTTTCACCATAAGCCTCAAAGCTCCCAAATGTCCTTCTCAGATTCCACAGAAACAGTGATTTCAAACTGCTCAATCCAAAGAATGATTTAACTATGAGATGAATACACACATCACAAAGCAGTTTCACAGAAAGCTTCTTCTGGTTTTATCTGAGGATATTTCTTTTCCATATTCTAAAGAGCATTCCCAAATGTCCTTCTCAGATTCCACAGAAACAGTGATTTCAAACTGCTCAATCCAAAGAATGATTTAACTCTATGAGATGAATACATCACAAAGCAGTTGCTCAGAAAGCTTCTCTCCAGTTTTCATCTGAAGATATTTCCTTTTCACCATAGCCTGAATGTGCTCCCAAATGTCCTTTCTCAGATTCCACAGAAACAGTGATTTCAAACTGCTCAATGAAAAGAAGCTTAACTGTGAGTGAATGCACATCAGAGCAGTTTCTTGAAAGCTTCTTCTGGTTTTATTTGAGGATATTTCTTTTCACCATAGTCCTGAATGTGCTCCCAAATGTCCTTTCTCAGTTCCACAGAAACAGTGTTCAAACACTGCCTTATGAGAAAAGAGGTATAACTCTGAGTGAATGCACACATCACAAAGCAGTTTCTCAGAAAGCTTCTCTCCAGTTTTATCTGAAGATATTTCCTTTTCACCATAGCCTGAATGTGCTCCCAAATGTCCTTCAGATCCATCCATGACAGAGTTTCAAACTGCATAATATAAAGAAAGTTTTATCTATGAGATGAATAAACATATCTATCACAAAGCAGTTTCACAGAAAGCTTCTTCTGGTTTTATCTGAGATATTTCCTTTTTCACCATAGCCTGAATGTGCTCCCAAATGTCCTTTCTCAGATTCCACAGAAACAGTGATTTCAAACTGCTCAATCCAAAGAATGATTTAACTCTGAGATGAATACACATCACAAAGCAGTTTCAGAAAGCTTCTTTCCAGTTTTGTCTGAGGATATTTTTTCACCATAGCCTGAATGTGCTCCCAATGTCCTTCAGATCCATCCATGACAGTTTCAAACTGCATAATATAAAGAAAGTTTTATCTATGTGAGATGAATAAACATATCTATCACAAAGCAGTTTCACAGAAAGCTTCTTTCCAGTTTTGTCTGAGGATATTTCTTTTCACCATAGCCTGAATGTGCTCCCAAATGTCCTTTCTCAGTTCCACAGAAACAGTGATTTCAAACTGCTCAATCCAAAGAATGATTTAACTCTATGAGATGAATACACATCACAAAGCAGTTTCAGAAAGCTTCTTTCTGGGTTTTATTTCAGGATATTTCACTTTTCACCATAGCCTGAATGTGCTCCCAAATGTCCTTCTCAGATTCCACAGAAACAGTGATTTCAAACTGCTCAATCCAAAGAATGATTTAACTCTGAGATGAATACACACATCACAAAGCAGTTCTCAGAAAGCTTCTCCAGTTTTCTGAAGATATTTCCTTTTCACCATAGCCTGAATGTGCTCCCAAATGTCCTTTCTCAGGTTCCACAGAAACAGTGATTTCAAACTGCTCAATGAAAAGAGAAGCTTAACTGTGAGTGGAATTCACATGACACAGAGCAGTTTCACAGAAAGCTTCTTCTGGTTTTATCTGAGGATATTTCTTTTCCATATTCTAAAGAGCATTCCCAAATGTCCTTTCTCAGGTTCCACAGAAACAGTGATTTCAAACTGCTCAATCCAAAGAATGATTTAACTCTATGAGATGAATACACACATCACAAAGCAGTTGCTCAGAAAGCTTCTCTCCAGTTTTCTGAAGATATTTCCTTTTCACCATAGCCTGAATGTGCTCCCAAATGTCCTTCTCAGATTCCACAGAAACAGTGATTTCAAACTGCTCAATGAAAAGAAGCTTAACTGTGAGTGAATGCACATCAGAGCAGTTTCTTGAAAGCTTCTTCTGGTTTTATCTGAGGATATTTCTTTTCACCATAGTCCTGAATGTGCTCCCAAATGTCCTTTCTCAGGTTCCACAGAAACAGTGATTTCAAACTGCTCAATGAAAAGAGAAGCTTAACTGTGAGTGGAATGCACATCACAAAGCAGTTCTCAGAAAGCTTCTCCAGTTTTATCTGAAGATATTTCCTTTTCACCATAGTCCTGAATGTGCTCCAAATGTCCTTCTCAGATTCCACAGAAACAGTGATTTCAAACTGCTCAATCCAAAGAATGATTTAACTCTATGAGATGAATAAACATATCTATCACAAAGCAGTTTCACAGAAAGCTTCTCCAGTTTTATCTGAGGATATTTCTTTTCACCATAGCCTGAATGTGCTCCAAATGTCCCTGGTAGCTTTTTCTCCAAAGGATTCCCAATCCTCTATGAGAAGAAAGTATAACTCTGAGTGGAATGCACATCACAAAGCAGTTTCAGAAAGCTTCTCTCCAGTTTCTATCTGAAGATATTTCCTTTTCACCATAAGCCTCAAAGTGCTCCAAATGTCCTTCTCAGATTCCACAGAAACAGTGATTTCAAACTGCTCAATGAAAAGAGAAGCTTAACTGTGAGTGAATGCACATCACAAAGCAGTTTCACAGAAAGCTTCCTTCTGGTTTTATCTGAGGATATTTCTTTTCACCATAGTCCTGAATGTGCTCCAAATGTCCTTCTCAGATTCCACAGAAACAGTGATTTCAAACTGCTCAATCCAAAGAATGATTTAACTCTATGAGATGAATACACACATCACAAAGCAGTTTCTCAGAAAGCTTCTCTCCAGTTTTCATCTGAAGATATTTCCTTTTCACCATAGGCCTGAATGTGCTCCAAATGTCCTTCTCAGATTCCACAGAAACAGTGATTTCAAACTGCTCAATCCAAAGAATGATTTAACTCTATGAGATGAATACACATCACAAAGCAGTTTCAGAAAGCTTCTTCTGGTTTTATTTGAGGATATTTCACTTTTCACCATAGTCCTGAATGTGCTCCAAATGTCCTTCTCAGATTCCACAGAAACAGTGATTTCAAACTGCTCAATGAAAAGAGAAGCTTAACTGTGAGTGAATGCACACATCACAAAGCAGTTTCTCAGAAAGCTTCTTCCAGTTTTATCTGAAGATATTTTTCACCATAGTCCTGAATGTGCTCCAAATGTCCTTTCTCAGGTTCCACAGAAACAGTGATTTCAAACTGCTCAATCCAAAGAATGATTTAACTCTATGAGATGAATACACATCACAAAGCAGTTCTCAGAAAGCTTTTCCAGTTTTATCTGAAGATATTTCCTTTTCACCATAGTCCTGAATGTGCTCCCAATGTCCTTCAGATCCTCCATGACAGTTTCAAACTGCTCAATCAAAGAATGATTTAACTCTATGAGATGAATACACATATCACAGAGCAGTTTCACAGAAAGCTTCTCCAGTTTTATCTGAGGATATTTCCTTTTCACCATAGCCTGAATGTGCTCCCAATGTCCCTGGTAGCTTTTTCTCCAAAGGATTCCCAATCCTCTATGAGAAGAAAGTATAACTCTGAGTGGAATGCACACGTCACAAAGCAGTTTCTCAGAAAGCTTCTCTCCAGTTTTCATCTGAAGATATTTCTTTTCACCATAGCCTGAATGTGCTCCAAATGTCCTTTCTCAGATTCCACAGAAACAGTGATTTCAAACTGCTCAATGAAAAGAAGCTTAACTGTGAGTGGAATGCACACATCACAAAGCAGTTTCACAGAAAGCTTCCTTCTGGTTTTATCTGAGGATATTTCTTTTCACCATAGTCCTGAATGTGCTCCAAATGTCCTTCTCAGATTCCACAGAAACAGTGATTTCAAACTGCTCAATCCAAAGAATGATTTAACTCTATGAGATGAATACACATCACAAAGCAGTTGCTCAGAAAGCTTCTCCAGTTTTCATCTGAAGATATTTTTCACCATAGCCTGAATGTGCTCCCAAATGTCCTTCAGATTCCTCAAAGACAGAGTTTCCAAACTGCAATGTAGAGTAAGCTTTAACTCTGTGAAATGAATGCACACATCACAAGCAGTTTCTCAGAAAGCTTCTTCTGGTTTTATTTGAGGATATTTCACTTTTCACCATAGTCCTGAATGTGCTCCCAAATGTCCTTTCTCAGATTCCACAGAAACAGTGATTTCAAACTGCTCAATGAAAAGAGAAGCTTAACTGTGAGTGAATGCACACATCACAAAGCAGTTTCTCAGAAAGCTTCCAGTTTTATCTGAAGATATTTCCTTTTCACCATAGGCCTGAATGTGCTCCCAAATGTCCTTTCTCAGATTCCACAGAAACAGTGATTTCAAACTGCTAATGAAAGAAAGTTTTATCTATGTGAGATGAATACACATCACAAAGCAGTTTCACAGAAAGCTTCTTCTGGTTTTATCTGAGGATATTTCCTTTTCACCATAGCCTGAATGTGCTCCCAAATGTCCTTGGTAGCTTTTTCTCCAAAAGGATTCCCAATCCTCTATGAGAAGAAAGTATAACTCTGAGTGGAATGCACATCACAAAGCAGTTGCTCAGAAAGCTTCTCTCCAGTTTCTATCTGAAGATATTTCCTTTTCACCATAGGCCTGAATGTGCTCCCAAATGTCCTTCTCAGATTCCACAGAAACAGTGATTTCAAACTGCTCAATGAAAAGAAGCTTAACTGTGAGTGAATGCACATCAGAGCAGTTTCACAGAAAGCTTCTTCTGGTTTTATCTGAGATATTTCTTTTCCATATTCTAAGAGTTCCCAAATGTCCTTCTCAGATTCCACAGAAACAGTGATTTCAAACTGCTCAATCAAAGAATGATTTAACTCTATGAGATGAATAAACATATCATCACAAAGCAGTTGCTCAGAAAGCTTCTCCAGTTTTATCTGAAGATATTTCTTTTCACCATAGTCCTGAATGTGCTCCCAAATGTCCTTTCTCAGATTCCACAGAAACAGTGATTTCAAACTGCTCAATCCAAAGAATGATTTAACTCTATGAGATGAATACACATCACAAAGCAGTTTCTCAGAAAGCTTCTTTCTGGGTTTTATTTGAGGATATTTCACTTTTCCATAGTCTTCAATGCTCCAAAATATCACTTTTTCAGTTTTACAGAACAGTGTTCAAACTGCCTTATGAGAAAAGAGGTATAACTCTGTGAGTGAATGCACATCACAAAGCAGTTTCTCAGAAAGCTTCTTCTGGTTTTATCTGAGGATATTTCCTTTTTCACCATAGTCCTGAATGTGCTCCCAAATGTCCTTCTCAGATTCCACAGAAACAGTGATTTCAAACTGCTCAATGAAAGAAAGTTTTATCTATGTGAGATGAATACACATCACAAAGCAGTTTCAGAAAGCTTCTCTCCAGTTTTTATCTGAAGATTTCCTTTTCACCATAGCCTGAATGTGCTCCCAAATGTCCTTCAGATCCATCCATGACAGAGTTTCAAACTGCAATGAAAGAAAGTTTTATCTATGTGAGATGAATAAACATATCTATCACAAAGCAGTTTCACAGAAAGCTTCTTCCAGTTTTTATCTGAGGATATTTCTTTTCACCATAGTCCTGAATGTGCTCAATGTCCCTGGTAGCTTTTTCTCCAAAAGGATTCAATCCTCTATGAGAAGAAAGGTATAACTCTGAGTGAATGCACATCACAAAGCAGCTCAGAAAGCTTCTCCAGTTTCTATCTGAAGATATTTCCTTTTCACCATAAGCCTCAAAGTGCTCCAATATCCTTCAGATTCCTCAAAGACAGAGTTTCAAACTGCAATGAAAGAAAGTTTTATCTATGTGAGATGAATACATCACAAAGCAGTTTCACAGAAAGCTTCCTTCTGGTTTTATCTGAGGATATTTCTTTTCCATATTCTAAGAGTTCCCAAATGTCCTTCTCAGATTCCACAGAAACAGTGATTTCAAACTGCTCAATCCAAAGAATGATTTAACTCTATGAGATGAATACACACATCACAAAGCAGTTTCAGAAAGCTTCTTCTGGTTTTATCTGAGGATATTTCTTTTCCATATTCTAAGAGCTTCCCAAATGTCCTTTCTCAGGTTCCACAGAAACAGTGATTTCAAACTGCTCAATCCAAAGAATGATTTAACTCTATGAGATGAATACACATCACAAAGCAGTTCTCAGAAAGCTTCTCCAGTTTTCTGAAGATATTTTTTTCACCATAAGCCTCAAAGTGCTCCAATATCCTTCAGATTCCTCAAAGACAGAGTTTCAAACTGCTCAATGAAAAGAGAAGCTTAACTGTGAGTGAATGCACATCACAAAGCAGTTTCACAGAAAGCTTCCTTCTGGTTTTATCTGAGGATATTTCTTTTCCATATTCTAAGAGCTTCCCAAATGTCCTTTCTCAGATTCCACAGAAACAGTGATTTCAAACTGCTCAATCCAAAGAATGATTTAACTCTATGAGATGAATACACACATCACAAAGCAGTTGCTCAGAAAGCTTCTCCAGTTTTCATCTGAAGATATTTCCTTTTCACCATAAGCCTCAAAGTGCTCCAATATCCTTCACAGATTCCTCAAAGACAGAGTTTCAAACTGGGCAATGTAGAGTAAGCTTTAACTCTGTGAAATGAATGCACATATCAGAGCAGTTTCTTGAAAGCTTCTTCTGGTTTTATTTGAGGATATTTCACTTTTCCATAGTCTTCAATGCTCCAAATATCACTTTTTCAGTTTTACAGGAACAGTGTTCAAACTGCCTTATGAGAAAAGAGGTATAACTCTGAGTGAATGCACACATCACAAGCAGTTTCTCAGAAAGCTTCTCCAGTTTTTATCTGAAGATATTTCCTTTTCACCATAGCCTGAATGTGCTCCAATGTCCCTTTGTGGATCCATCCATGACAGAGTTTCAAACTGCTCAATGAAAGAAAGTTTTATCTATGAGATGAATAAACATATCATCACAAAGCAGTTTCTCAGAAAGCTTCTTTCCAGTTTTTATCTGAGGATATTTCCTTTTCACCATAGCCTGAATGTGCTCCAATGTCCCTGGTAGCTTTTTCTCCAAAAGGATTCAATCCTCTATGAGAAGAAAGGTATAACTCTGTGAGTGAATGCACATCACAAAGCAGTTCTCAGAAAGCTTCTCCAGTTTTTATCTGAAGATATTTCCTTTTCACCATAGCCTGAATGTGCTCCCAAATGTCCTTCTCAGATTCCACAGAAACAGTGATTTCAAACTGCTCAATGAAAAGAAGCTTAACTGTGAGTGGAATGCACATCACAAAGCAGTTTCACAGAAAGCTTCCTTCTGGTTTTATCTGAGATATTTCTTTTCCATATTCTAAGAGTTCCCAAATGTCCTTCTCAGATTCCACAGAAACAGTGATTTCAAACTGCTCAATAAAGAATGATTTAACTCTATGAGATGAATACACACATCACAAAGCAGTTGCTCAGAAAGCTTCTCCAGTTTTTATCTGAAGATATTTCCTTTTCACCATAAGCCTCAAAGTGCTCCAATATCCTTCACAGATTCCTCAAAGACAGAGTTTCCAAACTGGGCAATGTAGAGTAAGCTTTAACTCTGAAATGAATGCACATATCAGAGAGCAGTTTCTGAAAGCTTCTCCAGTTTTTATCTGAAGATATTTCTTTTCCATATTCTAAGAGCTTCCCAAATGTCCTTTCTCAGTTCCACAGAAACAGTGATTTCAAACTGCTCAATGAAAAGAGAAGCTTAACTGTGAGTGAATGCACATCACAAAGCAGTTTCTCAGAAAGCTTTCCAGTTTTTATCTGAAGATATTTCTTTTCAGCATATTCTAAGAGCTTCCCAAATGTCCTTTCTCAGATTCCACAGAAACAGTGATTTCAAACTGCTCAATCCAAAGAATGATTTAACTCTATGAGATGAATACACATCACAAAGCAGTTCTCAGAAAGCTTTCCAGTTTTATCTGAAGATATTTCCTTTTCACCATAAGCCTCAAAGCTCCCAATATCCTTCAGATTCCTCAAAGACAGTTTCCAAACTGGGCAATGTAGAGTAAGCTTTAACTCTCTGAAATGAATGCACATCACAAAGCAGTTTCTCAGAAAGCTTCTTCTGGTTTTATCTGAGGATATTTCACTTTTCACCATAGTCTTCAATGCTCTGAAATATCACTTTTCAGTTTTACAGGAACAGTGTTCAAACACTGCCTTATGAGAAAAGAGGTATAACTCCTGAGTGGAATGCACACATCACAAAGCAGTTCTCAGAAAGCTTCTTCCAGTTTTATCTGAAGATATTTCCTTTTCACCATAGGCCTGAATGTGCTCCCAAATGTCCTTCTCAGATTCCACAGAAACAGTGATTTCAAACTGCTCAATCCAAAGAATGATTTAACTCTATGAGATGAATAAACATATCATCACAAAGCAGTTTCACAGAAAGCTTCTTTCCAGTTTTTGTCTGAGGATATTTCCTTTTCACCATAGGCCTGAATGTGCTCCAATGTCCCTGGTAGCTTTTTCTCCAAAAGGATTCAATCCTCTATGAGAAGAAAGTATAACTCTGTGAGTGAATGCACATCACAAAGCAGTTCTCAGAAAGCTTCTCTCCAGTTTTATCTGAAGATATTTCCTTTTCACCATAGCCTGAATGTGCTCCCAAATGTCCTTTCTCAGTTCCACAGAAACAGTGATTTCAAACTGCTCAATGAAAAGAGAAGCTTAACTGTGAGTGGAATGCACACATCACAAAGCAGTTTCACAGAAAGCTTCTTCTGGTTTTATCTGAGGATATTTCTTTTCCATATTCTAAAGAGCTTCCCAAATGTCCTTTCTCAGTTCCACAGAAACAGTGATTTCAAACTGCTCAATGAAAAGAAGCTTAACTGTGAGTGGAATGCACACATCACAAAGCAGTTTCTCAGAAAGCTTCTCCAGTTTTCTGAAGATATTTCCTTTTCACCATAGCCTGAATGTGCTCCAATGTCCTTCAGATTCCTCAAAGACAGAGTTTCCAAACTGGGCAATGTAGAGTAAGCTTTAACTCTGTGAGATGAATAAACATATCTATCACAAAGCAGTTTCACAGAAAGCTTCTTTCCAGTTTTGTCTGAGGATATTTCCTTTTCACCATAGCCTGAATGTGCTCCAATGTCCTTCAGATTCCTCAAAGACAGAGTTTCAAACTGCTCAATGAAAAGAGAAGCTTAACTGTGAGTGGAATGCACACATCACAAAGCAGTTCTCAGAAAGCTTCTCCAGTTTCTATCTGAAGATATTTCCTTTTCACCATAAGCCTCAAAGCTCCCAATATCCCTTCACAGATTCCTCAAAGACAGAGTTTCAAACTGCTCAATGAAAAGAGAAGCTTAACTGTGAGTGGAATTCACACACAGAGCAGTTTCACAGAAAGCTTCCTTCTGGTTTTATCTGAGATATTTCTTTTCAGCATATTCTAAAGAGCTTCCCAAATGTCCTTTCTCAGATTCCACAGAAACAGTGATTTCAAACTGCTCAATCCAAAGAATGATTTAACTCTATGAGATGAATACACATCACAAAGCAGTTGCTCAGAAAGCTTCTCCAGTTTTCATCTGAAGATATTTCCTTTTCACCATAGCCTGAATGTGCTCCAATGTCCTTCAGATTCCTCAAAGACAGTTTCCAAACTGGGCAATGTAGAGTAAGCTTTAACTCTGAAATGAATGCACATGTCAGAGAGCAGTTTCTTGAATGCTTCTTTCTGGGTTTTATTTGAGGATATTTCACTTTTCCATAGTCTTCAATGTGCTCCAAAATATCACTTTTCAGTTTTACAGAACAGTGTTCAAACTGCCTTATGAGAAAAGAGGTATAACTCTGTGAGTGAATGCACATCACAAAGCAGTTTCTCAGAAAGCTTCTCTCCAGTTTTATCTGAGATATTTCCTTTTCACCATAGCCTGAATGTGCTCCAAAATATCACTTTTCAGTTTTACAGGAACAGTGTTCAAACTGCCTTATGAGAAAAGAGGTATAACTCTGTGAGTGAATGCACACATCACAAAGCAGTTCTCAGAAAGCTTCTTTCCAGTTTTATCTGAAGATATTTCCTTTTCACCATAGCCTGAATGTGCTCCAATGTCCTTCAGATTCCTCAAAGACAGAGTTTCAAACTGTAATGAAAGAAAGTTTTATCTATGTGAGATGAATACATATCACAAAGCAGTTTCACAGAAAGCTTCTTTCCAGTTTTGTCTGAGGATATTTCCTTTTCACCATAGCCTGAATGTGCTCCAATGTCCTTCTCAGATTCCACAGAAACAGTGATTTCAAACTGCTCAATCCAAAGAATGATTTAACTCTATGAGAAGAAAGTATAACTCTGTGAGTGGAATGCACATCACAAAGCAGTTGCTCAGAAAGCTTCTCCAGTTTCTATCTGAAGATATTTCCTTTTCACCATAAGCCTCAAAGCTCCCAATATCCCTTCACAGATTCCTCAAAGACAGAGTTTCAAACTGCTCAATGAAAAGAGAAGCTTAACTGTGAGTGGAATGCACACATCACAAAGCAGTTTCACAGAAAGCTTCCTTCTGGTTTTATCTGAGGATATTTCTTTTCCATATTCTAAAGAGCTTCCCAAATGTCCTTCTCAGATTCCACAGAAACAGTGATTTCAAACTGCTCAATCCAAAGAATGATTTAACTCTATGAGATGAATACACATCACAAAGCAGTTGCTCAGAAAGCTTCTCTCCAGTTTTCATCTGAAGATATTTCCTTTTCACCATAGTCTTCAATGCTCCAAATATCCCTTCAGATTCCTCAAAGACAGATTTCCAAACTGGGCAATGTAGAGTAAGCTTTAACTCTGTGAAATGAATGCACATATCAGAGAGCAGTTTCTTGAATGCTTCTTTCTGGGTTTTATTTGAGGATATTTCACTTTTCCATAGTCTTCAATGCTCCAAATATCACTTTTCAGTTTTACAGGAACAGTGTTCAAACACTGCCTTATGAGAAAAGAGGTATAACTCCTGAGTGGAATGCACACATCACAAAGCAGTTTCTCAGAAAGCTTCTCCAGTTTTATCTGAAGATATTTTTTTCACCATAGGCCTGAATGTGCTCCCAAATGTCCTTCTCAGATTCCTCAAAGACAGAGTTTCAAACTGCATAATAGAAAGAAAGTTTTATCTATGTGAGATGAATAAACATATCTATCACAAAGCAGTTTCACAGAAAGCTTCTTTCCAGTTTTTGTCTGAGGATATTTCTTTTCACCATAGCCTGAATGTGCTCCAATGTCCCTTGGTAGCTTTTTCTCCAAAAGGATTCCCAATCCTCTATGAGAAGAAAGTATAACTCTGTGAGTGGAATGCACACATCACAAAGCAGTTGCTCAGAAAGCTTCTCTCCAGTTTTCATCTGAAGATATTTCCTTTTCACCATAGGCCTGAATGTGCTCCCAAATGTCCTTTCTCAGATTCCACAGAAACAGTGATTTCAAACTGCTCAATGAAAAGAAGCTTAACTGTGAGTGGAATGCACATCACAAAGCAGTTTCACAGAAAGCTTCCTTCTGGTTTTATCTGAGGTATTTCTTTTCAGCATATTCTAAAGAGCTTCCCAAATGTCCTTTCTCAGATTCCACAGAAACAGTGATTTCAAACTGCTCAATCAAAGAATGATTTAACTCTATGAGATGAATACACACATCACAAAGCAGTTGCTCAGAAAGCTTCTCCAGTTTTATCTGAAGATATTTCCTTTTCACCATAGGCCTGAATGTGCTCCCAAATGTCCTTTCTCAGATTCCACAGAAACAGTGATTTCAAACTGCTCAATCCAAAGAATGATTTAACTCTATGAGATGAATACACATCACAAAGCAGTTCTCAGAAAGCTTCTTCTGGTTTTATTTGAGGATATTTCACTTTTCACCATAGTCTTCAATGCTCCAAATATCACTTTTCAGTTTTACAGGAACAGTGTTCAAACACTGCCTTATGAGAAAAGAGGTATAACTCTGAGTGGAATGCACACATCACAAAGCAGTTTCTCAGAAAGCTTCTTCCAGTTTTATCTGAAGATATTCCTTTTCACCATAGGCCTGAATGTGCTCCCAAATGTCCTTTCTCAGATTCCACAGAAACAGTGATTTCAAACTGCATAATAGAAAGAAAGTTTTATCTATGTGAGATGAATAAACATATCATCACAAAGCAGTTTCACAGAAAGCTTCTTTCCAGTTTTTGTCTGAGGATATTTCCTTTTCACCATAGGCCTGAATGTGCTCCCAAATGTCCCTTGGTAGCTTTTTCTCCAAAAGGATTCCCAATCCTCTATGAGAAGAAAGTATAACTCTGTGAGTGGAATGCACATCACAAAGCAGCTCCTCAGAAAGCTTCTCCAGTTTCTATCTGAAGATATTTCCTTTTCACCATAAGCCTCAAAGCTCCCAAATGTCCTTTCTCAGATTCCACAGAAACAGTGATTTCAAACTGCTCAATGAAAACAGAAGCTTAACTGTGAGTGAATGCACATCACAAAGCAGTTTCTCAGAAAGCTTCTCCAGTTTTATCTGAAGATATTTCCTTTTCACCATAAGCCTCAAAGTGCTCCTGAATATCCCTTCAGATTCCTCAAAGACAGAGTTTCAAACTGCTCAATGAAAAGAGAAGCTTAACTGTGAGTGAATGCACATCACAAAGCAGTTTCTCAGAAAGCTTCTCCAGTTTTCATGAAGACATTTCCTTTTCACCATAGCCTGAATGTGCTCCCAAATGTCCTTCAGATTCCTCAAAGACAGTTTCCAAACTGAAATGTAGAGTAAGCTTTAACTCTGTGAAATGAATGCACATATCAGAGAGCAGTTTCTTGAAAGCTTCTTCTGGTTTTATTTGAGGATATTTCACTTTTCACCATAGTCTTCAATGCTCCAAAATATCACTTTTCAGTTTTACAGGAACAGTGTTCAAACACTGCCTTATGAGAAAAGAGGTATAACTCTGAGTGGAATGCACACATCACAAGCAGTTTCTCAGAAAGCTTCTCTCCAGTTTTATCTGAAGATATTTTTTTCACCATAGCCTGAATGTGCTCCCAAATATCCTTCACAGATTCCTCAAAGACAGTTTCAAACTGTAATGAAAGAAAGTTTTATCTATGTGAGATGAATACACATCACAAAGCAGTTTCTCAGAAAGCTTTCCAGTTTTATCTGAAGATATTTCCTTTTCACCATAGCCTGAATGTGCTCCCAAATGTCCTTTCTCAGGTTCCACAGAAACAGTGATTTCAAACTGCTCAATCCAAAGAATGATTTAACTCTATGAGATGAATAAACATATCTATCACAAAGCAGTTTCACAGAAAGCTTCTTCCAGTTTTTGTCTGAGGATATTTCCTTTTCACCATAGGCCTGAATGTGCTCCCAAATGTCCCTGGTAGCTTTTTCTCCAAAAGGATTCAATCCTCTATGAGAAGAAAGGTATAACTCTGTGAGTGAATGCACATCACAAAGCAGTTCTCAGAAAGCTTCTCTCCAGTTTCTATCTGAAGATATTTCCTTTTCACCATAAGCCTCAAAGTGCTCCCAATATCCCTTCAGACTAAACAAAACAGTGTTAGAATACTGCTCAATGAAAAGAGAAGCTTAACTGTGAGTGGAATGCACACATCACAGCAGTTTCACAGAAAGCTTCCTTCTGGTTTTATCTGAGGATATTTCTTTTCCATATTCTAAGAGTTCCCAAATGTCCTTTCTCAGGTTCCACAGAAACAGTGATTTCAAACTGCTCAATCAAAGAATGATTTAACTCTATGAGATGAATACACACATCACAAAGCAGTTGCTCAGAAAGCTTCTCCAGTTTTTATCTGAAGATATTTCCTTTTCACCATAGGCCTGAATGTGCTCCCAAATGTCCTTCTCAGATTCCACAAAACAGTGATTTCAAACTGCTCAATGAAAGAGAAGCTTAACTGTGAGTGAATGCACATGTCAGAGAGCAGTTTCTTGGAAAGCTTCTTCTGGTTTTATCTGAGGATATTTCACTTTTCACCATAGTCCTGAATGTGCTCCAAAATATCACTTTTCAGTTTTACAGGAACAGTGTTCAAACACTGCCTTATGAGAAAAGAGGTATAACTCTGAGTGGAATGCACATCACAAAGCAGTTTCTCAGAAAGCTTCTCCAGTTTTTATCTGAAGATATTTCCTTTTCACCATAGCCTGAATGTGCTCCAATGTCCTTCAGATCCATCCATGACAGTTTCAAACTGCATAATGAAAGAAAGTTTTATCTATGTGAGATGAATAAACATCAAAAAGCAGTTTCTCAGAAAGCTTCTTCCAGTTTTTATCTGAAGATATTTCCTTTTCACCATAGCCTGAATGTGCTCCCAAATGTCCTTCTCAGATTCCACAAAACAGTGATTTCAAACTGCTCAATCCAAAGAATGATTTAACTCTATGAGATGAATAAACATATCTATCACAAAGCAGTTTCACAGAAAGCTTCTTTCCAGTTTTGTCTGAGGATATTTCCTTTTCACCATAGTCCTGAATGTGCTCCCAAATGTCCCTGGTAGCTTTTTCTCCAAAAGGATTTCAATCCTCTATGAGAAGAAAGGTATAACTCTGTGAGTGGAATGCACATCACAAAGCAGTTTCTGAAAGCTTCTCCAGTTTCTATCTGAAGATATTTTTCACCATAGGCCTGAATGTGCTCCCAAATGTCCTTCTCAGATTCCACAAAACAGTGTTAGAATACTGCTCAATGAAAGAGAAGCTTAACTGTGAGTGAATGCACATCACAAAGCAGTTTCACAGAAAGCTTCCTTCTGGTTTTATCTGAGGTATTTCTTTTCAGCATATTCTAAGAGTTCCCAAATGTCCTTTCTCAGGTTCCACAGAAACAGTGATTTCAAACTGCTCAATCCAAAGAATGATTTAACTCTGAGATGAATACACATCACAAAGCAGTTGCTCAGAAAGCTTCTCCAGTTTTCTGAAGATATTTCCTTTTCACCATAGGCCTGAATGTGCTCCCAAATGTCCTTCAGATCCTCAAAGACAGATTTCCAAACTGAAATGTAGAGTAAGCTTTAACTCTGAAATGAATGCACATCACAAAGCAGTTTCTTGAAAGCTTCTTCTGGTTTTATCTGAGATATTTCTTTTCACCATAGTCCTGAATGTGCTCCCAAATGTCCTTCTCAGATTCCACAGAAACAGTGATTTCAAACTGCTCAATGAAAAGAGAAGCTTAACTGTGAAATGAATGCACATATCAGAGAGCAGTTTCTTGGAAAGCTTCTTCTGGTTTTATTTCAGGATATTTCACTTTTCCATAGTCTTCAATGTGCTCAAATATCACTTTTCAGTTTTACAGGAACAGTGTTCAAACACTGCCTTATGAGAAAAGAGGTATAACTCTGAGTGAATGCACACATCACAAAGCAGTTTCTGAAAGCTTCTTCCAGTTTTTATCTGAAGATATTTCCTTTTCACCATAGGCCTGAATGTGCTCCCAAATGTCCTTCTCAGATTCCACAGAAACAGTGATTTCAAACTGCTCAATGAAAGAAAGTTTTATCTATGTGAGATGAATACACACATCACAAAGCAGTTTCTCAGAAAGCTTCTTCCAGTTTTTATCTGAAGATATTTCCTTTTCACCATAGTCCTGAATGTGCTCCCAAATGTCCTTCTCAGATTCCACAGAAACAGTGATTTCAAACTGCTCAATGAAAGAAAGTTTTATCTATGTGAGATGAATAAACATATCTATCACAAAGCAGTTTCACAGAAAGCTTCTTCCAGTTTTGTCTGAGGATATTTCCTTTTCACCATAGCCTGAATGTGCTCCCAAATGTCCTTTCTCAGGTTCCACAGAAACAGTGATTTCAAACTGCTCAATGAAAAGAAGCTTAACTGTGAGTGGAATGCACATCACAAAGCAGTTCTCAGAAAGCTTCTCTCCAGTTTTTATCTGAAGATATTTCCTTTTCACCATAAGCCTCAAAGCTCCCAATATCCCTTCAGCTAAACATAAACAGTGTTAGAGTACTGCTCAATGAAAAGAGAAGCTTAACTGTGAGTGGAATTCACATGACACAGAGCAGTTTCACAGAAAGCTTCCTTCTGGTTTTTATCTGAGGATATTTCTTTCTCCATATTCTAGAGAGCATTCCCAAATGTCCTTCCTCAGATTCCACAGAAACAGTGATTTCAAACTGCTCAATCCAAAGAATGATTTAACTCTATGAGATGAATACACACATCACAAAGCAGTTGCTCAGAAAGCTTCTCTCCAGTTTTTATCTGAAGATATTTCCTTTTCACCATAGCCTGAATGTGCTCCAAATATCCCTTCAGATTCCTCAAAGACAGAGTTTCCAAACTGGGCAACGTATAGTAAGTTTTATCTCTGTGAAATCAATGCACATATAAGAGAGCATTTTCTTAAAATGTTTCTTTCTGGATTTTATTTGAGGATATTTCACTTTTCGCCATAGTCTTCAATGCTCCAAAATATCACTTTTTCAGTTTTACAGAACAGTGTTCAAACTGCCTTATGAGAAAGAGGTATAACTCTGAGTGAATGCACACATCACAAGCAGTTTCTCAGAAAGCTTCTCCAGTTTTTATCTGAACATATTTCCTTTTCACCATAGGCCTGAATGTGCTCCCAAATGTCCTTTCTCAGGTTCCACAGAAACAGTGATTTCAAACTGCTCAATGAAAAGAGAAGCTTAACTGAGTGGAATGCACACATCACAAGCAGTTTCTCAGAAAGCTTCTCCAGTTTTTATCTGAAGATATTTCCTTTTTCACCATAGCCTGAATGTGCTCCAATGTCCCTTCAGATCCTCCATGACAGAGTTTCAAACTGCTCAATGAAAGAAAGTTTTATCTATGTGAGATGAATACACATATCACAGAGCAGTTTCACAGAAAGCTTCTTCCAGTTTTTATCTGAGGATATTTCCTTTTCACCATAGTCCTGAATGTGCTCCAAAATATCACTTTTTCAGTTTTACAGAACAGTGTTCAAACACTGCCTTATGAGAAAGAGGTATAACTCTGAGTGGAATGCACATCACAAAGCAGTTCTCAGAAAGCTTCTCTCCAGTTTCTATCTGAAGATATTTCCTTTTCACCATAAGCCTCAAAGCTCCCAATATCCCTTCAGCTAAACATAAACAGTGTTAGAAACTGCTCAATGAAAAGAGAAGCTTAACTGAGTGAGAGGAATTCACATGACACAGAGCAGTTTCACAGAAAGCTTCCTTCTGGTTTTATCTGAGGATATTTCTTTTCCATATTCTAAGAGCATTCCCAAATGTCCTTTCTCAGATTCCACAGAAACAGTGATTTCAAACTGCTCAATCCAAAGAATGATTTAACTCTATGAGATGAATACACATCACAAAGCAGTTGCTCAGAAAGCTTCTTCCAGTTTTTATCTGAAGATATTTCCTTTTCACCATAGGCCTGAATGTGCTCCAATATCCCTTCACAGATTCCTCAAAGACAGAGTTTCCAAACTGGGCAATGTAGAGTAAGCTTTAACTCTGAAATGAATGCACATATCAGAGAGCAGTTTCTGAAAGCTTCTTTCCAGTTTTTATCTGAGGATATTTCCTTTTCCATAGTCTTCAATGTGCTCCAAATATCACTTTTTCAGTTTTACAGAACAGTGTTCAAACACTGCCTTATGAGAAAGAGGTATAACTCTGAGTGAATGCACACATCACAAAGCAGTTTCAGAAAGCTTCTTCTGGTTTTATCTGAGGATATTTCTTTTCACCATAGCCTGAATGTGCTCCAAATATCACTTTTCAGTTTTACAGGAACAGTGTTCAAACTGCTCAATCCAAAGAATGATTTAACTCTATGAGATGAATACACATCACAAAGCAGTTTCTCAGAAAGCTTCTTCCAGTTTTTATCTGAAGATATTTCCTTTTCACCATAGGCCTGAATGTGCTCAATGTCCCTTCAGATCCATCCATGACAGAGTTTCCAAACTGGGCAATGTAGAGTAAGCTTTAACTCTGTGAAATGAATGCACATATCACAAAGCAGTTTCACAGAAAGCTTCTTTCCAGTTTTGTCTGAGGATATTTCCTTTTCACCATAGCCATCCATATACTCCCGAATGTCCCTGGTAGCTTTTTCTCCAAAAGGATTCCCAATCCTCTATGAGAAGAAAGGTATAACTCTGAGTGGAATGCACACGTCACAAAGCAGTTCCTCGAAAGCTTCTCCAGTTTCTATCTGAAGATATTTCCTTTTCACCATAGTCCTGAATGTGCTCCAAATGTCCTTCTCAGATTCCACAGAAACAGTGATTTCAAACTGCTCAATGAAAAGAGAAGCTTAACTGTGAGTGGAATTCACATGACACAGAGCAGTTTCACAGAAAGCTTCCTTCTGGTTTTATCTGAGGATATTTCTTTTCAGCATATTCTAAGAGCATTCCCAAATGTCCTTTCTCAGATTCCACAGAAACAGTGATTTCAAACTGCTCAATCCAAAGAATGATTTAACTCTATGAGATGAATACACACATCACAAAGCAGTTTCTCAGAAAGCTTCTCTCCAGTTTTCATGGAAGACATTTCCTTGCTCACCACAGGCCTCTGCCACTTAATATCCTTCACAGATTCCTCAAAGACAGAGTTTCCAAACTGGGCAATGTAGAGTAAGCTTTAACTCTCTGAAATGAATGCACATATCAGAGAGCAGTTTCTGAAAGCTTCTTTCTGGTTTTATTTGAGGATATTTCACTTTTCACCATAGTCTTCAATGCTCAAATATCACTTTTTCAGTTTTACAGAACAGTGTTCAAACACTGCCTTATGAGAAAAGAGGTATAACTCCTGAGTGGAATGCACATCACAAAGCAGTTTCTCAGAAAGCTTCTCCAGTTTCTATCTGAAGATATTTCCTTTTCACCATAGGCCTGAATGTGCTCCAAATGTCCTTCAGATCCATCCATGACAGAGTTTCAAACTGTGTAATGAAAGAAAGTTTTATCTATGTGAGATGAATAAACATATCTATCACAAAGCAGTTTCACAGAAAGCTTCTTTCCAGTTTTTGTCTGAGATATTTCCTTTTCACCATAGCCATCCATATACTGAATGTCCCTGGTAGCTTTTTCTCCAAAAGGATTCCCCAATCCTCTATGAGAAGAAAGTATAACTCTGAGTGGAATGCACACGTCACAAAGCAGTTCCTCAGAAAGCTTCTCCAGTTTCTATCTGAAGATATTTCCTTTTCACCATAAGCCTCAAAGTGCTCCCAAATATCCCTTCACAGATTCCTCAAAGACAGAGTTTCAAACTGCTCAATGAAAAGAAGCTTAACTGTGAGTGGAATGCACATCACAAAGCAGTTTCACAGAAAGCTTCCTTCTGGTTTTATCTGAGGATATTTCTTTTTCAGCATATTCTAAGAGCATTCCCAAATGTCCTTCTCAGATTCCACAGAAACAGTGATTTCAAACTGCTCAATCCAAAGAATGATTTAACTCTATGAGATGAATACACACATCACAAAGCAGTTGCTCAGAAAGCTTCTCCAGTTTTCATCTGAAGATATTTCCTTTTCACCATAAGCCTCAAAGTGCTCCTGAATATCCCTTCACAGATTCCTCAAAGACAGAGTTTCCAAACTGAAATGTAGAGTAAGCTTTAACTCTGAAATGAATGCACATCAGAGAGCAGTTTCTTGAAACTTCTTTCTGGTTTTATTTGAGGATATTTCACTTTTCACCATAGTCTTCAATGCTCAAATATCACTTTTCAGTTTTACAGGAACAGTGTTCAAACACTGCCTTATGAGAAAAGAGGTATAACTCCTGAGTGGAATGCACACATCACAAAGCAGTTTCTCAGAAAGCTTCTTCCAGTTTTATCTGAAGATATTTCTTTTCACCATAGGCCTGAATGCTCCCAAATGTCCTTCAGATTCCTCAAAGACAGAGTTTCAAACTGCATAATAGAAAGAAAGTTTTATCTATGTGAGATGAATAAACATATCTATCACAAAGCAGTTTCACAGAAAGCTTCTTCCAGTTTTTGTCTGAGGATATTTCCTTTTTCACCATAGCCATCCATATACTCCCAAATGTCCCTGGTAGCTTTTTCTCCAAAAGGGATTCCACAATCCTCTATGAGAAGAAAGGTATAACTCTGTGAGTGGAATGCACACGTCACAAAGCAGTTCTCAGAAAGCTTCTCTCCAGTTTCTATCTGAAGATATTTCCTTTTCACCATAAGCCTCAAAGTGCTCCCGAGTATCCCTTAGCTGACTAATCCTAAACAGTGTTAGAATACTGCTCAATGAAAACAGAAGCTTAACTGTGTGAGTGGAATTCACATGACACAGAGCAGTTTCACAGAAAGCTTCCTTCTGGTTTTATCTGAGGTATTTCTTTTTCAGCATATTCTAAGAGCATTCCCAAATGTCCTTTCTCAGATTCCACAGAAACAGTGATTTCAAACTGCTCAATCCAAAGAATGATTTAACTCTATGAGATGAATACACACATCACAAAGCAGTTGCTCAGAAAGCTTCTCCAGTTTTCAATGGAAGACATTTCCTTGCTCACCACAGGCCTCCGGTCGCCACTTAATATCCCTTCACAGATTCCTCAAAGACAGAGTTTCCAAACTGGGCAATGTAGAGTAAGCTTTAACTCTCTGAAATGAATGCACATATCAGAGAGCAGTTTCTTGAATGCTTCTTTCTGGGTTTTATTTGAGGATATTTCACTTTTCACCATAGTCTTCAATGCTCAAATATCACTTTTCAGTTTTACAGGAACAGTGTTCAAACACTGCCTTATGAGAAAAGAGGTATAACTCCCTGAGTGGAATGCACACATCACAAAGCAGTTTCAGAAAGCTTCTCTCCAGTTTTATCTGAAGATAAAGGAAAGTTTTATCTATGTGAGATGAATAAACATATCTATCACTTTCACAGAAACAAAATGGATTCCCAATCCTCTATGAGAAGAAAGGTATAACTCTGAGTGGAATGCACATGTCACAAAGCAGTTCTCAGAAAGCTTCTCCAGTTTCTATCTGAAGATATTTCCTTTTCACCATAAGCCTCAAAGTGCTCCTGAATATCCCTTCAGACTAAACAAAACAGTGTTAGAATACTGCTCAATGAAAAGAGAAGCTTAACTGTGAGGAATTCACATGACACAGAGCAGTTTCACAGAAAGCTTCCTTCTGGTTTTATCTGAGGATATTTCTTTTCAGCATATTCTAAGAGCATTCCCAAATGTCCTTCTCAGATTCCACAGAAACAGTGATTTCAAACTGCTCAATCCAAAGAATGATTTAACTCTATGAGATGAATACACACATCACAAAGCAGTTGCTCAGAAAGCTTCTCTCCAGTTTTCATGGAAGACATTTCCTTGCTCACCACAGGCCTCCAGGCCACTTAATATCCTTCAGATTCCTCAAAGACAGTTTCCAAACTGGGAAATGTAGAGTAAGCTTTAACTCTCTGAAATGAATGCACATCAGAGAGCAGTTTCTTGAATGCTTCTTTCTGGTTTTATTTCAGGATATTTCACTTTTCACCATAGTCTTCAATGCTCAAATATCACTTTTCAGTTTTACAGGAACAGTGTTCAAACACTGCCTTATGAGAAAAAGTATAACTCTGAGTGGAATGCACACATCACAAAGTAGTTTCTCAGAAAGCTTCTTCGCAGTTTTTATCTGAAGATATTTCCTTTTTCACCATAGGCCTGAATGTGCTCCCAATGTCCCTTCATGGATCCATCCATGACAGTTTCAAACTGCATAATAGAAAGAAAGTTTTATCTATGTGAGATGAATAAACATATCTATCACAAAGCAGTTTCACAGAAAGCTTCTTTCCAGTTTTTGTCTGAGGATATTTCCTTTTCACCATAGCCATCCATATACTCCTGAATGTCCCTGGTAGCTTTTTCTCCAAAAGGATTCCCAATCCTCTATGAGAAGAAAGGTATAACTCTGTGAGTGGAATGCACACGTCACAAAGCAGCTCCTCGGAAAGCTTCTCCAGTTTCTATCTGAAGATATTTTTTTCACCATAAGCCTCAAAGTGCTCCAAATATCCCTTTGGAGACTAAACAAAAACAGTGTTAGAATACTGCTCAATGAAAAGAGAAGCTTAACTGTGTGAGTGGAATTCACATGACACAGAGCAGTTTCACAGAAAGCTTCCTTCTGGTTTTATCTGAGGTATTTCTTTTCAGCATATTCTAAGAGCATTCCCAAATGTCCTTTCTCAGATTCCACAGAAACAGTGATTTCAAACTGCTCAATCCAAAGAATGATTTAACTCTATGAGATGAATACACACATCACAAAGCAGTTGCTCAGAAAGCTTCTCCAGTTTTCAATGGAAGACATTTCCTTGCTCACCACAGGCCTCTGGTGCCACTTAATATCCCTTCAGATTCCTCAAAGACAGAGTTTCCAAACTGGGAAATGTAGTAAGCTTTAACTCTGTGAAATGAATGCACATATCAGAGCAGTTTCTTGGAATGCTTCTTTCTGGGTTTTATTTGATGACATTTCACTTTTCGCCATAGTCTTCAATGTGCTCCAAATATCACTTTTTTAGTTTTACAGGAACAGTGTTCAAACAGTGCCTTATGAGAAAAAGGTATAACTCCCTGAGTGGAATGCACACATCACAAGCAGTTTCTCAGAAAGCTTCCAGTTTTTATCTGAAGATATTTCCTTTTCACCATAGGCCTGAATGTGCTCCCAAATGTCCCTTCATGGATCCATCCATGACAGAGTTTCAAACTGCATAATGAAAGAAAGTTTTATCTATGTGAGATGAATAGACATATCTATCAAAGCAGTTTCACAGAAAGCTTCTTTCCAGTTTTGTCTGAGGATATTTCCTTTTTCACCATAGTCCTGAATGTGCTCCCGAATGTCCCTTCTGGATCCATCCATGACAGAGTTTCAAGCTGTGTAATGTAAAGAAAGCTTTATCTATGTGAGATGAATACACATATCACAGAGCAGTTTCAGAAAGCTTCTTTCCAGTTTTTGTCTGAGGCTATTTCCCTTTTCACCATAGCCATCCATATACTCCTGAATGTCCCTGGTAGCTTTTTCTCCAAAAGGGTTTCCCTGATGCTGTATGAGAAGAGAGGTATAACACTGTGAGTGGAATGCACATCACAAAGCAGTTCCTCGGAAAGCTTCTCTCCAGTTTCTATCTGAACATATTTCCTTTTCACCATAAGCCTCAAAGTGCTCCCAATATCCCTTCACAGCTAAACATAAACAGTGTTAGAAAACTGCTCAATGAAAAGAGAAGCTTAACTGAGTGAGAGGAATTCACATGACACAGAGCAGTTTCACAGAAAGCTTCCTTCTGGTTTTATCTGAGGATATTTCTTTCTCCATATTCTAAGAGCATTCCCAAATGTCCTTTCTCAGGTTCCACAGAAACAGTGATTTCAAACTGCTCAATCCAAAGAATGATTTAACTCTATGAGATGAATACACACATCACAAAGCAGTTGCTCAAAAGCTTCTCCAGTTTTCATGAAGACATTTCCTTGCTCACCACAGGCCTCTGGTGCCACTTAATATCCCTTCACAGATTCCTCAAAGACAGAGTTTCCAAACTGGGCAATGTAGAGTAAGCTTTAACTCTGTGAAATGAATGCACATATCAGAGAGCAGTTTCTTGAATGCTTCTTTCTGGGTTTTATTTGAGGATATTTCACTTTTCACCATAGTCTTCAATGCTCCAAAATATCACTTTTCAGTTTTACAGGAACAGTGTTCAAACACTGCCTTATGAGAAAAGAGGTATAACTCCCTGAGTGGAATGCACACATCACAAGCAGTTTCTCAGAAAGCTTCTCTCCAGTTTTATCTGAAGATATTTTCATTTTCACCATAGTCCTGAATGTGCTCCTGAATGTCCCTTCAGATCCATCCATGACAGAGTTTCCAAGCTGTAATGTAAAGAAAGCTTTATCTATGTGAGATGAATAAACATAGCAAAAAGCAGATTCACAGAAAGTTTCTTTCCAGTTTTATCTGAAGATATTTCCTTTTTCACCATAGTCCTGAATGTGCTCCCGAATGTCCCTTCGTGGATCCGTCCATGACAGAGTTTCCAAGCTGTAATAAAGAAAGCTTTATCTATGTGAGATGAATACACATATCACAGAGCAGTTTCATAGAAAGCTTCTTTCCAGTTTTTGTCTGAGGCTATTTCCTTTTCACCATAGGCATCAACATGCTCCCGAATATCACTTGGTACCTTTTTCTCCAAAAGGGTTTCCCCGATGCTGTATGAGAAGAGAGGTATAACACTGTGAGTGGAATGCACACATCACAAAGCAGTTCCTGAAAGCTTCTCCAGTTTCTATCTGAACATATTTCCTTTTTCACCATAAGCCTCAAAGTGCTCCCAAATGTCCTTCTCAGATTCCACAGAAACAGTGATTTCAAACTGCTCAATGAAAAGAGAAGCTTAACTGAGTGAGAGGAATTCACATGACACAGAGCAGTTTCACAGAAAGCTTCTTCCAGTTTTATCTGAAGATATTTTTTCACCATAGTCTTCAATGCTCCAAAATATCACTTTTCAGTTTTACAGGAACAGTGTTCAAACTGCTCAATGAAAAGAGAAGCTTAACTGTGAGTGGAATGCACACATCACAAAGCAGTTTCAGAAAGCTTCTTCTGGTTTTATCTGAGGATATTTCTTTCTCCATATTCTAAAGAGCTCCCAAATGTCCTTCTCAGATTCCACAGAAACAGTGATTTCAAACTGCTCAATAAAGAATGATTTAACTCTATGAGATGAATACACACATCACAAAGCAGTTGCTCAGAAAGCTTCTTTCCAGTTTTATCTGAAGATATTTCCTTTTCACCATAGTCCTGAATGTGCTCCCAAATGTCCTTCTCAGATTCCACAGAAACAGTGATTTCAAACTGCTCAATGAAAGAGAAGCTTAACTGTGAGTGGAATGCACATGTCAGAGAGCAGTTTCTTGAATGCTTCTTTCTGGTTTTATTTGAGGATATTTCACTTTTCACCATAGTCTTCAATGTGCAAATATCACTTTTCAGTTTTACAGGAACAGTGTTCAAACACTGCCTTATGAGAAAAGAGGTATAACTCCTGAGTGGAATGCACACATCACAAAGCAGTTTCTCAGAAAGCTTCTTCCAGTTTTATCTGAAGATATTTCCTTTTTCACCATAGGCCTGAATGTGCTCCCAAATGTCCTTCGGATCCTCCATGACAGAGTTTCAAACTGCATAATGTAAAGAAAGTTTTATCTATGAGATGAATAAACATATCTATCACAAAGCAGTTTCACAGAAAGCTTCTTTCCAGTTTTGTCTGAGGATATTTCCTTTTCACCATAGTCCTGAATGTGCTCCCAAATGTCCTTCTCAGATTCCACAGAAACAGTGATTTCAAACTGCTCAATGAAAGAGAAGCTTAACTGTGAGTGGAATGCACACATCACAAAGCAGTTCCTGAAAGCTTCTCCAGTTTCTATCTGAAGATATTTCCTTTTCACCATAAGCCTCAAAGTCCCAATATCCTTCACACTAAACAAAAACAGTGGTACAATACTGCTCAATGAAAAGTTTAACTGTGTGAGTGGAATTCGCACGATCCAGAGCAGTTTCACAGAAAGCTTGTTTCTGGTTTTTATCTGATGGCATTTCATTTTCAACATATTCTAAAGAGTATTCCCAAATGTCCTTTCTCAGGTTCCACTGAAAGAGTGATTTCAAACTGCTCAATCCAAAGAATGATTTAACTCTATGATATGAAAACACACATCACAGGCAGTTGCTCAGAAATCCTCTCTACAGTTTTCAATGGAAGAGATTTCCTTGCTCGCCACAGGCCTCCGGTCGCAACTTAATATCCCTTCACAGAATCCTCAAAGACAGACTTTCCAAACTGGGAAATGTAGAGAAAGCTTTAACTCTGTGAAATGAATGGACATGTCAGAGAGCAGTTTCTTGGAATGCTTCTTTCTGGGTTTTATTATATGACATTTCACTTCTCGCCATAGTCTTCAATGTGCTCCGAATATCACTTTTGAAATTTTACAGGAACAGTGTTGAAACAGAGCCTTATGAGAAAAAAGGTATAACTCCCTGAGTGGAATGCACATATCACAAAGCAGATTCACAGGAAGCTTCTTTCCAGTTTTTATCTGAAGATAATTCCTTTTTCACCATAGTCCTGGATATGCTCCTGAATATCCCTTCGTGGATCCATCCATGACAGAGTTTCCAAGCTGCATAATGTAAAGAAAGCTTGATCTATGTGAGATGAATACACATATCACAGAGCAGTTTCATAGAAAGTTTCTTTCCAGTTTTTGTCTGAGGCTATTTCCTTTTCACCATAGGCATCAACATGCTCCTGAATATAAGTTGGTACGTTTTTCTCCAAAAGGGTTTCCCCGATGCTGTATAAGAAGAGAGGTATAACACTGTGAGTGAAATGCACATGTCACAGAGCAGTTCCTCAGAAAGCTTCTCTCCAGTTTCGGTCTGAATATATTTCCTTTTTCAACAAAAGCCTCGAAGAAATCCTAAATATCCCTTCATACACTAAATACAAACAGTGTTAGAAAACTGCACAATGAAAAGAGAGGCTTAACTGAGCTAGGCTTAACTGGGAAGATCGAACTGGGTGGAGCTCACAGCAGTTCAAGGAGGCTTGCCAGTATCTGTAGACTCCACCTCTGGGGACAGGGCACAGCTAAATAACAACAACAACAACAACAAAAAGCAGCAGAAACCTCTGCAGACAAACGACTCTGTCTGACAGCTTTGAAGAGAGCAGTGGATCTCCCAACACGGAGGTTGAGATCTGAGAAGGACAGACTGCCTGCTCAAGTGGGTCCCTGACCCCTGAGTAGCCTAACTGGGAGACATCCCACTAGGGGCAGTCTGACACCCCACACCTCACAGTGGAGTACACCCTGAGAGGAAGCTTCCAAAGCAAGAATCAGACAGGTACACTCGCTGTTCAGCAATATTCTATCTTCTGCAGCCTCTGCTGCTGATACCCAGGCAAACAGGGTCTGGAGTGGACCTCAAGCAATCTCCAACAGACCTACAGCTGAGGGTCCTGACTGTTAGAAGGAAAACTATCAAACAGGAAGGACACTACACCAAAACCCCATCAGTACGTCACCATCATCAAAGACCAGAGGCAGATAAAACCACAAAGATGGGGAAAAGCAGGCAGAAAAGCTGGAAATTCAAAAATAAGAGCACATCTCCTCCAAAGGAGCAGCTCATTGCCAGCAACGGATCAAAGCTGGACGGAGAATGACTTTGACGAGATGAGAGAAGAAGGCTTCAGTCCATCAAACTTCTCAGAGCTAAAGGAGGAATTACGTACCCAGGCAAAAGAAACTAAAAATCTTGAAAAAAGTGGAAGAATTGATGGCTAGAGTAATTAATGCAGAGAAGGCATAAACGAATGGACAGAGATGAAAACCATGACACGAGAAATACGTGACAAATGCACAAGCTTCAGTAACCGACTCGATCAACTGGAAGAAAGAGTATCAGCGATTGAGGATCAAATGAATGAAATGAAGCGAGAAGAGAAACCAAAAGAAAAAGAAGAAAAGAAATGAACAAAGCCTGCAAGAAGTATGGGATTATGTAAAAGACCAAATCTACGCCTGATTGGGGTGCCTGAAAGTGAGGGGAAAATGGAACCAAGTTGGAAAACACTCTTCAGGATATCATCCAGGAGAACTTCCCAACCTAGTAGGGCAGGCCAACATTCAAATCCAGGAAATACAGAGAACGCCACAAAGATACTCCTCGAGAAGAGCAACCCAAGACACATAATTGCCAGATTCACCAAAGTTGAAATGAAGGAAAAATCTTAAGGGCAGCCAGAGAGAAAGGTCGGGTTACCCACAAAGGGAAGCCCATCAGACTAACAGCAGATCTCTTGGCAGAAACTCTCAAAGCCAGAAGAGAGTGGGGCCAATATTCAACATTCTTAAAGAAAAGAATTTTAAACCCAGAATTTCATATCCAGCCAAACTAAGTTTCATAAGTGAAGGAGAAATAAAATCCTTTACAGATAAGCAAATGCTTAGAGATTTTGTCACCACTAGGCCTGCCTTACAAGAGACCCTGAAGGAAGCACTAAACATGGAAAGGAACAACCGGTACCAGCCATTGCAAAACATGCCAAAATGTAAAGACCATCAAGGCTAGGAAGAAACTGCATCAACTAACGAGCAAAATAACCAGTTAATATCATAATGGCAGGATCAAGTTCACACATAACAATATTAACCTTAAATGTAAATGGACTAAATGCTCCAATTAAAAGACACAGACTGGCAAACTGGATAAAGAGTCAAGACCCATCAGTCTGCTGTATTCAGGAGACCCATCTCACATGCAGAGACATACATAGGCTCAAAATAAAGGGATGGAGGAAGATTTACCAAGCAAATGGAGAACAAAAAAGCAGGGGTTGCAATCCTAGTCTCTGATAAAACAGACTTTAAACCATCAAAGATCAAAAGAGACAAAGAAGGCCATTACATAATGGTAAAGAGATCAATTCATCGGAAAAGCTAACTATCCTAAATATATGTGCACACAATACAGGAGCACCCAGATTCATAAAGCAAGTCCTTAGAGACTTACAAAGAGACATAGACACCCATACCATAATAATGGGAGACTTTAACACCCTACTGTCAATATTAGACAGATCAATGAGACAGAGGGTTAACAAGAATATCCAGGAATTGAACTCATCTCTGCAGCAAGCAGACCTAACAGACATCTACAGAACTCTCCACCCCAAATCAACAGAATATACATTCTTCTCAGCACACATCACACTTATTCTAAAATTGAACTCATAATTGGAAGTAAAGCACTCCTCAGCAAATGTAAAAGAACAGAAATTATAACAAACTGTCTCTCAGACCACAGTGCAATCAAACTAGAACTCAGGACTAAGAAACTCAATCAAAACCGCTCAATTACCTGTAAACTGAACATCCTGCTCCTGAATGATTACTGGGTACATAATGAAATGATGGCAGAAATAAAGATGTTCTTTGAAACCAATGAGAACAAAGATACAACATACCAGAATCTCTGGGGTACATTTAAAGCAGTGTATAGAGGGAAATTGATAGCACTAAATGCCCACAAGAGAAAGCAGGAAAGATCTAAAATTGACACTCTAACATCACAATTAAAAGAACTAGAGAAGCAAGAGCAAACACATTCAAAAGCTAGCAGAAGGCAAGAAATAACTAAGATCAGAGCAGAACTGAAGGAGATAGAGACACAAAACCCTCCAAAAATCAATGAATCCAGGAGTTGGTTTTTGAAAAGATCAACAAAATTGACAGACCACTAGCAAGACTAATAAAGAAGAAAAGAGAGAAGAATCAAATAGATGCAAAAAAATGATAAAGGGATATCACCACCGACCCCACAGAAATACAAACTACCATCAGAGAATACTATAAACACCTCTATGCAAATAAACTAGAAAATCTAGAAGAAATGGATAATTTCCTGGACACTTACACTCTTCCAAGACTAAACCAGGAAGAAGTTGAATCCCTGAATAGACCAATAGCAGGCTCTGAAATTGAGGCAATAATTAATAGCCTACCAACCAAAAAGTCCAGGACCAGATGGATTCACAGCTGAATTCTACCAGAGGTACAAGGAGGAGCTGGTACCATTCCTTCTGAAACTATTCCAATCAATAGAAAAAGAGGGAATCCTCCTAACTCATTTTATGAGGCCAACATCATCCTGATACCAAAGCCTGGCAGAGACACAACAAAAAGAGAATTTTAGACCAATATCCCTGATGAACATCGATGCAAAAATCCTCAATAAAATACTGGCAAACCGGATTCAGCAGCACATCAAAAGCTTATCCACCATGATCAAGTGGGCTTCATCCCTGGGATGCAAGGCTGGTTCAACATTCGCAAATCAATAAACATAATCCAGCATATAAACAGAACCAAAGACAAGAACCACATGATTATCTCAATAGATGCAGAAAAGGCTTTTGACAAAATTCAACAGCCCTTCATGCTAAAAACGCTCAATAAATTCGGTATTGATGGAACGTATCTCAAAATAATAAGAGCTATTTATGACAAACCCACAGCCAATATCATACTGAATGGGCAAAACTGAAAAATTCCTTTGAAAACTGGCACAAGACAGGGATGCCCTCTCACCACTCCTATTCAACATAGTGTTGGAAGTTCTGGCTAGGGCAATCAGGCAAGAGAAAGAAATCAAGGGATTCAGTTAGGAAAAGAAGAAGTCAAATTGTCCCTGTTTGCAGATGACATGATTGTATATTTAGAAAACCCCATTGTCTCAGCCCAAAATCTCCTTAAGCTGATAAGCAACTTCAGCAAAGTCTCAGGATACAAAATTAATGTGCAAAAATCACAAGCATTCTTATACACCAGTAACAGACAAACAGAGAGCCAAATCATGAATGAACTTCCATTCACAATTGCTTCAAAGAGAATAAAATACCTAGGAATCCAACTTACAAGGGATGTAAAGGACCTCTTCAAGGAGAACTACAAACCACTGCTCAGTGAAATAAAGAGGACACAAACAAATGGAAGAACATACCATGCTCATGGATAGGAAGAATCAATATCGTGAAAATGGCCATACTGCCCAAGGTAATTTATAGATTCAATGCCATCCCCATCAAGCTACCAATGAGTTTCTTCACAGAATTGGAAAAACTGCTTTAAAGTTCATATGGAACCAAAAAGAGCCGCATCTCCAAGACAATCCTAAGTCAAAAGAACAAAGCTGGAGGCATCACGCTACCTGACTTCAAACTATACTACAAGGCTACAGTAACCAAAACAGCATGGTACTGGTACCAAAACAGAGATATAGACCAATGGAACAGAACAGAGTCCTCAGAAATAATACCACACATCTACAGCCATCTGATCTTTGACAAACCTGAGAGAAACAAGAAATGGGAAAGGATTCCTATTTAATAAATGGTGCTGGGAAAATTGGCTAGCCATAAGTAGAAAGCTGAAACTGGATCCTTTCCTTACTCCTTATATGAAAATTAATTCAAGATGGATTAGAGACTTAAATGTTAGACCTAATACCATAAAAACCCTAGAGGAAAACCTAGGTAGTACCATTCAGGACATAGGCATGGGCAAAGACTTCATGTCTAAAACACCAAAAGCAATGGCAGCAAAAGCCAAAATTGACAAATGGGATCTCATTAAACTAAAGAGCTTCTGCACAGCAAAAGAAACTACCATCAGAGTGAACAGGCAACCTACAGAATGGGAGAAAATTTTTGCAATCTACTCATCTGACAAAGGGCTAATATCCAGAACCTACAAAGAACTCAAACAAATTTACAAGAAAAAACAAACAACCCCATCAAAAAGTGGGCAAAGGATATGAACAGACATTTCTCAAAGAAGACATTCATACAGCCAACAGACACATGAAAAATGCTCATCATCACTGGCCATCAGAGAAATGCAAATCAAAACCACAATGAGATACCATCTCACACCAGTTAGAATGGCGATCATTCAAAAGTCAGGAAACAACAGGTGCTGGAGAGGATGTGGAGAAATAGGAACACTTTTACACTGTTGGTGGGATTGTAAACTAGTTCAACCATTATGGAAAACAGTATGGCGATTCCTCAAGGATCTAGAACTAGATGTACCATATGACCCAGCCATCCCATTACTGGGTATATACCCAAAGGATTATAAATCATGCTGCTATAAAGACACATGCACACGTATGTTTATTGCAGCACTATTCACAATAGCAAAGACTTGAATCAACCCAAATGTCCATCAGTGACAGACTGGATTAAGAAAATGTGGCACATATACACCATGGAATACTATGCAGCCATAAAAAAGGATGAGTTTGTGTCCTTTGTAGGGACATGGATGCAGCTGGAAACCATCATTCTCAGCAAACTATTGCAAGAACAGAAAACCAAACACCACAAGTTCTCACTCATAGGTGGGAACTGAACAATGAGATCACTTGGACTCGGAAGGGAACATCACACACGGGGCCTATCACGGGAGGGGAGGGGTGGGATTGCATTGGGAGTTATACCTGATGTAAATGACGAGTTGATGGGTGCTGACGAGTTGATGGGTGCAGCACAGCAACATGGCACAAGTATACATATGTGACAAACCTGCACGTTATGCACATGTACCCTAGAACTTAAAGTATAATAATAATAATAATAAAAACTATCTGTGAAACTGCTTTGTTATGTTTGCATTCCGTTCACAGAGTTAAACTTTTCTTTAGATTCAGCAGATTGGAAACACTTTTTTTGTACCATCTGTGAGGGGACATTTCAAAGCCCAATGAGGCCTATAGTGAAAAACAAAATATGCCACAATAAAAATACAAAGATACTATCTGTGAAAATGCTTTGTGACATGTGCATTCAGCTCACAGAGTTAAACCTTTTAATGAATCAGCAAGTTGGAAACTCTTTTGTTGTTGAATCTGCCAGGGACATTTCAGAGCCCAATTAGGCCTATAGTGGAAAACCTAATATTGCATAACAAAAACTACAAAGAATTTATCTGTGAAACTGCTTTCTGAGGTGTGGACTCAACTCACAGAGTTAAATCTTTCTTCTAATTCAGCAGGTTGTAATCAATCTTTTTGTAGAATCTACAAAGGGACATTTTGGAGCAAACTGTGGCCTACATTGAAAAACCAAAAATCCCATAATAAAAACTAGAAGGATGCTATCTGTGAAACTGCATTGTGGTATTTGCATTCAGTTCACAGACTTAAAACTTTCTTTTGATTCAGCAAGTTGTAAACACTTTTTTTGTAGAATCTGCAAAGGGACCTTTCAGAGCCCACTGTAGTCTATAGTGAAAAACCGAATATCTGGTGATACAAACTAGATTGAAGCTATCTGTAAAACTGCTTTGTGATGTGTGGATTCAGCTGACAGAGTGAAACCTTTCTTTTATTTCAGCAATTTGGTACCACTCCTTCAGTCGAGTCTACAAAGGTACATTTCGGAGTAAGCTGAGTCCTATAGTGAAAAACAGAAAATCCAGTGATAAAACTAGAACAAAGCTATCTATGAAACTGATATGTGATGTTTGCATTTAGTTCACAGAGTTGAACCACTTTTTTTGATTCAACAGGTTGAAAACACTCCTTTTTTAGAATATGCAAAGAAACATTTCAGAACCCCCTGAGGCCTATAGTGAAAAACAAAATATGATATAATAAAAACTAGAAAGAAGGTATCTGTGAAACCGCTTTGTGAGGTGTGGATTCAACATACAGAGATAAACATTTCTTTTGATTCAGCATGTTGGAAATCCTCTGTTTGTAGAATCTGTAAAGGGACATTTCAGAGGGCATAGAGGCCTATAGTGAAAAACCGAATATCCCGTGATAAAAACTAGATGCAATCCATCTGTGAAACTGCTTTGTGATGTGAGGATTCATTTTACAGAGTTAAACCTTTCTTTTGATTCGGCAGGTTGGAAACCCTCTTTTTGGAGAATATCCAAAGGGACATTTCAGAGTCCATAGAGGCCTTTAGTGAAAAATCAAATATCTGGCAATAAAAATTACAAAAACCTGTCTGTAAAACTGCTTTTTGATGTGTGAATTCTGCTCACAGTGTTAAACCCTTTTTTTTTTTTTTAATTCAACAGGTTGGAAACATTCTTTTAAAAAATACTGTGAAGGGACATTTATTTCAGAGCAAACTGAGACTTCTAGAGAAAAAACAAAAATCTCGCAATAACAACTAGAAAGGAGCTGTGAAACTGCTTTGTGATGTTTGCATTCAGTTTACAGAGTTAAAACTTTCTTTTGATTCAGCAGTTTGGAAATGCTCTTTCTGTGGAATATGTGAAGGGACATTTCGGATGGCATTGAGGCCAATAGTGAAAATCCGAATATTTCATGGTAAATATTAGAAAGAAATTGTTTATGAAACAATTTTGTGATGTGTGCATTCAGTTCATAGTTAAACCTTTCTTTTGATTCAGTAAGTTGTAAATGCTTTTTTGCAGAAATCTGAAAAGAGAGATTTCGGAGCCCACTGAGTTCTATAGTGAAAAACTGAATATCCCATGATAAAAACTAGAAAGTAGCTATCTATGAAACTCCTTTCAGATGCGTGGATTCAACTCAGACAGTTAAACCTTTCTTTTGATTCAGAAGGTTGGAAATACTTTTTTTGTAGTATCAGCAAAGGGAAATTTCAGAGTCTACTGAGGCCTGTAGTGAAAAACCAAGTATTCCACGAAAAAAAGTCAAAAGAATTTATCTGTAAAAATTTTATGATCTGTGCATTCACAAATTTAAATCTTTCTTTTGATTCAGCAAGTTGGAAGCACTCTTTTTGTAGTATCTGCAAAGGGACATTTTGAACCTACTGAGGTCTACAGTAAAATATCAAATATCCTTTGATAAAAACTACACAGAGTCTATGTGTGAAACTGCTTTGTGATGTGTGGATTCAGCTCACACAAATTAATCATTTCTTTTGATTCAGCTGGTTGGAAACACAATCTTTGTAGAAGCGGCAAAGGAACATTTTGGAGTCCATTGATTCCTATAGGGAAAAATTGTATATTCCATGATAAAAAACAGAAAGAAGCAATCTGTGAAACAGTTTTGTGATGTGTGCATTCAGTTTACAGAGTTAAACTGTTCTTTTGATTCAGCACGTTGGAAACTCCTTTTGTAGAAGTTGTGAAGGGACATTTCAAAGGCCAATGGGGCCTATAGTGAGAAAGCAAATATCCTGCAATAAAAACTGGAAATAAGTTATCTGTGAAACTGCTTTATTACATGCGCATTCATTTCACATGTGGTTAAACGAGTTGGAAACACTCTGTGTAGAATCTGCGAAGGAACATTTCAAAGCCCATGGAGGTCTACAGTGACAAACCAAATATCCCACAATAAAACTAGGAAGAAAATGTGTGAAATTGCTTTGTGATGTGTGGATTCAGCTCAGTGTTATATGTTTCTTTTGATTCAGTAGGTTGGAAACACACTTTTTGTAGAGTATGCAAAGGGACATTTCAGACCCCACAGAGGCCTATAATGAAAAACTGAATATCCCGTGATAAAAACTACCAAAAAGCTATCTGTGAAACTGATTCGTGATGGGTGGATTCAGTTCACAAAGTTAAAAGTTTCTTCTGATTCAGTAGGTTGGAAACATTTTTGTACAATTGCACAGGTACATTTTCCAGCCCACTGAGGCCTATAGTGAATAACTAAATATCCTGCAATAAAAACTCCAAAAATCTATCTATGAAACAGCTTTGTGACATGTGCATTCAGCTCACAGAGTTAAACTGTTCTTTTGATTCAGCACGTTGGAAACTCCTTTTGTAGAAGTTGTGAAGGGACATTTCAAAGGCCAATGGGGCCTATAGTGAGAAAGCAAATATCCTGCAATAAAAACTGGAAATAAGTTATCTGTGAAACTGCTTTATTACATGCGCATTCATTTCACATGTGGTTAAACGAGTTGGAAACACTCTGTGTAGAATCTGCGAAGGAACATTTCAAAGCCCATGGAGGTCTACAGTGACAAACCAAATATCCCACAATAAAACTAGGAAGAAAATGTGTGAAATTGCTTTGTGATGTGTGGATTCAGCTCAGTGTTATATGTTTCTTTTGATTCAGTAGGTTGGAAACACACTTTTTGTAGAGTATGCAAAGGGACATTTCAGACCCCACAGAGGCCTATAATGAAAAACTGAATATCCCGTGATAAAAACTACCAAAAAGCTATCTGTGAAACTGATTCGTGATGGGTGGATTCAGTTCACAAAGTTAAAAGTTTCTTCTGATTCAGTAGGTTGGAAACATTTTTTGTACAATTGCACAGGTACATTTTCCAGCCCACTGAGGCCTATAGTGAATAACTAAATATCCTGCAATAAAAACTCCAAAAATCTATCTATGAAACAGCTTTGTGACATGTGCATTCAGCTCACAGAGTTCAACCTTTCTTTTGACTACACAAGTTGGAAACATCTTTTTACAGAATGTGTGAAGAGACTTCAGAACCTACTGATGCCTCTAGTGAAAAGCCTAATATCCCGTGATAAAAACTAGAAAGAATCAGCAGGGTGCGGTTGCTCACACCTGTAATCCCAGCTCTTTGGGAGTCTGAGGCGGGTGGATCATGATATCAGGTGATGCAGACCATCGTGGCTAATAGGGTGAAACTTTGTCTCTACTAAAAATACAAAAATTAGCTGGTCATGGTCGCACACATCTATAGTCCCAGCTATCCTGGAGGCTGAGGCAGGAGTTTGCTTGAACCCGGGAGGCTGAGGTTGCAGTGAGCTGAGATTGAGGCACTGCACTTTAGCCTGAGTGACAGCATGAGACTCTGTCAAAAAAAAAAAAAAATCTAGAAATAATCTATCTGTTAACTTGCTTTTTGATGTGAGCATTCAGCTCACAGAGTTAAACCTTTATATTAATTCTAAGTTGGAAACACTCCATTTGTAGAAATTGCGAAGGGTCAGTTCAGAGCCCACTGGGGCCTACAGTGTAAAACCAAATATCCTGCGATGAAAGCTAGAAAGAAGCTATCTGTGAAACTGCTCTGTGATGTCTGCTTTCACCTCACTGAGTTAAATTTTTCTTTTTATTCGGCAGATTGGAAAAACTCCTTTTATAGTATCTGCTAAAGGACATTTCAGAGCCCACTGAGGCCTGTAATGAAAAACCTAATATCACGTGATAAAAACTAAAAAGAAGGTATCTGTGAAACAGCTTGTAATGTGTGGATTCAGCTAATAGGGGTAAACATTTCTGTTGATTCAGCCACTTGGAAACACTATTTTTGTAGAATCTGCAAAGGGACATTTCATAGTAAAGGACATTTCACAAAAGAGGCAGGCAGAGGATAGAACCAGCGAGGCCTGAGTGGCTGCAGTGTCATCACAGGGAGGCCTCTTGGTTCCCAGAAGTTCCCAGGGCTTCCCCAGGTTAGGGCTAAATACTTGGACTCTGGCCCAGGGTGCCTGTGTCTCTCACAGAGGAACCAACAGGCGGTGACAGGGTCGTAGGCGGGTCTGTGTGGGTGGGCAGAAACTCAGGGGTAGGTTGAGGAACACAGAAGAGAGAAGCACAAGGCCTGAGCGAGTGCTGGGTCATCCTTGGGAGGCCTCTCCCTTCCCAGAAGCCTCCGAGATGCCCTCCAGATTGAAGCTAGAGCCCCAGCTTTGGGCCAAAGTGACTGTATCTCTAACAGAGGGCCTCCAAGGGTGGAGACGGGGCCACAGGCGGGCCTGTGCACGTGGGCAGAAACTCAGAAGGACGTTGAGGCAGGCAGAGGGGAAGCAGAGAGGCCTGAGCAGGTACTGGGTTCCCACAGGGAGGCATCTCCCTTCCCGGAAGCCCCCGGGGTGTCCCCGTGCTTGAGACTGGAACACAGGCCAAAAATGCCTGTGTTTTTCATGAGGGGCCCCAACGGGCAACAACAGGGCCGCAGGCGGGCCTGTGCGGGCAAATAGAAACTCAAGGGGATGTTAAAGCAGGCAGAGGAGAAAAGAGGCGATGCATGAGCAGGTGCTGGGTCATCCCAGGGAAGGCTCTCCCTTCCCAGAAGCCCCTGGGATGCCCCTCTGGTTGAGGCTAGAACCCTGGGCGACTGACCATGGTGCCTGGAGGCCCCCACAGGCGGCAGTGTGGCCACCGACAGACCTTTGTGGGTGGACGGAAACATAGGGGGACGTTGAGGCAGGCAGATGGGAGAAGCAGAGAGGCGTGAGCAAGTGCTGGGTCCTCCCAGGGGGTCCTCCCCCTTCTCAAAAGCCCCTGGGGTGCACCCTAGGTGGGGGCTGGAACCCCAGGCTTAGACCATGGTGCCTCTGTCCCTCACGGATGGCCTCACGTGAGTCATTGGGGCCGCAGTTGAGTATCAGCAGGCGGGCAGAAACTTAGGGGAATGTTGAAGCAGGCAGAAGGTAGAAGCTGTGAGACCGCAGGAAATGCTGGGAGCCTATCAAGGAGGCCTCTCCCATTTGAGAAGCCCCCATGGCTGTCCCTGGAGGGCTGTAAAGCCCCAAGCTTTGGAGCAGCGTGCCTGTGTCTCTAGTGGAAGGCCCCCACAAGTGAAAATGGTGCTTCAGAGTCGTGTGGGTGGGCTGCAAGGACTCAAGGGGACGTTGAGTCAGGCAGAGGGGAGAAGCAACGAGACCTCAGAAAATGCTGGGTGCCTCCCAAGTAGGCCTCTTTGATTCCAGAAGCCCCCAGGGCTGTTGCAGGCACGCTGTAAAGCCCCAGCTTTTGGAGCAGGTTGCCTGCCTCTCTCGCGGAAGGCCCACACAAACAATAACAGGGCCGCAGGGTGGCGTGAGCGGGCAGCAGGGACTCAGGGGGACGATGAGGCAGGCAGAGTGGAGAAGAGCCGAGAACACAGAAAATGCTGGGATTTTCCCAAGGAGGCCTCTACCATCACAGAAGCCTCCAGGAATGTCCCGGACCGGCTGTGAAGCCCCAGGCTTTGGAATAGCTTGCCTGTGTCTCTCCAGGAAGGCCTTCAAAAGCGAAAACCGAGCCGCAGGGTGGCGTGGGTGGGCCACAGAAACTCAGCGGGGACGTTGATGCAGGCAGAGAGGGAAAGTGGCTAGACTGCAGGGAATCCCAAGGAGGCCTCTCCCATTCCAGAAGCCCCCAGAGGTGTTCCGGGCCGGGTAAAAAGACCCTTGCTTTAGAGCAGGGTGCCAGTGTCTCATAATACCCCACAGGAAGACAGCGTCACAGCGTGGCTGGACGGGCCACAGGGTGGCTGGGCGGGCCAGAGGACTTAGAGGACGGTTGAGGCAGGCAAAGGAAAAAGCGGTGAAACCACATGCAATGCTGGGAGCCTCCCAAGGAGTCCTCTCCCATCTAGAGGTCCCCAGGCCTGTCCCAAGCAGCAGAGAGGAGAAGTAGCGAGATCGCAGGAAATACTAGGAGCCTATCAATGAGGCCTCTCCCATTCGAGAAGACCCCAGGGCTTTCCCTGGCAGGCTGTGAAGCCCCAGACTTTGGAGCAGGGTGCCTCATGCTCTCGCCTAAGGTGCACACAAGCGATAACTGGGCCACAGGGTGGCGTGGGCAGTTGGCATGGACTAGGAGGACTTTCAGACAGGCAGAAGGGAGAAGCAGGGACACCACAGGGAATGCTGGGGGCCTCCCAAGAGGCCTCTCCCATTCCAGAAACCCCCAGGGCTGTCCCAGGAGAAATGTAAAGACCCAGGATTTGGAGCAGCGTGCCTGTGTTTCTGGCAGACGGACCCCACAAGTGAAAACGGGGCCACAGGGTGGTGTGGGCGGGCTGCAGGGACTCAGGAGGACTTTGAGGCAGGCAGAGGGGAGAAGGGATGAGACTGCAGGGAATGCTGGGAGCCTATCAAGGAGGCCTCTCCCATTTAAGAAGCCCCCAGGGCTGTCCCTAGCGGGCTACAAAGCCCCAGGCTTTGGAGCAGCATGCCTGTGTCTCCCGCGGAAGGCCCCTGCAAGTGAAAACGGGGCCGCAGGGTGTCGTGGGTGGGTGGCAAGGACTCAGGGGGATGTTGAGTCAGGCAGAAGGGAGGAGCCGTGAGACCGCAGAAAATGCTGGGAGCCTCCCTATGAGGCCTCTCTCATACCAGAAGCCCCCAGGGCTGTCCCAGGTACGCTGTAAAGCCCCAGGCTTTGGAGCAGGGTGCCTGTGTCTCTCGCGGAAATCCCAACAAGCGAAATCGGGGCTGCAGAGATACACCGGGATGTTGAGGCAGAAAGAAGGGAGAACCGGCAAGACCACAGGGGATGCTAGGAGCCTATCAAGGAGGACTCTCCCATTCGAAAATCCCCCAGGGCTGTCCTGGGCGGGCTTTAAAGTCCCAGGATTTGGAGCAGTGTCCCTGGGTCTCTCGGGGAAAGCCCCCACAAGCAGAAACGGGGTCAAAGGATGGCATCGCCGGGCCGCAGGGACTCAGAAGGACGTTGAGGCAAGAGGGGTGTAGAAGTGGCGAAACGACAGGGAATGTTGGGAGTCTTCCAAGTAGGCATTTCTTAACCTGGAAGCCTCCAAGGCAGTCCCAAACGGGCTGTAAAATCCCAGACTTTGGAGCAGGGTGCCTGTGCTTTGTGCCGAAGGCCACCATAAGGGAAAAGGGGACTGTCGGGTGGCGCTGCTGGGTCTCAGAGACTCACAGGGACGTTGAGGCAGGCAGAGGGAAAAACTGACGAGACCACAAGTAATGCTGGGAGCCTACCAATGAGGCCTCTCCCGTCTGAGAATCTTCCAGAGCTGCCCCGGGCAAGGTGTAAAGCTTAAGGCTTGTGCCTGTGTCTCTTGCAGAAGTCCTCCATAAGAGAAAACGGGGCCGCAGAGTGGTGTGGGCAGGTGGCAAAGTCTCAGGGGACATCGAGGTAGGCATAGGGGAGAAGCAGCAAAGTCACAGAGAATGCTGGGAGCCTCCCAAGGATGACTCTTCCATCCCAGAAGCCCTCAGGTCTGTCCTGGCGGGACTATAAAGCCCCAGACTTTGGAGCAGGGTGCCTGTGTCTCTTGCAGAAGTCCTCCATAAGAGAAAACGGGGCCGCAGGGTGGCGTGAGCGGGCAGCAGGGACTCAGGAGGACTTTGAGGCAGGCAGAGAGGAAAGTGGCTAGACTGCAGGGAATGCTGGGAGCCTCCCAAGGAGGCCTCTCCCATTCCAGAAGCCCCCAGGGCTGTCCCAGGAGAAATGTAAAGACCCAGGATTTGGAGCAGCGTGCCTGTGTCTCTTGCAGAAGTCCTCCATAAGAGAAAACGGGGCCGCAGGGTGGCGTGGGTGGGCCACAGAAACTCAGCGGGACGTTGATGCAGGCAGAGAGGAGAAGTAGCGAGATCGCAGGAAATACTAGGAGCCTATCAATGAGGCCTCTCCCATTCCAGAAGCCCCCAGGGCTGTCCTGGGCGGGCTTTAAAGTCCCAGGATTTGGAGCAGCGTGCCTGTGTCTCTCCAGGAAGGCCTTCAAAAGCGAAAACCGAGCCGCAGGGTGGCGTGAGCGGGCAGCAGGGACTCAGGGGACGATGAGGCAGGCAGAGTGGAGAAGAGCCGAGAACACAGAAAATGCTGGGAGCCTCCCAAGGAGGCCTCTCCCATTTAAGAAGCCCCCAGGGCTGTCCTGGGCGGGCTTTAAAGTCCCAGGATTTGGAGCAGCGTGCCTGTGTTTCTGGCAGACGGACCCCACAAGTGAAAACGGGCCACAGGGTGGTGTGGGCGGGCTGCAGGGACTCAGGAGGACTTTGAGGCAGGCAGAGGGAGAAGGGATGAGACTGCAGGGAATGCTGGGAGCCTATCAAGGAGGCCTCTCCCATTTAAGAAGCCCCCAGGGCTGTCCCAGGTACGCTGTAAAGCCCCAGGCTTTGGAGCAGCATGCCTGTGTCTCTCCAGGAAGGCCCCTGCAAGTGAAAACGGGGCCGCAGGGTGGCGTGAGCGGGCAGCAGGGACTCAGGAGGACTTTGAGGCAGGCAGAGTGGAGAAGAGCCGAGAACACAGAAAATGCTGGGAGCCTCCCAAGGAGGCCTCTCCCATTCCAGAAACCCCAGGGCTGTCCCAGGAGAAATGTAAAGACCCAGGATTTGGAGCAGCGTGCCTGTGTTTCTGGCAGACGGACCCCACAAGTGAAAACGGGCCACAGGGTGGTGTGGGCGGGCTGCAGGGACTCAGGAGGACTTTGAGGCAGGCAGAGGGGAGAAGGGATGAGACTGCAGGGAATGCTGGGAGCCTATCAAGGAGGCCTCTCCCATTTAAGAAGCCCCCAGGGCTGTCCCTAGCGGGCTACAAAGCCCCAGGCTTTGGAGCAGCATGCCTGTGTCTCCAGGAAGGCCCCTGCAAGTGAAAACGGGGCCGCAGGGTGTCGTGGGTGGGTGGCAAGGACTCAGGGGATGTTGAGTCAGGCAGAAGGGAGGAGCCGTGAGACCGCAGAAAATGCTGGGAGCCTACCAATGAGGCCTCTCCCATTCGAGAAGACCCCAGGGCTTTCCCTGGCAGGCTGTGAAGCCCCAGGCTTTGGAATAGCTTGCCTGTGTCTCTCCAGGAAGGCCTTCAAAAGCGAAAACCGAGCCGCAGGGTGGCGTGGGTGGGCCACAGAAACTCAGCGGGGACGTTGATGCAGGCAGAGAGGGAAAGTGGCTAGACTGCAGGGAATCCCAAGGAGGCCTCTCCCATTCCAGAAGCCCCCAGAGGTGTTCCGGGCCGGGTAAAAAGACCCTTGCTTTAGAGCAGGGTGCCAGTGTCTCTCGCATAATACCCCCACAAGGGAAGACAGCGTCACAGCGTGGCTGGACGGGCCACAGGGTGGCTGGGCGGGCCAGAGGGACTTAGAGGACGGTTGAGGCAGGCAAAGGAAAAAAGCGGTGAAACCACATGCAATGCTGGGAGCCTCCCAAGGAGTCCTCTCCCATCTAGAGGTCCCCAGGCCTGTCCCAAGCAGCAGAGAGGAGAAGTAGCGAGATCGCAGGAAATACTAGGAGCCTATCAATGAGGCCTCTCCCATTCGAGAAGACCCCAGGGCTTTCCCTGGCAGGCTGTGAAGCCCCAGACTTTGGAGCAGGGTGCCTGCGTCTCTCGCCTAAGGTGCACACAAGCGATAACTGGGCCACAGGGTGGCGTGGGCAGTTGGCATGGACTAGGAGGACTTTCAGACAGGCAGAAGGGAGAAGCAGGGACACCACAGGGAATGCTGGGGGCCTCCCAAGAGGCCTCTCCCATTCCAGAAACCCCCAGGGCTGTCCCAGGAGAAATGTAAAGACCCAGGATTTGGAGCAGCGTGCCTGTGTTTCTGGCAGACGGACCCCACAAGTGAAAACGGGGCCACAGGGTGGTGTGGGCGGGCTGCAGGGACTCAGGAGGACTTTGAGGCAGGCAGAGGGGAGAAGGGATGAGACTGCAGGGAATGCTGGGAGCCTCCCAAGGAGGCCTCTCCCATTCGAGAAGACCCCAGGGCTTTCCCTGGCAGGCTGTGAAGCCCCAGGCTTTGGAGCAGGGTGCCTGTGTCTCTCCAGGAAGGCCTTCAAAAGCGAAAACCGAGCCGCAGGGTGGCGTGAGCGGGCAGCAGGGACTCAGGGGACGATGAGGCAGGCAGAAGGGAGGAGCCGTGAGACCGCAGAAAATGCTGGGAGCCTCCCTATGAGGCCTCTCTCATACCAGAAGCCCCCAGGGCTGTCCCAGGTACGCTGTAAAGCCCCAGGCTTTGGAGCAGGGTGCCTGTGTCTCTCGCGGAAATCCCAACAAGCGAAATCGGGGCTGCAGAGATACACCGGGATGTTGAGGCAGAAAGAAGGGAGAACCGGCAAGACCACAGGGGATGCTAGGAGCCTATCAAGGAGGACTCTCCCATTCGAAAATCCCCCAGGGCTGTCCTGGGCGGGCTTTAAAGTCCCAGGATTTGGAGCAGTGTCCCTGGGTCTCTCGGGGAAAGCCCCCACAAGCAGAAACGGGGTCAAAGGATGGCATCGCCGGGCAGGGACTCAGAAGGACGTTGAGGCAAGAGGGGTGTAGAAGTGGCGAAACGACAGGGAATGTTGGGAGTCTTCCAAGTAGGCATTTCTTAACCTGGAAGCCTCCAAGGCAGTCCCAAACGGGCTGTAAAATCCCAGACTTTGGAGCAGGGTGCCTGTGCTTTGTGCCGAAGGCCACCATAAGGGAAAAGGGGACTGTCGGGTGGCGCTGCTGGGTCTCAGAGACTCACAGGGACGTTGAGGCAGGCAGAGGGAAAAACTGACGAGACCACAAGTAATGCTGGGAGCCTCCCAAGGAGGCCTCTCCCATTCCAGAAACCCCAGGGCTGTCCCTAGCGGGCTACAAAGCCCCAGGCTTTGGAGCAGGGTGCCTGTGTCTCTTGCAGAAGTCCTCCATAAGAGAAAACGGGGCCGCAGGGTGGCGTGGGCGGGTCTCAGGGACTCAGAGAAACGTTGAGGCAGGCAGAGAGGAGAAGTAGTGAGATCGCAGGGAATGCTGGGAGCCTCCCAAGGATGACTCTTCCATCCCAGAAGCCCTCAGGTCTGTCCTGGCGGGACTATAAAGCCCCAGACTTTGGAGCAGGGTACCTGTGTCTGTCGCAGAAAGCCCACACAAGTGAAAACGGGGCCGCAGAGTGGTGTGGGCAGGTGGCAAAGTCTCAGGGGACATCGAGGTAGGCATAGGGGAGAAGCAGCAAAGTCACAGAGAATGCTGGGAGCCTCCCAAGGATGACTCTTCCATCCCAGAAGCCCTCAGGTCTGTCCTGGCGGGACTATAAAGCCCCAGACTTTGGAGCGGGCTGCCTGTGTCTCCTGTAAAAGGCACCCACAAGCGAAAACGTGGCCGCAGGTTGCCGTGGGCGGGCAGCAGGAACTCAGAGAGACATTGTGGCAGGCAGACCAGGAAAGCAGCCAGATGGCAGGGAATGTTGGGAGCCTCCCAAGGAGGCCTTTCCTATCCCAGAAGCCTCCAGGGCTGTGCCAGGCGAGCTGTAAAGACCCTGGTTTTGGAGCAAGGTGCCTACGTCTTTTGCAGAATGTCCCCCCAAGCGAACACGGGGCTACATGGGGGCGTGTGTGGGCCGCAGATACTCAGGAGGACGTTGAGGCAGGCAGAGAGGAGAAGTAGTGAGATCGCAGGGAATGCTGGGAGCCTATCAATGAGACCTCTCCCATGAGAGAAGCCCCAAGGGCTGACCCAGACGGGCTCTAAATCTTCAGGCTTTGGAACAGCGTACCTGTGTCTCTCATGGCAGGCCACCACAAGCGAAAACGTGGCCGCAGGGTGGCGGAGCGGGTTGCAAGTACTCGGGGGACATTGAGGCAGGCAGAGGAGAGAAGCGGCAAGACAACAGAAAATGCTGGGAGCCTCCCAAGAAGGCCTCTCTTATCTCAGAAGCCCCCTGGGGCTGTCCTGGGTGGGCTGTAGAGCCCCAGGCTTTGGAGCAGGGTACCTGTGTCTGTCGCAGAAAGCCCACACAAGTGAAAACGGGGCCGCAGGGTGGCGTGGGCGGGTCTCAGGGACTCAGAGAAACGTTGAGGCAGGTAAAGGGGAGAAGCAGGGGCAACGCAGGGAATGCTGGGAGCCTACTAATGAAACCTCTCTAATACCAGAAGAAAACATGGTGTCCTAGGCAGGCTGTAAAGCTTCAGGCTTTAAAGCAGAGTGCCTGTCTCTCTCGGCAAAGGCCCCCACAAACAGAAATGGGACCGCAAGGTGGCATGGGCAGGAACTCAGGGGGACCTGAGGCAAGCAGAAGGGAGGAGCGGCGAGACCACAGGGAATGAACCATCTCAGAAGAGTTTAGGTCCCTTCCGTGTGGGCTGTGAAGCCCCAGGCTTTGTAGAAGTGTGCCTATGACTTTCGCGAAAGGCCCGCACCAGCCAAAACGGAGCAACAGGGAGACGTTGGCGGGCGGCAGGTACTCAGGGAGACATTAAGGCAGTCAGAGAGGAGAAGCGGAGAGACTGCAGGGATTACTGGTACCCTCCCAAGAAGGCCTCTCCTGTCCCAGAATAATTTAGGGCTTTCTAAGGCGGGCTGTAAAAGCCCAGGCTTTGGATCAAGGTAACTGTCTTTCGGGGAAGGCCCCAGCAAACGAAAACAGGACCTAAGGGTGGCGTGGGCGGGCGACAGGGACCCAGGGGGATGTTAAGGCAGGCAAGGGGAGAAGTGACGAGACCACAGGGAATGCTGGAAACATCTCAAGGAGGCCTCTCCCATTCTAGAAGAATCCAGGGCTCTCCCCCGCGATCTGGAAAGCCCCAGACTTTAGAGCAGGGTGCTGGTGTCTCTCGCAGAATGCCCCCACAAGCGAAAACGGGGCTGCAGGGTGGCGTGGGAAGGCCACAGGGACTCAGGGGGACGTTGAGGCAGGCAGAGGGGAAAAGTGGCAAGACCGCAGAGAACGCCGAAAGCCTCCCAACGAGGCCTTTTGCATCCCAGAAGTTCCCGTTCTGTCCTAAGCAGTCTGTAGAGCCCCAGGCTTTGGAGCAGGGTTTCTATGTCTCTCACAAAATGCGTCCACAAGAGAAAACGGGGTTGCAGGGTGGCATCAGTGTGCTGCAGGGACTAAGGGGGACATTGAGGCAGGCCAATTGGAGAAGGTGCAGAACTGCAGGGAAACCTGGCAGCATCCCAAGGAGGCCTTTCCCATCCGAGAAGTTCCAGGGTTACCCCAATCGGGTGGTAAAGCCCCAGGCTTTGGAGCAGGGTGCCCATGTCTCTAGTGAAAGGCCACCACAATGAAAACCGCGGCCACAGGGTGGCGTGGGCTGGCCACTGGCACTCAGGGAGATGTTGAGGTAGTCAGAGAGGAGAAGCCTCGAGAAGGCAGGGAATGCTGGGAGTCTCCCAAAGAGGCCTCTTCCATCCCAGAAGCGCCCAGTGCAGTCCCTGGTGGGCGGTAAAGCCCCAGTCTTTGGAGCAGAATGGCTGTGTATTTCGTGGAAGGCCCACACAAGCGAAAACGGGGATAGAGTGTGGTTTGGGTGGTCGGCAGGTCCTAGCGGGACGTTAAGGCAGGCAGAGGGGAGAAGCCGCGACACCCCCATGGAATGCTGGGAGCCTCCCAAGGAAGCTTCTGCCATCCCAGAAGCCCCCAGGTCTGTCCCGGGTGAGCTGTAAAGCCCCAGGCTTTGGAGCAGGGTGCCTGTGTCTCTCTCTTGGAAGGTTCCCACAAGCAAAAAGGAGGTCGAAGAATGGCGTGGTCGGGCTGCAGGGACTAACAGGTACATTGAGGCAGGCAAAGGGGAGAAGCAGCAAGACCACAGAAAACACTGGGAGACTACCAAGGAGGATTCTCCCATTTGAGAAGCCCCCAGGGCTGTCCCAGGCAGGCTGTAAAACCCCGGGTGTTGGAGTAGCTTGTCTGTGTCTCTTGCAGAAGGGCCCCACAAGCCAAAGCAGGGCCGCAGGCTGGCCCGGGTGGGCCGCAAGGACTCAAAGGGATGTTGAGTGAGGCAGAGGGGAGAAGTGGGAAGATGGCAAAAAATTCTGGGAGCCTCCCAAGGAAGCATCTCCCATCCCAGTAGCCCTCAGGGCTTCCCAGTGAGGGCTGTAAATCTCCAGGCTTTACATCAGGGTGCTCGTGTCTCTGTCGGAAGGCCCTCACAAGCGAAAACGTGACTGCAGTGTGGCGTAGGCAAACTACAAGGACTCAGGCGGACGTTGAGACAGGCAGAGGGGACAAACAGTTTGAACACAGAGAATGCTGGGAGCCTCCCAAAGAGGCGTCTCCCATTTCAGAAGCCCCCAGGGCTATCTTGGGCAGGCTATAAAGCCACGAACTTTGGAGAATGGTGCCTGTGTCTCTTGCAAAAGTCCCCCAAGAGCAAAAACGGTGCCGCAGGGTGGCGTGGACAGGTGGCAGGGACTCAGGGGCCATGGAGGCAGGCAGAGGGAAGAAGCAGCCACAACACAGAGCATGATGGGAGCCTCCCAAAGAGGCCTCTCCCATACCAGAAGCCGCAGTGCTGTCCTGGGCTAGGTGTAAAGACTCAGGCTTTGAGCAGGGTCCCTGTGTCTCTCGCTGAAGTCCTCCGCTATGAAAAACGGAATCTCTGGATGGCATGGGCAGTCCCTGGGACTCAGGGGAATGCTGAGTCAGGCAGAGGGGAGAAGTGGCGAAACAGCAGCAAAGACTGGCAGTTGCACAAGGAGGCCTCTCCCGTTCCAGATGACCCCAGGGCTGTCCCAGACAGCTGGTAAAGTCACAGGCTTTGGAGCAGAGTACCTGTATCTGTCACGGAAAACCCCCACAAGCAAAAACGGGGCCGCAGGGTGGCGTGGGCAGGCCGCAGGGACACAGGGGGAAGTTGAGCCAGTAGAGGAAAGAAGCAGCGAGACTGCCAGGAATGCTGCCAGCCTGCCAAAAAGGCTGCTTTCATCACAGCAGCCCTCAGAACTGTCTTGGGCAGGCTGTAAAGCCCCAGGCTTTGGAGCAGGGTGCCTGTGTCTTTCACCCAAGGCCCCCACAAGTGAAAATGGGGTTGTAGATTCGCGTCGGCAGGCAAGAGGGACAGGGTGATGTTTAGGCAGGCAGAGGGGAGAAGCGGCAAGATCACAGCGAATGCTGGGAGCCTCCCCAGGATGCGCCTTCCATTTCAAAAGACCCAAGGGTGAACCCCGGGCGGGCTGTAAAGACCCAGGCCTTGGAGCAGAGTGCCTGTGTCTCTCGCGGAATGCTTGCACAAGAGAAAACTGGGCCGCATGGTGGCATGGGCGGATACCAGGAACTCTGCGGGATGTTGAGGTAGGCAGAGGGGAGAAGCGCCGAAACAGCAGGGAATGCTGGGAGCCTGCTAAAGAGGACTCTCATCCCAGAAGCCCCCAGGGCTGTCCTGGGCGGGTTGTAAAGCCCTAGGCTTTGGAGAAGGATGTCTGTGTCTCTCGTGGAAGGCCCCCAAAAGGGAAAATGAGGCCTCACGGTGACCTGGGCAGGTCGCAGGGACTCAGGGAAACATTGAGGCCAGCAGAGGGGAGAAGTGGGGAGACCCCAGCAAATGCTAGGAGGCTTATAAGGAGGCCTTTACCATCCCAGGAGCCCCATGTCTGACCTGGGAAGGCTGTAAAGCCCCAGGCTTTGGAGCAGAGTGCCTGTGTCCCCCACAGAAGGCTCCCACAAGTGAAAACGGGGCACATGGTGGCGTGGACAGGCGACAGGAACTGAGGGAAATGTTGAGGCAGGCAGAGGGGAGTAGCAGCACGACAGCAGTGCATGCTGGCGACCTCCAAAAAAAGGCCTCTCCTTTCCCTTAAGCCCGCAGGACTGTCCCAGGCGTGCTATAAAGCCCCAGGCTTTGAAGCAGAGTGCCTGTTTCTCTCTCGGAAGGCCCCCACAAGCAAAAACGCAGCTCTGGGGTGTTGTGAGCGGGCCGCAGGAACTCAGGGAAACGTTGAGGCAGGCATAAAAGAGAAGCAGCGAGATGGCAGGGAATGCTGGGAGCCTCCCAATGTGGCCTCTCTTATCCCAGAAGCCCGCAGGGCTGTCTTGGGCAGCTTGGAAAGCCCCAGGCTTTGGAGCAGTGTGCCTGTGTCTCTCGCAGAAGGCCCTTAAAAGCAAAAACTGGGTCGTAGGAGGGTGTGGGCCAGGCGCTGGGACTGAGTGGGACGTTTAGGCAGGCGAGGGGTAGAAAGGGCAAGATGGCAGGGAATGCTGGGAGCCTCCCAAAGACGCCTATCCCACTTCAAAAGCCCTCAGGGTTGTCCTGGGCGGACTGTAAAACTTCAGGCTTTGGAACAGGGTACCTGTGTCTCTCGCGAAGGGCCCCCATAAGCCAACAAAAGGCCGCACATTTGCATGGGCAGGCCTCAGACACTCAGGGGGACGTTGAGGCAGGCAGAGGGGAGAAGGGGCAAGACAGCAGGGAGCACTAGGAACCTCCCAAGGAGGCCTCTCCCATTTCAGAAGTCCTCAGGTCGCTTCTGTGCGGGCTGTAAAAATCCAGGCTTTGAAACCAATTGCCTGTGTCTCTCACGCATGGCCCCCAAAAGCGAAAACGGGGCCACAGTCTGACGTGGGCTGGTGGCAGGGATTCTGGGGGACGCTGAGGCAGGCAGAAGGAAGAAGCGGCTAGATGGCAGGGAATGCTGGTAGCCTCCCAAAAAGGCCTCTGTTATCCTAGAAGCCCCAAGGGCTGTCCCGGGCGGGCTGTAAAGCTTCAGGCTCTGGGGCAGAGTGCCTGTGTATCTCTCGGAAGGCCCTGACAAGCGATAACGGGGCCACAGGGTGGCTTGGGCTGGCTGCAGGGACTAAGCGGGACATTGAGGAGATCAAAGGGGAGAAGTGGCCATACCGCAGAAAATGCTGAAAGCCTTACAAGGACACTCTCATCCCAAAAACCCCTAGGGCTGTCCCGGGAGGGCTCTGAAGTCCCAGGCTTTGGAGCAGGGTGCCTGTGTCTCTCGCGGAAGGCCATCAAAAGCAAAAACGGGGCCGTAGGGTGGGGTGGGCGGGCTGCAGGGACACAGTGAGACGTTGAGGCATGCAGAGGGGAGAAGGGCAAGACAGTAGGGAATGCTTGGAGCCTCCCAAAAAGGTCTCTCTTATCCCAGAAGCTTCCAGGGCTGTTCTGGGCGGGCTCTAAAGCCCCAGGCTTTGGAGCAGAGTGCCTGTATCTCTCGCGGAAGGTCCCCACAAGCGAAAATGGGGACGCAGGATGGTGTGTGTGGGCCGCAGGGACTCAGGTGAACTTTGAGGCAGGCAGAGGAGAGAATCAATGAGACCGTAGGGAATGCTGGCGGCCTCCCATGGAGGCCTCTCCCATCCCAGAAGCCCACAGGGCTGTCCCGGATGGGCTATAAAGCCCCAGGCCTTGGAGCAGGGTGCCTGTGTCTCTCCAAGAAGGATTTTACAATCAAAAACGTAGCTGCAGGGTGATGCGGGCGGGCCGCAGGGACTCACGAAGATGTTAAGGCAGGCAGAGGGGAGAAGTGGCAAGAACACAGGAAAAGGTGGGAGCCTCCCAGAAAAAGTCTCTTTTATTTTAGAAGCATTCATGACTGTCCCGGGTGGGCTGTAAAGCCACAGTCTTTTTAGCAGCATGCCTTGGTTTCTCGTGGAAGGCTCCCGTAGGTGATATCAGAACCACAAGGTGGCGTGGGTGGGCGGCAGGATCTCAGGGAAATGTTGAGGCAGGTAGAGGGCAGAAGCGGCTAGAACGCAGAAAATGCTGGGAGCCTCCCAAGAATGCCTCTCCCATCCCAGAAGCCTTCAGGGGTGTCCCAGGCGAATTGTAAAGCTCCAGGTTTTGGAGCAGGGTGTCTGTGTCTCTCGCTGAAGGAACCCCTCAATCGAAAATGGGACCACAGGGTGGCGTGTGCAGGTCCCTGGGACTCAGGGAGATGTTGAGTCAGGCAGAGGGGAGAAACGGCAAGACCACAGGGAAAGCTTGCAGCCACCCAAGGAGGCTTCTCTTATACCAGATGCCCTCAGGGCTGTCCTGGGCGGTCTCTAACTCCTCAGGCTTTGGAGCAGGGTTCCTGCGGGTGTCTCGGAAGGCCCCCACAAGAAAAAACGTGGAAGTAGGGTGACGTGGGCAGGCTGCAGGGACTCGAGGACGTAGAGAGAGGTAAAGGGGAGAAGCAGCGAGATCACAGGGAACGCTGGGAGCCTCCCAAGAGGCCTGTCCCATCGGAGAAGTCCCAAGGGCTGTCCAGGGCAGGTTAGAAAGCCACAGGCTTTTGAGAAGGGTGTGCGTGTTTCTCAGGAAGGCCCTCACAAGCGAAAACAGGACCATAGGGTGGCATGGGTGGGCTGCAGGGACACAGGGACTTGTTGAGGCAGGCAGAGGGGAGAAGCGGTGAGACAGCAGGGAATGCTTGGAGACAGCAGGGAATGCTTGGAGTCTCCCGAAAAGGCCTCTCTTACCCTAGAAGCCCCCAAGCTGCCCCGGGCGGGCTGTAAAGCTCCAGGCTTTGGAGCAGATTGTCTGTGTCTCTTCCAGAAGGCCCCAACAACGGGGGCTGCAGGGTGGCATGGATGAGCTGCAGAAACTCAGGGGGACGTTGAGGCAGGCAAAGGGAAGAAGTGTAGAGACCACAGGGAATGCTGGGAGAGTCGCGACGAAGCCTCTCTCATTCCAGAAGCCCCCAGGGCAGTATTGGGTAGGCAGTGAAGGCCCAGGCTTTGAAGCAGGTTGCCAGTGTTTCTCACAGAAGGCTCCCTAAAGCTAAATTGGGGCCACTGGGTAAGGAGGGCGGGTCACAGGGACTCGGGGTGGACGTTGAGGCAGTCACAGGGGAGAAGTGATGAGACTTTAGGGAATGCTAGGAGCCTCCAAAGGAGGCCTGTGTCGTTTTCTTTTGTTGTTGTTGTTGTTTTTGTAAGGGAGTCTCGCTCTCACGCACCCAGGCTGGAGTGCAGTGGTGCGATCTTCGCTTTCTGCAAGCTCCTCCCAAAGGAGGCCTCTCTTATCCCAGAAGCCCCCAGGGCTGTCCCGGGCAAGCTGTGAAGCGCCAGGCTTTGGAGCAGGGTGCATGTGTCCATGGTGGAAGGACCCTGCAAGCAAAAATGGGGCGGCAGGGTGGCATGGGTAGGCCGCAGGGACTCACAAGGACGTTGAGGCAGGCAGACGGGAGAAGTGGCAAGATGGCATGGAATGCTGAAAGCCTCCCAAGGATAACTCTCCCATCCCAGAAGCCCCCAGGGATATTTCAGGTGGGCTGTACAACCTCAGGCTTTGGAGCAGCATGCCTGTGTCTTTCGTGGTAGGCCTTCACAAGCGAAAACATGGCCTCAGGGTGGCATAGGAGGGCCATAGGGATTCAGGGAAATGTTGAGACAGGCAGAGGGGAGAAGTGGCAAGACCGCAGAGAATGCTGGGAGTCTCTCAGGGATGTCTTTCCTATCCCAGAAGCCACCAGTGCTGTCCCAGATGGGCTGGATAGCCCCAGGCTTTGGAACAGGGTCCATGTGTCCCTCTTGGAAGGCCCCTACAAGCGAACATGGGGCAGTAGGGTGATGTGGTTGGGCCTCAGGGACTCAGGGGTACATTGAGGCAGGCAGAGTAAGGAAGAGGCGAGACCACAGGGAATGCTGAAAGCCTCCCACAGAAGACTCTCCCATATTAGAAGTCCCCAGCTCTTTCTCGGGTGGGCTGTACAGCCCCAGGCTTTGGAGCAGCATGACTGTCTCTGTCCTGGGAGGCTTCTACAAGAGAAAATGAGGCCGCAGTGTGGCGTGGTTGGGCCGCAGGGACTCAGGGAGACATTGAGGCAGGCAGAGGGGAGAAGCAGCGAGACCGCAGGGAATACTGGGAGTCTCCCAAGAAGGCCTCTCCCATCCCAGAAGCACCCAGGGCTGTCCCGGGCGGGCTGTAAAGCCCCAGGATTTGGAGCACAGTGCCTGTGTCTCTCACGGAAGGCCCCCACTAGCGAAAACAAGGCTGTAGGGTGGTGTGGGGCAGCCGCACGAACTCAGAAGGATGTTGATACATGCACACAGGAGAAAAGGTGAGACTACACGGAATGCAGGGAGCCTCCCAAGTGGGTCTCTCCCATTTCAGAAGCCCTCAGGGCTGTCCTGGACTGGTTGTAAAGCCCCAGGCTTTGGAGAAGAGTGCCTGCGTCTCTCGCAGAAGGTCCCAACAAGCAAAAAGGGGGCCTCCGGTTGACGGGGGCGGACGGCAGGGACTCAGGGAACGTTGAGACAGGCAGAGGGGAGAAGCAGCGAAACCGCAGGTAAGGCTGCGAGCTTCCCAAGGATGCCTCTTCCATCGCAGAAGCCCCCAGGGCTTTCCCGGGCTGACTGTGAAGCCCCACGCTTTGGAGCAGGGAGCCTGAGTCTCTTGAGGCAAACTCCCACAAGTGAAAACGAAGCCGCAGGGTGGTGTGGGCGGGCAGCAGGGAGTCAAGAGGACGTTTACACAGGAATAGAAGAGAAGTAGGGAGACTTCAGGGGATCCTGGGCGCCCCCCAGGGAAGACTCTCCCATCCCAGAAGCCCTACGCTTTATCCCAGGCACACTGTAAAGCCCCAGGCTTTGGAACAGGGTGCCTGTGTCTCTCGTGGAAGGCCCTCACAAGCGAAAGCAGGGTGGTGGTGGCGGGCCACAGGGACTCAGGAGGATGTAGAGGCTGGCAGAGGAAAGAAGCAGTGAGCCGTCAGGGAATGTTGGAAGCCTCCCAAGTAGGACTCTCCCATCCCAGAAGCCCCCAAGTCTTTCTCATGCTGTAAAGCCCCAGGCTTTTGAGCACCGTGCCTGTGTCTTCGCGGAAGGCCCCCACAAGCGAAAACGGAGCCTCAAACTGGCATCACTGGGCAGCAGGGACTGAGGTGGACGTTGAGGCAGGCAAAGGGGGAAATTGTTGAGACCGCAGGGAATGCTGGGAGCCTCTCACCATGGCCTCATTCACCCCAGAAGCCCACAGGGCTGTTACTGGTAGCCTGCAAGGCCATAGGCTTTGGAGTGGGGTGCCTGTGTGTCTGGCCGAAGGTGCCCGCAAGTGAAAATGAGGCCGCAAGGTGTAGTGGGCAGGCTGCAGGGACTTTGGGGGACGTTAAGGCAGGCAGAGGGGAGAAGCAGCGAGATCTCACAAAATAATGGAGTCTCCCAAGGAGGCCTCTTCCATTCCAGAAGATCCCACGGCTGTCCCGGGCAAGCTGCAAATGCCCATGCTTTGAAGCAGGTGCCTGTGTCTCGTGGAAGGCCCTCACAAGCGAAAACGGAGCCTCAAACTGGCATCACTGGGCAGCAGGGACTGAGGTGGACGTTGAGGCAGGCAAAGGGGGAAATTGTTGAGACCGCAGGGAATGCTGGGAGCCTCTCACCATGGCCTCATTCACCCCAGAAGCCCACAGGGCTGTTACTGGTAGCCTGCAAGGCCATAGGCTTTGGAGTGGGGTGCCTGTGTGTCTGGCCGAAGGTGCCCGCAAGTGAAAATGAGGCCGCAAGGTGTAGTGGGCAGGCTGCAGGGACTTTGGGGGACGTTAAGGCAGGCAGAGGGGAGAAGCAGCGAGATCTCACAAAATAATGGAGTCTCCCAAGGAGGCCTCTTCCATTCCAGAAGATCCCACGGCTGTCCCGGGCAAGCTGCAAATGCCCATGCTTTGAAGCAGGTGCCTGTGTCTCTCGCGGAAGGCCCCCACAAGCAAAACGGGACCTCAGGCTGGCATGGTTGGGCCTCAGGGTCTCAGAGGGAGGTTGACACAGTCAGAGGGGAAAAGCAACGAGACCACAGGGAATGACAGGAGCCTCTCAAGGAGGCCTCGCCTATCTCAGAAGCCCCCAGGTTTGTTTCAGGCAAGTTGTAAACACCCAGGCTTTGGAGTAGGGTTTATGTGTCTTCCGCAGAAGGCCCCCACAAGCTAAAACTGGGCCGCAATGGGGAGTGGGCGAGCTTCAGGAATTCAGGAGGACATTGAGGCAAGCAGAGAAGCGGTGAGACCGCAGAGAATGCGGGGGAGCCTCCAAAAAGGCCTCTCCCATCTCAGAAGCCCCTGGAGCTGTCCGGGCGGGCTGTAAACGCCAAGACTTTGGAGTAGAGTGCCTGTGTCTCATGACGAAGGCCTGTACAAGCAAAAACAGGCAGCAGAGACTCGGGGACATTAAGGCAGATGGAGGAAAGAAACAGCAAGACCGTAGGGAATGCTGGAAGCCTTCCATGGAGGGCTCTGCCGTTCCAGAAGCCTGTAAGACTGTCTGGAGTGTGTTGTAAGGTTGTAATGCCCCAGGCTTTTGAGCACGATGCCTGTGTCTCTCACAGAATGCCCCCAAGAGAAAACGGGGCTGCAGAATAGCATGGGCAGGCAGCAAGGACTCAGGGAAACGTTGAGGCAGGCAAAGGGGAGAATTGGCAAGACTTCGCCAAATGCGGGGAGCCTCCTAAGGAGGCCTCTCCCATTCCAGAAGATTTCAGGTCTGTCCCGTGCAGATTGTAAATACCCAGGCTTTGAAGCATGGTGCCTGTGTGTCTCGTGGAAGGCCCCCACAAGCAAAAACAGGGCAGCAGGATGGCGTGGGTAGGTCACACAAACTCAGGGGGACGTTGAGGCAGGCAGATGGGGGCAGCAGTGAGAACTCAGGGAATTCTGGGAGCCTCCCAAGGAGGTCTCTCCCATTTCAGAAGCCCCTAGGGTTGTTCTGGCAGCCTGTAAAGCTTCAGGCTTTGGAGCAGGGTGCCCGTGTCTCTTGCCACAGGCCCCCACAAGCGAAAACGGGGCCACAGGGTGGTGCAGGTGGCCCATGGGGACTCAGTGGGACATTGAAGCAGGCAGAGGGGAGAAGTGGCAAGAGCAAAGGTAATGCTGAAAGCACCCCAAGGAGGCCTCTCCCATCCCAGAAGCCCCCAGGTCTGCCCCAGGAGAGCTGTAAAGCCCCAGGCTTTTGAGTATGGTGCCTTTGTATCTCGCGGAAGGCCTCCAGAAGCAAAACGGGGCAGCAGTGTGGCATGGGCCAGCTGCAGAAACTCAGGGGGACATTGAGGGAGGGAGAAGGGAGAAACAGCAAGACCACAGTGATGCTAGGAGCCTCCCAATGAGGCCTCTCCCATCCCAGAAGCCCCCAAGTCTGTTCCAGATGGGCTATAAAGACCCAGGCTCTGGAGCAGTGTGCGTGTTTCTCCCACCAAAGGCTCACACAATTGAAAATGGGGCCACAGGGTGGCGTGGGCCAAATGAAGGGACTCAGGGGACGTTGAGGCAGGCAGAGGGAGAAGCAGCTAGACCGAAGGAAATTCTGCTCGCATCCCAAAAAGGCCTCTTAGGTCTCAGAAGTTCCCAAGGCTGTCCCAGGCTAGCTGTAAAGCCCCAGGCTTTGGAGCAGGGCTTCCTTGCCACTCGCGGAAGGTCTTCACAAGCAAAAACGAGGCAGCAGAGTGGCGTGGTCTGGTGGCAGGGGCTCAGGGGGACGTCGAAGCAGGCAGAGGGTAGAAGCAACGACACCACAGTGAACGCTGGAAACCTCCCAAGGAGGCCTCTCTTATCCCAGAAGCACCCAGCACTTTCCCGGTGGGACTGTACAGCTGCAGACTGCAGCAATGTGCTTGTGTCTCACGCGAAAGGCCCCCACAAGCGACAACGGCTCGGAGGGTGGCATGGGTGAGCCACAAGGACTAAGGGGGATGTTGAGGCCTGCAGAGGGGAAAAGCGGCAAGACCTCAGGGATTGCTCAGATCCTTCCAAAATAGTTGCTCTCATCCCAAAATCCTCCAGGGCTGTCCCGCTCAGGCTGTAAAGCCTCAGGCTTTGGAGTAGTGTGCCTGTGTCTCTCATGGAATGCACTCACAACCGAAAAAGAGGCACAGAGAAATGTAGGGGTAGGCTCAGGGACTTAGGGGAACATTGAGGCAGGTAGAATGGAGAAGCGGCAAGACCGTAAGGAATGCTGGGATACTCTCAAGGAGGCCTCTCCCATCCCAGAAGCCACCAGGATTGTCTCGGGCAGGCTGTAAAGCTCCAGGCTTTGGAGCAGGGTGCCTGTGTCTCTGACAGAAGTCTCTCACAAGTGAAAACGGGGCGGCAGCGAGGAGTGGGAGGGCAACATGGACTCAGGGGACGTTGAGGCAGGCAGATGGGGGCAGCAGTGAGAACTCAGGGAATTCTGGGAGCCTCCCAAGGAGGTCTCTCCCATTTCAGAAGCCCCTAGGGTTGTTCTGGCAGCCTGTAAAGCTTCAGGCTTTGGAGCAGGGTGCCCGTGTCTCTGCCACAGGCCCCCACAAGCGAAAACGGGCCACAGGGTGGTGCAGGTGGCCCATGGGGACTCAGTGGGACATTGAAGCAGGCAGAGGGAGAAGTGGCAAGAGCAAAGGTAATGCTGAAAGCACCCCAAGGAGGCCTCCCATCCCAGAAGCCCCCAGGTCTGCCCCAGGAGAGCTGTAAAGCCCCAGGCTTTTGAGTATGGTGCCTTTGTATCTCGCGGAAGGCCTCCAGAAGCAAAACGGGGCAGCAGTGTGGCATGGGCCAGCTGCAGAAACTCAGGGGGACATTGAGGGAGGGAGAAGGGAGAAACAGCAAGACCACAGTGATGCTAGGAGCCTCCCAATGAGGCCTCTCCCATCCCAGAAGCCCCCAAGTCTGTTCCAGATGGGCTATAAAGACCCAGGCTCTGGAGCAGTGTGCGTGTTTCTCCCACCAAAGGCTCACACAATTGAAAATGGGGCCACAGGGTGGCGTGGGCCAAATGAAGGGACTCAGGGGGACTTTGAAGCAGGCAGAGGGGTGAAGCAGCTAGACCGAAGGAAATTCTGCTCGCATCCCAAAAAGGCCTCTTAGGTCTCAGAAGTTCCCAAGGCTGTCCCAGGCTAGCTGTAAAGCCCCAGGCTTTGGAGCAGGGCTTCCTTGCCACTCGCGGAAGGTCTTCACAAGCAAAAACGAGGCAGCAGAGTGGCGTGGTCTGGTGGCAGGGGCTCAGGGGGACGTCGAAGCAGGCAGAGGGTAGAAGCAACGACACCACAGTGAACGCTGGAAACCTCCCAAGGAGGCCTCTCTTATCCCAGAAGCACCCAGCACTTTCCCGGTGGGACTGTACAGCTGCAGACTGCAGCAATGTGCTTGTGTCTCACGCGAAAGGCCCCCACAAGCGACAACGGCTCGGAGGGTGGCATGGGTGAGCCACAAGGACTAAGGGGGATGTTGAGGCCTGCAGAGGGGAAAAGCGGCAAGACCTCAGGGATTGCTCAGATCCTTCCAAAATAGTTGCTCTCATCCCAAAATCCTCCAGGGCTGTCCCGCTCAGGCTGTAAAGCCTCAGGCTTTGGAGTAGTGTGCCTGTGTCTCTCATGGAATGCACTCACAACCGAAAAAGAGGCACAGAGAAATGTAGGGGTAGGCTCAGGGACTTAGGGGAACATTGAGGCAGGTAGAATGGAGAAGCGGCAAGACCGTAAGGAATGCTGGGATACTCTCAAGGAGGCCTCTCCCATCCCAGAAGCCACCAGGATTGTCTCGGGCAGGCTGTAAAGCTCCAGGCTTTGGAGCAGGGTGCCTGTGTCTCTGACAGAAGTCTCTCACAAGTGAAAACGGGGCGGCAGCGAGGAGTGGGAGGGCAACATGGACTCAGGGGGACGTTGAGGCAGGCAGAGGAGAGAAGCGCGGAGACCTCAAGGAATGCTGGGAGTCACCCAAGGAGGCCTCTCCAAACCCAGAAGCCCCCGGGTCTTCCGGGGCAGGTTGTAAAGCCTCAAGCTTTGGAGCTAGGTGCCTGTGTCTGTTGTGGAAGGCCCCCAAAGGCAAAAACGGACCTACCGGGTGGCGTTGGTTGGCCGCAGGGACTCAGGGGGACATGGAAGCAGGCAGACAGGAAAAGCGGCGAGACCACAGGGAATGCTGGGAGACTCCCAAGGAGGCCTCTCCCATCCCAGAAGCTTCCAGAGCTGCCCCTTGTGGGCTGTAGAGCCCCAGGCTTTGGAACAGGGTGCCTGTGTCTCTTGTGGAAGGACCCCACAAGCAAAAACGGGGCCGCAGGATGGCGTGGGCAGGCTGCAGGGACTCAGGGATACATTGAGACAGAGTGGGGAGAAATGGTGAGACTGCAGGGAATACTGGGGGACTCCCAAAAAAGCCTCTTCCATTCCAGAAGCCCCTGAGGCTGTATACCAGGGGGGCTATAAATTTCCTGGCTTTGGAGCAGGGCTCCCGTGTCTCTCGCGGAAGGCCGCCACAAGCCAAAACGGCCGCAGGGTGACGTGGTTGGGCAGCAGGGACTCAGGGGGACGTTGAGCAGGGAAGAGGAAAGAAGCGGCCAGACCGCATTAAATGCTGGGGGCCACCCAAGGAGGCTTCTCCAATCCCAGAAGCCCCCGGGGCTGTCCTGGTTGGGCTGTATAGCCCCAGGCTTTGGAACAGAGTGCCTGTTTCTCTCCTGGAAGGCCACCGCAAGCAAAAACAGGGCTGCAGGGTGGCGTGGGTTGGCCACAGAAACTCAGGAGGTCGTTTAAGCAGGCAGAGAAGAAAGCGGCGAGATGGCAGGGAATGCTGGTAGCCTCCCAAGGAGGCATCTCCCATTTCAGAAGAGACCAGGGCTATCCCAGTGCACTGTAAAGCTCCAGGCTTTGGAGCAGGGTGGCTGTGTACCTAGTGGAAGGTCCCCACAAGTGAAAACAACGCCGCAGGTTGGTGTGGGCGGGCCGCAGGGTCTGCGGGAAGGATGAGGCAGGTAGAGGGGTGAAGCAACAAGACGGCAGAGAAGGCTGGAAGCCTCCCAAGAAAATCTCTCCCATCCCAGAAGCCCCCAGGGCTGACCCAAGCAGGCTATAAAGCCTCAGACTTTGGAACAAGGTGCCTGCATCTTTCGCGGAAGGCCAAGACAAGTGAGCACTGTGCCAAAGGGTGGTGTGGGCAGGCAGCAGAGATTCAGGGGAAGGTTGAGGCAGGCAGAGGGGGAAGCGGCAAAACCTCAAGAAATGCTGCAAGCCTCCCATGAGGTCTCTCCCATCCCAGAAGCCCCTAGGGTTGTCCTGGGTGGACTGTAAAGCCCCAAGCTTTACAGCAGGGTGACAGTGTCTCACAGAGGGTCCCCACAAGCGAAAGTGGGGCCGCAGTGTGGCGTGGGTGGATCATAGGAACTCAGGGGGAAGTTGAGGCAGGTGGAGGGGAGAGGCCGCGATACAGCAGAAAATGCTGGGGCCTCGTCGGAGGCCTCTACCTTCCCAGAAGATGCCAGCGCTGTCCCGGACGGGCTGTAAAGTCCCAGGCTTTGGAGCAGGGTGCCCCTGTGTCGCTGATTGCCCCCACAAGCGAAAACAGGGCCACACAGTAACGTGGTTAATCTGAAGAGACTCAGGGGGGCGTTAAGGCAGGCAGAGAGGAGAAGCAGCGAGCCCGCAGGGAATGCTGGGAGCTTTTCAAGGCGGTATCTCCCATCTCAGAAGCCCCCAGGGCTATATCGAGGAAGGCGGGGAGGGGTGCTGTAAAGCCTCAGGCTTTCAGTGGGCGGGCAGCACAGACTCAGAGCGACATTGAGGCAGGCAGAAGGGAGAAGCGCAAAGACTGCAAAGAATGCCGGGAAACTCCCAAAAAGGTCTCTAGTTCCAGAAGCCCCCAACGTTGTCCTGGGCACGCTGTAAAACCCCAGGCTTTGGAGCAGGATGGCTGTGTCTGTCGCGGAAGGCTCCCACAAGCGAAATCGAGGCCGCAGGATGGCGTGGGCAGTCCACAGGGACTCGGGGATGTTGAGGCAGGCACAGAAAATAAGCGGGAAGAACGCAGGGAATGCTGGCCACCTCTCTAAAGCGCCTCTGCCGTCCCAGAAGCCCCAGGTCTCTACCAGGCGGGCTGTAAAGCAGCAGGCTTTTTAGCGGGGTTCCTGTGTCTCTCGCGGAAGGCCTCAACCAGCGAAGATCGGGCCGCAGGGTGGGGTGGGCTGGCCACAGAGACTCAAGGGGATGTTGAGGCCTGCAAATGGGTGAAGCGGTAGACCGCAGGGAATGCTGGGAACCTCCCCCAAAATACTCTCCTATCTGAAAATTCCCCAGGGCTGTCCCAGGCGAGCTGTAAAGACCCAGGATTTGGAGCAGGGTGCCTGAGTCTCTCGCGGAAGGCTCCCCAAAGCAAAAACCAGACCACAGCGTGGCATGGGTGGCAGCAAGGGCTCAGATGGACATTTAGGCAGGGAGAGGCTAGCAGTTGCGAGACCGAAGGAATTGCTGGGAGCCTCCCAAGGAGGCCTCTCCCATCCCAGAAGCCACCAGGGCTGTCCCGGGAGTGCTGTTAAACCTTATGCTTTGCAGCAGGGTGTCTGTATCTCTCGCGGAAGGCCTTCACAAACAAAAATGGGGCTGGAGAGTAGCGAGGGTGGGCCTCAGGGACTCAGAGGAACATTGAGGCAGGCAGAAGAGAGACTCAGCAAGACCACAGGGAATGCTGGGAGCCCCCCAAGGAGGCCTCTCCCAACACAGAAGTTCCCATGGCTTCCCCGGGTGGGTTGTAAAGTCTCAGGCTTTGAAGCTAGGTGCGTGTGTCTCTCAGGGAAGGCCCCCACAAGCTAAAATGGGGCCGCAAGTTGGCTATGACTGGCCGCAGGGACTCAGGGAGACGTTGAGGCAGGCAAAGAGGAGAAGAGGCAAGACTGCAGGGAATCCTGGGAGCCTCTCAGGGAGACCTCCCCATCCCAGAAGCTTCCAGGGCTGCCCCAGGAGGGCTATAAACCCCCAAGATTTGAAGCAGAGTGACTGTCTCTCACAATGGTCTTCACAAGCAAAAACAAAGCCACAAGGTGGCGTGGGTGGGCTGCGGGGACTCAGGGGGACGTTGAGGCAGGGAAAGTGGGGAAGCGGGGAGACGGCAGGGAATTCTGGGAACCTCCCAAAAAAGGCTCTCCCATCCCAGGAGTCTTCAGGGCTGTCCCGGGCGGGGGCTGTAAAGAACTGGGCTTTGTAGCAGGGTGCCCGTGTCTCTCGCAGAAAGCCCCAACAAACGGAAACGGGACCACAGAGAGGCGTGTTTGGGCAGGAAGGACTCAGGGGGATGTTGACACAGGAAGAGGGGAGAAGCAACAATATTCCAGGGAATGGTGTGAGCCTCACAAAAAGGCCTCTACCACTTCAGAAACCCCCAGGGCTGTGCCAGACAGGCTGCAATGCCCCAGGTTTTTAAGCAGAGTGCCTGTGTCTCTCCTGGAAAGCCCCCACAAGTGGAAACGGGGCCGCAGGGTGGCATGGTTGGGCAGGAGGGACTCAGGGACGTTTGATGCAGGAAGAGGGGAGAAGCGGCGAGACCGCAGGGAATGCTAGGAAACTCAAGAAGGACTCTCCCATCCCAGAAGCCCCCAGGGCTGTCCAGGGGAAGCTGTAAACCTCCAGGCTTTAGAGCAGGGTGCCAATGTCTCTCGCGGAAGGCCCCCACAACCAAAAACGAAGCCGCAGGATAGCGTGGGTGGCCCGCAGGGACTCAGGGGGACGTTGATGCAGGGAGAGGGAAGTGGTGAGACCACAGGGAATGCTGGGAGCCTCCCAAGGATGACTCTTTCATCCCTGAAGCCCCCAGAACTGTCCCAGGCAGGCTGTAAAGCACCCAGCTTTAAAGCAGGGTGTCGTGTCTCTCGCGGGAAACCCCAACAAATGAATTCGGGACGGCAGTGTTGCGTGGGCGGGCGGCAGGGACTCAGGGGTACACTGAGGCAGGCAGAGGAGAGAAGCACCGAGACCACAGGGAATGCTGGGAGATTCTGAAAACTGCCTCTCCCTTTCCAGAAGCCTGCAGGGCTTTCCTGGGCAGGCTGTTAAAGACCCAGACTTTGGAGCAGCGTGCCTGTCTCTCTCGCGTAAGGCCCCCGCAAGCGAAAACGGGGCCATAGGTTGTCGAGGGCGGGCAGTAAGGACTCAGGGGGACGTTGATGAAGGCAGAGGGGAGAAGCAGCGAGACTGCAGGGAATGCTGGGAGCCTCCCAAGGATGACTCTTTCATCCCTGAAGCCCCAGAACTGTCCCAGGCAGGCTGTAAAGCCCCAGGCTTTGGAGCAGGGTGCCTGTGCCTCTCGCGGAAGGCCCCACAACCAAAAACGAAGCCGCAGGATAGCGTGGGTGGCCCAGGGACTCAGGGGACGTTGATGCAGGGAGAGGAAGTGGTGAGACCACAGGGAATGCTGGGAGCCTCCCAAGGATGACTCTTTCATCCCTGAAGCCCCAGAACTGTCCCAGGCAGGCTGTAAAGCACCCAGCTTTAAAGCAGGGTGTCGTGTCTCGCGCGGGAAACCCCAACAAATGAATTCGGGACGGCAGTGTTGCGTGGGCGGGCGGCAGGGACTCAGGGGTACACTGAGGCAGGCAGAGGAGAGAAGCACCGAGACCACAGGGAATGCTGGGAGATTCTGAAAACTGCCTCTCCCTTTCCAGAAGCCTGCAGGGCTTTCCTGGGCAGGCTGTTAAAGACCCAGACTTTGGAGCAGCGTGCCTGTCTCTCTCGCGTAAGGCCCCCGCAAGCGAAAACGGGGCCATAGGTTGTCGAGGGCGGGCAGTAAGGACTCAGGGGGACGTTGATGAAGGCAGAGGGGAGAAGCAGCGAGACTGCAGGGAATGCTGGGGGCCTCACAAGGAGGCCTCTCCCATCCCAGAAGCAACCGTGGCTTTCCCAGGTAGGCTGTAAAACCCCAACTTTGGAGCAGGGTGCCTGTGTCTCTTGCAGAAGGGCCCTACAAGTGAAAATAAGGCCACAGTAGGTGGGCGGCAGGGACTCAAGAGGACGTAGAGGCCGGCAGACTGGAGAAGCAGCGAGATCGCAGGGAATGCTAGGAGCCTCCAATAGAAAACTCCCATCCTAAAATCCCTCAGGGCTGTCCCGGGCGGGCTTTGCCCGTCTTTGGAGCAGGGTGCCTGTGCCTCTCGCGGAAGGCCCCTTCAAGCCTAAACAAGGACTCAGGGTGGAGTGGGAGGGTAGCAGGGACTCAGGCAGACATTGAGGCAGGCAGAGGGGAGAAGCAGCAAGACCACAGGGAATGCTGGGAGTCTTTCAAATAGGCCTTTCCCATCCCAGAAGCCCCCAGGTCTGTCCCAGGTGGGAGGAAAAGTCTCAGGCTTTGGAATAGGGAGGCTGTGTCTCTCGCAGAAGGCCCCCATAAACAAAAACGGGGTCACAGGGTGGTGTAGGCAGGCCCCAGAGACTCACGCAGACGTTGAGAAGGGCAGAGGGGAGAAACTGTGAGATTGCAGGGGATAATGGGAGCCTCCCAAGGACGACTCTCACACCACAGAAGTCCCCAGTGCTTTTCCGGGCGGGCTGTAAAGCCCCAGTCTTTAAAGCAGGTTGTCTGTGTCTCTCGCTGAAGGCCCTGGCAAGCAAAAATGGAGAAGCAAAGTGGTGTGGGCGGGCCGCAGGAACTCAGAGGTCATTGAGGCAGGCAGAGGAATTGTCAAGACTGCAGTAAATACTGGCACTCTCTCAATAAGACCTTTCCCATCCTGGAAGCCCCCAGGGCTGTACCTGGCAGGCTGTAAAGTTTCAGGCTTTGGAGCAGGTTGCCTGTGTCTCTCACGAAAGGCCACCACCAAGGAAAACGGGGCCACAGGGTGGCGTGGGCTGGCCGCGGGGATGCAGTGGGACGTTGAGGCAGGCAGAGAGGAGAAGCAGTGAGACCGCAGGGAATGCTGGGGGCCTCCAAAGGAGGCCTTTCCCATTTCAGAAGCCCCCAGGGCTGTCCCAGGCAGGCTGTAAAGCCTCAGGCTTCGAAGTAGGGTGACTGTGTCCATCACGGAAGGCTCCCCCAGCGAAAACGGGGCCGCAGGTGACGTCGGCGGGTGGCAGGGACTCAGGAAGACGTTGAGGCTGGCAGAGGGTTGAAGCGGGGAGAATACTGGGAATGCTGGGAGCCTCCCAAATAAACCTTTCCTATAGCAAAAGCCCCCAGGATTGTCCCAGGTGGGCTGTAAAGCCCCAGGCTTTGGAGTAAAGTGCCTGTTTACCTCGCAGAAACCCCCCACAAGCAAAAACGGGACAAGAGATTGGCGTGGGCGGGCCACAATGACTCAGCTCCCAACATTCCCTGCGGTCTTGCCACTTCTCCTCTCTGCCTGTCTCAACGTCCCGCTGAGTGTCTGTGGCCTGCCCAGGGCCACCCTGCGGCCCTGTTTTCCATTGTGGGTTCCTTCCGCGAGAGACATAGGCATCCTGCTCCAAAGCCTTGGGCGTTACAGCTCGTCTGGTACAGCTCTGGAAGCTTCTGGGATGGGAGAGGCCTCTTTGGGATGCTCCGAGTATTCCCGGAGGTCTCCTGCTTCTCCCCTTTGCCTCCTTAACGTTCTCCTGACCTGAGGACGTTAGGTCAGGCCCACCCTCACCACCCTGCAGCCCTGTTTTCACTTGTGGGTGCCTTTAGCGAGAGACACAGGCACCCTGCTCCAAAGTCTATGGCTTTACAACCCATCCAGGACATCCCTGGATGCTTCTGGGATGGGAGAGGCATGCTTGGGAGTCTTCCACCATTCCCTGAGGTCTCTCTGCTTCTCCCCTCTGCCTGCCTCAACATCCCCTTGGGTCGCTGCGGCTGATCCACGCCACACTACGGCCCCATTTTTGCTGGTGCGGGCCTCCCACGAGAGATATAGGCACCCTGCTTCAAAGCCTGGTGCTTTACAGCCCCCTCTGGACAGACCTGGGGGCTTCTAGGATGGGAGAGGCATTCTTGGGAGGATCCCAGCATACCCTGCGGTCTCTCCGCTTCTCATCACTGCCTGTCTCAACCTCTTCCTGAGTCCCTGTGGCCTTCCCATGCCACACTGCTGCCCCGTTTTCACTTGTGGGGGCCTTGCTCCATAGACAAAGGCACCCTGCTTCAATACCTGGAGCTTTATAGCCTGCCCAAGAAAGCCCTGGGAGATTCTGGGTTGGAAGAGGCCACTTTGAAAGACTTCTAGCATTCCCTGCGTTCTCACCACTTCTCCCTTCTGCCTGCATTAACGTCTCCCTGAGTCCCTGCCACCCGCCCACGCCACCGTGCAGTCCCGTTTTTGCTTGTGGAGGCCTTCCGTGAGAGACACGGACATCCCACTCCAAAGACTGGGGCTTTTCAGCCCACCTGGGACTGACTTGGGTGCTTCTGGAATGGGAGAAGCCTCCTTGAAAGACTCCCAGCATTCCCTGCTGTCTCACCACTTCTCCTCTCTACCTGCCTCAACGTCCCACTGAGTGGCTGCGGCCCACCCAGGGCCACCCTGCGGCCCCGTTTTCGCTTGTGGGTTCCTTCCGCAAGAGACATAGGCACCTTGCTCCAAAGCCTGGGGCTTTACAGCCCTCCCAGGACAGCTCTGGGGGCTTCTGGGATGGGAGGGGCCTCCTTGGGAGGCTCCGAGTATCCCCTGCGGTCCCGCTGCTTCTTCCCTCTGTCTGCTTCAAAGGTCCCCCTGAGTCCATGCCGACCAACCACGCCACCCAGCGAACCCGTTTTCGCTTGCGGGGGCCTTCCGTGAGAGACACAGGATACTGCTGTAAAGCCTGGGGCTTTACGGCCCACGTGGGACATCTCTGGGGGTTCTGGGATGGGAGAGGCCCCCCTAAAAGGCTCCCAGCATTCCCTGTGGTGTCCTTCAACATACCACCTGAGTCCCTGCCGCCAAACCATGCAACCATGGGGCCCCGTTTTTCCTTGCTGAGGCCTTCCACTAGAGACACAGGCACCCTGCTTTAAATCCTGGGGTTTTACAGCCCTCCGGGAAGAGCCCTGAGGGTTTCTGGGATGGGAGAGTCCTCCTTGAAGGGCTCCCTGCATTCCCAGCAGTCTCGCTGCTTCTCCCCTCTGCGTCAGCGTACCCTGATTCGCCACGGCCTGACCACGGCCACCATGTGGCCCCTTTTTCGCTTTGGGGGGACTTCTGCGAGAGACACAGACACCCTGTTCCGAAGCCTGGGGCTATGCACCCCTCCCAGGACAGCACTGGGGGCTGCTGGAATGGGAGAAGCCTCCTTGGGAATCCCCCAGTATTACCTGTGCTCTCCCATTTCAACCATCTGTCTGCCTTAAAGTCCCTCTGAGTCTCTGCGGCCCGCCCACACCACCTAGGGGGCCAGTTTCACTTGTGGAGGTTTTCTGCATAAGACGCAGCCACACTGCTCCAAAATCTGGGGCTTTACAGTCTGCCTGGGACAGTCCTGGGGGCTTCTGGGGTGGGAAGGGCCTCCTTGGGAGGCTCCCAGCATTGCCTGCCAACTTGCCTGCAGCAAAGTTCCCTTGAGTCACTGTGGCTCGCCCATGCCACCGTGCGGTCCTGTTTTCGCTTGTGGGTGCCTTCCGAGAGACAAAGGATCCCACATCCAAAGCCAGTCCAAGGTCCGGGACAGCCCTGGTGGCTCCTGGGATGAGAGAGACCTCCTTGGGAGTCTCCCAGCATTCCCTGAGATCTGGCCACTTCTCCTTTCTGCCTGCATCAACATCCCCCTGAGTCCCTGCTGCCTGCCCAAGCCACCCTCCTACCCCGATTTCGCTGTGGGGGTTCCGCGAGAGACACACGCACCTTGCTTCAATGCCTGGACTTTACAGCTCGCCTGGGACAGCCCTGAGGCTTCTGGGATGGGAGAGGCCTCCCTGGGATGACTCCAGTATTTCCTGTGGTCTCGCCGCTTCTCCCCTCTACCTGCCACAACGTCACCCTGAATCCCTGCCGCTTGCCAATGCCACACTGCCGTTCCGTTTTGGATTGTGGAGGCCGCGAGAGACACAGGCACCCTGCTCCAAAGCCTGGGACTTTACAGTACGCCCAAGACAGCCTGGGGGGTTCTGGGATAAGATATGCCTTCTTGGGTGGCTCCCAGCTTTCTCTGCAGTCTCGCTGCTTCTCCCCTCTGCCAACCTGAAAGTCCACTTGGGTCCGTGCAGCCAGCCCACGCCTCAATGCGGCCCCGATTTTGCTTGTGGGGGCCTTCTGGGAGATACACAGACACCCTACTCCAAATCGTGGGTGTTTGCCCTGCGCCCGTGACAATTTCAGGGCTTCTGGGAAGGAAGAGGCCTCTTTGGGAGGCTACCAGAATTCCCTAAGGTCTCACCGCTTCTTCCCTCTGCCTGCCTCAACATCCACATGAGTCACCTTGGCCCGCCCTCGCCACCCTGTGGAACCATTTTCGCTTGTGGGGACTTCCGTGAGAGACACAGGCACCCTGCTCCAAAGCCTGGGACTTTACAGCCTGCCCGGGACAACCCTGGGATCTTCTGGGATCGGAGAAACCTCCTTGGGAGGCTCGCAGCATTCAATGCGGTCTCGCCACTTCTCCCCTCTGCCTACCTCAACGTTTCCCTGAGTCCCTGCGGCCAGCCCAGGTCACTCTGCTTCCCTGTTTTCGCTCATGGGGGCCTTCAGCGAGAGACACAGGCATCCTACTCTAAGGCCTGGGGCTTTACAGCCTCCCAGGTCTGCACTATTGGCTTTTAGAATGGGAGAGGCATCCTTTGGAGGCTTCCAGCATTTCCTGCGGTCCTGCCGTTTCTCCCCTCTGCCTACATCAACCTCACCTTGAGTCCGTGCCTCCCAACCACGACAGCCTGCGACCTTGTTTTCGCTAGCGGGGGCCTTTCTCGAGAGAAACACGCACCCTGCTTCAAAACCTGGGTTTTTACAGCGCACACGGGACAGCCCTGTGGGTTTCTGGGATGGGAGAGGCCTCGTTGGGAGGCCCCAGCATTCCCTGCGGTCTCGTCCATTCTCCTGTCTACCTGCCTCAACGTCACCCTTAGTTTCTGTGGCCCACCCGCGCCATCCTGCGGCCCTGTTTTCACATGTGTAGGCCTTCTGCGAGATGCACAGGCACCCTGCTCCAAAACGTGGGACTTTACAGCCGAATTGGGACAGCCCTGGGGGCTTCTGGGATGGGTGAGGCCTCCTTGGGAGGCTAGCAGCATTTTCTGTGATCTCCTCCCTTCTCCCTTCTGCGAGCATAAACATCCCCCTGAGTCGCTGCGGCCAGCCCTCGGCCACACTGCGGCCCTATTTTCGCTTGTGGGGGCCATCCGCTAGAGACACAGGCACCCTGCTCCAAAGCCTGGGACTTTACAGCCTCCAAGGGACAGGGCTGGGGGCTTCTGGGATGGGGAAGACCACCTTGGGAGGCTCCCAGCATTCCCTGCATTCTCACTCCTTCTCTCCTCTGCCTGCATCAGCATACCCCTGAGTCTTGCGGCTGACCCACGCCACCAGCTGCCCCGTTTTTGTTTGTGAGGGCCTTCTGAGAGACATAGACACCCTGCTCTAAAGGCTAGGGCTTCATAGGCCTCCTGGGAGAGTTCTGGATTCTTCTGAGAGGGGAGAGGCCTCCTTGAGTGGCTCCCAGCATTCCCTGTTTTCTCGCCCCTTCTTCCCTCTGTCTGCCTTAATGTATTCCTGAGTCCCTGGGGCCCACCGATGCCACCCTGTGGCCCCATTTTCACTTGTGGATGCCTTCTGCAAGAGACACATCTCCAAAACCTGGGGCTTTACATCCCTGCTGGGACAGCACTGGGGGATTCTGGGATGGGAGAGTCATCCTTGGGAGGATCCCAGCATTCTCTGCCATCTCACTGCTTCTTCTCTCTGCCTGCCTTAATGTCTTTGTGAGGCCCTGGGTCCCGTACATGCCACCCTGTTGCCTCGTTTTCACTTGTGGATCCCTTCTGTGAGAGACACATCTCCAAAACCTGGGGCTTTACATCCCTGCTGGGACAGTCCTGGGGGATTCTGGGAGGTGAGAGTCGTCCTTGGGATGCTCTCAGTATTCCCTGTGGTCTTGCAAGTTCTCCCCTCTGCCTGCCTCAACGTCCCCCTGAGTCACTGCGGACTGCCCACGTCTACCCTGTGGCCCCGTTTTCGCTTGTTGGTGCCTTCCACGAGAGACATAGGCACCCTGTCCCAAAGCCTGGGGCGTTTCAGCTTGCCCAGGACAGACCTGGGGGCTTCTGGAATAGGAGAGTCATCCTTGGGAGCCTCCCAGCATTCCCTGTGGTCTCGCGGCTTCTCTTTGCCTGCCTCAACAACCCATTGAGTTCCTGCAGCTGGCCCATGCCACCCTGTGGCCCGTTTTCGTTTGTGGGGGCCTTCTCGGAGAGACACAGGCTCTCTGTTCCAAAGCCTGGGCTGTATAGCTCTCCCGGGACAGTTCTAGGGGCTTTCGGACGGAAGAGGCCTTCTTACCAGACTCCCACCATTCCCTACAGTGACTCCGATTCTCCCCTCTGCCTGCTTCGTCTTCCTGAGTCCCCGTGGCCCGCCTACGCCACCCTGCTGCCTCATTTTCACTTGCGAAGGCTTTCTGCGAGGGACCCAGGCACCCTGCTCCAAAACCCAGAGCTTTACATTCCTCCTGGGACAGCCCTGGGGTATTCTGGAATGGGAGATGCCTCCTTGGGTGGCTCACAGCATTCCCTGCAGTCTTGCCTCTTCTCCTTCCTGCCTGCATCAATATCCCCTTCAGTCCCTGCCACACGTCCAGGCCACTCTTTGGCCCCATTTTCACTTCTGGGGGCCTTCCGCAAGAAACACTGGCACCCTTCTCCAAAGTCTGGGTCTTTACAGCCCGCCCGGGACAGATCTGGGGGCTTCTGGGATGGAAGAGGCCCCCGTGGGAGGATTCCAGAATTCTCTGCAGCCTGGCCGCTTCTCCCCTCTGCCTGCTTCAATGTCCCACTGAGTCCCTGCCACCCGCCCATGCAACCTAGTGGCCCTGTTTTCGCTTGTCGGGGCCTTCCCTGAGAGACATAGGCACCATGTTCAAAAGCCTGGGGCTTTACAGCCCACCTGGGACAGCACTGGGGGTCTCTGTGTTGGAAGGATTATCCTTGGGAAACTCCCAGGATTCCCTGGTTTCCCACTGCTTCTCCCCTCTGTCTACCCCAAGGTCCTCCTGAGTCCCTGCCGCCCACCCTCGGCACCCTGCAGCATGATTTTCGCTTGTAAGTGCCTTTTGTGATAGACACAGGCACCATCCTCTAAAACTTGGGGCTTGCAGCTTGCCCGGGACAGCCTTGAAGACCTCTGGAATAGGAGAGGCCTACTTCGAAGGTTCCCAGCATTAAATGCGGTCTCACCGCTTCTCCCCTCTGCCTGCCTCAACATCCCCCAGAGTACTTGTGGCCCGTACATGCCACCCTGCTGCCCCGTGTTCACTTGTGGGTGTATTCCGCGAGAGGAATGGGCGCCCTGTTCCAAAGCCTGGGGCTTTACATCCCACTGGGACAGCCCTGGGGGCTTCTGTGATGAGAGAGGCCTCCTTGCGACGCTCCCAGCATTCCCTGTAGTCTCACCTCATCTGGCTTCTGCCTGTCTCAACATTTCCCTCAGTCACTGCGGCCCGACCACAGCCATCTTGGGGCCCCGTTTTCGCTTGTGAAGGACTTCCTAAAGAGACACAGGCACCCTGCTCCAAAGCCTGGGGTTTTACAGCCTGCCTGGGACAGCTCTGGTGGCTTCTGGGATGAGAGAGGCCTCCTTGGGAGGCTCCCAGCATTTCCTGCAGTCTTGCCGCTTCTCCCCTGTGCCTGCCTCAACGTCCCCCTGAGTCTCTGCAGCTTGCCCATGCCACCCTGCTGCCGCGATTTCGCTTGTGTGGCCTTTCTGCCAGAAACACAGGCATGCTGCTCTAAAGTCTGGGCTTTACAGCCGCCCGGGACAGCCCTGGGGTCTTTTGGAATAGGAGAGGTCTCCTTGGGATAATCCCAGCATTCCCTGCGGTGTCACTACTTCTCCTCTCTGCCTCTTTCAATGTCACCCTGAGCCCCTGCCTTTTGCTCACCCAACACTGAGGTTTTGTTTTTGCTTGTGGAGGCCTTCCACCAGGACATGGGCACCCTGCTCCCAAGCCTGAAGCTTTACACTATGCCCGGGACAGCCTGGGTTTTTTTTTGGAATGTGAGAGGCCTCCTTGGGCAACTGCCAGCCTTCTCTGTGGTCTCACTGCTTCTACCGTCTTCCAGCCTCAACTTCCACTTGAGTCCGTGTTGCCAGCCCATAGCTCTGGGCGTTGTCGCTTTTGCTTGTGGGGGTCTTCCGCAACAGACGGTCACAGTGATCCAAAAAGTGGGGCTTTGTGACCCACTCGGGACAGCCCAAGGACCTCTGGGAAGGGAGAGGCCTCCTAGGGAGGCTCCTAGCATTCCCTGTGATCTCCCTGCTTCTTCCTTCTACCGGCCTCAACCTTCCCGTGAGTCACCTTGGCCCGCCGTCGCCACCCTGCGGAACCATTTTCGTTTGTGGTGACTTCCGTGAGAGACACAGACACCCTGCTCCAAAGCTTGGGGCTTTACTGCCTGCCAGGAACAGCCCTGGGGTCTTCCGGGATCGGAGAGGCCTCCTTGGGAGGCTCACAGCATTCAATGTGGTCTCGCCACTTCTTCCCTTTGCCTGCCTCAACGTACCCCTGAATCCCTGCAGCCTGCCCATGCCGCCCTGCTGCCGCGATTTCGCTTGTGTGGCCTTTCTGCCAGAAACACAGGCATGCTGCTCTAAAGTCTGGGCTTTACAGCCGCCGGGACAGCCCTGGGGCTTCTGTGATGGGAGAGGCATCCTTGGAAGGCTCCCAACGTTGCCAGCGATCTCGCCGCTTCTCCCCTCTGCCTGAGTCAATGTCACCCTGAGTCCCTGTCTCCCAAACACAACACCCTGCGGCCTTGTTTTCGATTGTGGGGGCCTTCCGAGAGAAAGACGCACCCTGCTCCAAAGCCTGGGTTTTTACAGTACACACGGGACACCTCTGTGGGCTTCTGGAATGAGAGAGGCCTCTTTGGGAGGTTCCCAGCATTCTCTGCGGTCTTGCCTTTTCTCCCTTCCGCCAGCCTCAAGGTCACCCTTAGTTTCTGCGGCCCGCCCAGGCCATCCTGTGGTCCCATTTTCACACGTGTGGACCTTCCACGAGATACACAGGCACCCTGCTCCAAAGCCTGGGACTTTACAGTTGAACCCGGACAGCCCTGGGACCTTCTGTGATGGGAAATCCCTCTTTGGGAGGCTCCCAGCATTCCCTACAGTCTCGCCGCTTCTCCCCTCTGCCAGCATCAAAGTCCCCCTGAGTCACTGTGGCCCACCCTCGGCCACACTATGGCCCCATTTTCCCCTGTGGGGGTCTTCTTCAGGAGACACAGGCACCCTGCTCCAAATTCTGGGCTTTATGGCCCACCCTGTACAGCTTTTGGGGCTTCTGTGGTGGGAGAGGGCTCCTTGGGAGGCTGTGAGCATTCCCTGTGGTCTCGCTGTATCTCCCCTCTGCCTGCCTCAATGTCCACCTGAGTCCTTGCGGCTGGCCCACACCACCCTGATGCTCCATTTTCCCTTGTGGAGACCTCCCCTGGGAGACACAGGCACCCTGTTTCAGTGACTGGGGCTTCATAGCGCTTCCGAGACAGTTCTGGGTTCTTCTCGGATGGGAGAGGCCTCCTTAGGTGGCTTCCAGCACTCCTGGCGGTCTCGCCACTTCTTCCTTCTGTCTACCTTAAGATCTCCCTGAATCCATGGCCTGCCACCCTGCCGCCCTATTTTCAGGCGTGGAGGCCTTCTGCGAGAGACACAGGCACCCTGCTCCAAAACCTGAGGCTTTACATCCCTCCCAGGACAGCCCTGGGGTATTCTGGGATGGGAGAGACCTCCTTGGGAGGCTCCCAGAATTTCCTTTGGTCTCGCTGCTTCCCGCCTCCTGCCTCAACATCCCCCTCAGTGCCTGCCGTCTGGCCACGCCACTGTGCGGCCCCATTTTTGCTCGTGGAGGCCTTCTGCAGGAGATACAGGCACCCTGCTCCAGAGCCTGAAGCTTTACCACTGGCCCGGGACAAACCTGGGGTCTTCTGGGATGGGACTGGCCTCCCCAGGTAGCTTCTAGCCTTCCCTGCTGTCTCACTGCTTCTCCCCTCTGCCTGCTTCAATGTCCTCCAGAGTCCCTGTGGCCCTCCCACGCCACCCAGTGGCCCCGTTTTCTCTTGTGGGGACCTTTCGCGAGTGACACAGGACCCCCCCCCTCTAAAGTCTGGGACTTTACAGCCCACCCAGGACAGCCCTGGGGGCCTCTCGGATAGAAGCCTCTTTGAGAGGCTCCCAGGATTTCCTGCGGTCTCACCCCTTCTCGCCTCTGCCTGCCTCGACACCCCCTTGAGTCCGTGTGGCCTGCCCACGCCACCCTGCCACCCCGTTTTCGCTTGTGGGAGTCTTCCACGAGAGACACAGACACCCTTATCCAAAACCTGAGGCTTTACAGTCCGCAGGGAACGGCCCTGTGGGCTTCTGGGATAGAGAGGCCTCCTTGGGAACCTCCCAGTATTCCCTCTGTCTCGTCGATTCTCTCCTCTGTCTGCCTCAACATCCCCTGAAGTCACTGCAGCCTGCCACGGCTACTCTGCGAACCAATTTTCCCTTGTGGGTGCCTTCTGAAAGAGACACATGGACCCTGTTCCAAAGCCTGGGGCTTTACAGCCCACCCGGGACAGCACTGGGAGCTTCTGAGATGCGAGAAGTACGCTTGGGAGGCTCCCAGCATTCCCTATGGTCTCGCTGCTTCTCCCCTTTACCTGCCTCAATGTTCCCCTGAGTCCCTGTGGCCTCCACGCCACCCAGTGGCCCCGTTTTCTCTTGTGGGGACCTTTCGCGAGTGACACAGGACCCCCCCCCTCTAAAGTCTGGGACTTTACAGCCCACCCAGGACAGCCCTGGGGGCCTCTCGGATAGAAGCCTCTTTGAGAGGCTCCCAGGATTTCCTGCGGTCTCACCCCTTCTCGCCTCTGCCTGCCTCGACACCCCCTTGAGTCCGTGTGGCCTGCCCACGCCACCCTGCCACCCCGTTTTCGCTTGTGGGAGTCTTCCACGAGAGACACAGACACCCTTATCCAAAACCTGAGGCTTTACAGTCCGCAGGGAACGGCCCTGTGGGCTTCTGGGATAGAGAGGCCTCCTTGGGAACCTCCCAGTATTCCCTCTGTCTCGATTCTCTCCTCTGTCTGCCTCAACATCCCCTGAAGTCACTGCAGCCTGCCACGGCTACTCTGCGAACCAATTTTCCCTTGTGGGTGCCTTCTGAAAGAGACACATGGACCCTGTTCCAAAGCCTGGGGCTTTACAGCCCACCCGGGACAGCACTGGGAGCTTCTGAGATGCGAGAAGTACGCTTGGGAGGCTCCCAGCATTCCCTATGGTCTCGCTGCTTCTCCCTTTACCTGCCTCAATGTTCCCCTGAGTCCCTGTGGCCTCCCACGCCACCCAGTGGCCCGTTTTCTCTTGTGGGGACCTTTCATGAGTGACACAGGACCCCCCTCTAAAGTCTGGGACTTTACAGCCCACCCAGGACAGCCCTGGGGTATTCTGGGATGGGAGAGACCTCCTTGGGAGGCTCCCAGAATTTCCTTTGGTCTCGCTGCTTCCCGCCTCCTGCCTCAACATCCCCCTCAGTGCCTGCCGTCTGGCCACGCCACTGTGCGGCCCCATTTTTGCTCGTGGAGGCCTTCTGCAGGAGATACAGGCACCCTGCTCCAGAGCCTGAAGCTTTACCACTGGCCCGGGACAAACCTGGGGTCTTCTGGGATGGGACTGGCCTCCCCAGGTAGCTTCTAGCCTTCCCTGCTGTCTCACTGCTTCTCCCCTCTGCCTGCTTCAATGTCCTCCAGAGTCCCTGTGGCCCTCCCACGCCACCCAGCGTCCCTGTTTTCGCTTGTGGGGCCTTCCGTGAGAGACACAGGCACCCTGCTCCAAAGCCTGGGACTTTACAGCCCACCCAGGACAGCCCTGGGGGCCTCTCGGATAGAAGCCTCTTTGAGAGGCTCCCAGGATTTCCTGCGGTCTCACCCCTTCTCGCCTCTGCCTGCCTCGACACCCCCTTGAGTCCGTGTGGCCTGCCCACGCCACCCTGCCACCCCGTTTTCGCTTGTGGGAGTCTTCCACGAGAGACACAGACACCCTTATCCAAAACCTGAGGCTTTACAGTCCGCAGGGAACGGCCCTGTGGGCTTCTGGGATAGAGAGGCCTCCTTGGGAACCTCCCAGTATTCCCTCTGTCTCGTCGATTCTCTCCTCTGTCTGCCTCAACATCCCCTGAAGTCACTGCAGCCTGCCACGGCTACTCTGCGAACCAATTTTCCCTTGTGGGTGCCTTCTGAAAGAGACACATGGACCCTGTTCCAAAGCCTGGGGCTTTACAGCCCACCCGGGACAGCACTGGGAGCTTCTGAGATGCGAGAAGTACGCTTGGGAGGCTCCCAGCATTCCCTATGGTCTCGCTGCTTCTCCCCTTTACCTGCCTCAATGTTCCCCTGAGTCCCTGTGGCCCGCCTACGCCACCCAGCGTCCCTGTTTTCGCTTGTGGGGGCCTTCCGTGAGAGACACAGAAACACTGCTCCAATCCCTGAGGCTTTACAGTCTAGGCGGGACAGCTCTGGGGGGTTCTGGAATGGGAGAGACATTGTTCGCAGGCTCCCAGCATTCCCTGCAGTGTTTCCGCTTCTCCCCTCTGCATGTCTCAGTGTTCCCCTGAGTTCCTGCTGCCAAACCACGCCATTACGGGCCCCGTTTTCACTTGTGGGAGCCTTCTGAGAGAGACATAGGCACTTTGCTTTAAACCTTGGAGCTTCATAGCCGGCGGGGGAGAGCCCTGTGGGCTTCTGAGACGGGAGAGGCCTTTTTGAAAGGCTCCCTGCATTACCTGCAATCTCGGTACTTCTGCCCTCTGCCTGCCTCAACGTTTACCTTAGTCTCTGTGGCCCGCCGGTGGCTACCTTGCGGCCACGTTTTCGTTTGTGTGGGCCTTCTGCGAGAGACACAGGAATCCTGCCCCAAAGCCTGGGGCTTTATAACCCTCCCAGGACTCTTCTGGGGGATTCTAGGATGAGAGAGACATTTTGGGGAGGCTCCCAGCATTCCCTGCGGTCTCGCGGCTTCTCCCGTCTGACTGCCTCAATGTTTTCCTGAGTCCCTGCGGCCCGCCCATGCCACCCTGGCACCCCGTTTTTATGTGTGGACACCTTCTGTGAGAGACGTAGGCACCCTGCTCCAACACTTTGGGCTTTACATGCCATCAGGGACAGCCCTAGGGCATTCAGTGATGGGAGAGTTCTCCTTATGAGGCTCCCAGCGTTTCCTGCGGTCTCACCTCTTCTACCCTCTGCCTGCATCAAGGACTCCCTCAGTCCCTGTGGCCCGGTGTTCGATTGTGGTGGCCTTCTGTGAGACACACAGACACACTGCTCCAAAGCTTGGGTATTTACAGCTCGCCCAGAATAAATCTAGGGGCTTCTGGGATGGGAGAGGCCTTATTGTGAGACTCCCAGCTTTCCATGCAGTCTCGCCACTTCTCCCCTCTGCCTGCCTCAATGTCCCCCATGAGTCCCTGCGGCTGAATCATGCCATGCTATGGCCCCATTTTTGCCTTAGGGGCCTTCCGCAAGTGACACGAGCACCCTGTTCCAAAGCCTGGGGCTTTATTGCCCGCCCAGGACAGATCTGGGGGCTTCTGGGATGCTAGAGGCGTCCTTGGGAGGCTCCCAGCATTTCCTACGGTCTGGCCGCTTCTCACCACTGCCTGTCTCAATATCTTCCTGAGTCACTGAGACCAGCCCACCACACATTGCCACCCCATTTTCACTTGTGGGGGTCTTCCGTGAGAGACACTGGCACCTTCCTTCAACCCCTGGGGCTTCACAGCTAGCCTGAGAAAGCCCTGGGGAAATCTGGGATGGGAGAGGCCTCCTTGGGAGGCCTTCAGCATTCCCTATGGTCTCCCCGCTTCTCCCCTCTGCCTGCCTCAATGTTCCCCTGAGTCGCTGTGACTGGCCCACGCCACCCTGTAGCCCCGTTTTTGCTTGTGGGGGCCTTCCACGAAAAACACAGACACCCTGCCCCCAAGCCTGGGACTTTATAGCCCTCCTGAGACAGTTCTAGGGGCTTTTCAGATGAGAGAGGCCTCCTTGGGAGGCTCCCACCATACCTTGCCTTATCGCTGCTTCTCCCCTCTGCCTGCCTCAATGTCCCCCCTGAATTCCTGCAGCCCTCCCACGCCTATCTGCAGCCCCTTTTTCGTGTGTGTTTGCATTCCGCGAGCTACACAGGCATCTTCCTTCAAAGTCTGGGGCTTTACATCCCGCCCGGGACAGCCCTGGGTGCTTCTGGGATGGAAGAGGCCTTTTTAGGAGGCTCCGAGTATTTCCTGCGGTCTTGCTGCTTCTCCCTTCTGCCTGCCTCAACATCCCCCTGAGTCCCTGTGACCCACCCTTGCCACCCTCCAGCCCCGTTTTCACTTGTGGGGTACTTCAGCATCAGATACAGGCACCCTGTCCCAAACCCTGAGACTTTACAACCAGCCTGGGACAGCCCAGGGGGGTTCTGGGATGAAAGAGGCTTTCTTGGGAGGCTCCCTGCATTCCCTGCTGCTTCACTGCTTCTCCCCTCTGCCTGCCTCAACTTTCCCCTGTATTGCTGGGGCCTACCCACGGTCTCCCTGCGGCTCTGTTTTCGCCTGTGGTGGCCTTCATGAGAGACACAGGCACCCTTCTCCAAAGCCTGTGGCTTTACAACCTGCCTGGGACAGAGCTTGGGGTTTCTGGGATGGGAGAAGCCTCCTTGGGAGGCTTCCAGCATTCCGTGCAGTCTCGCCGCTTCTCCCCTCTGCCTACTTCAGTTAACCAGAGTCCCTGCGGCCCGCCCACACCCACCAGCCCCGTTTTCGCTTGTGGGGGCCTTCTGCAGGCAGAGGGAAGAAGCGGTGTCGCTTGGTCGTGTGCTGGGTCCTTCCAGGGACGCCCCCCTCTTCCCAGAAAACCACGGGGTGCTCCCTGGATCTGAGCTTGAGCCCCGGGCTCCAGCCCAGGGTGACTATCTCTCATAGAGGGCCTATACAGGCGACTGCAGGCACGCAAGGGGGCTTTTGCAGTTGGGCAGAGATTCAGGGGGACATTGAGGCAGGTGGAGGGGAGAAGCGGCCAGGCCTGATCATAAGCTCGATCCTCCTAGGGAGGCCTGTCGGTTCCCAGAAGCTCTTTGAGGCACCCCCCAGGTGGGGGCTAGAGCCCTGGGCTGCTGCCTAGGGTGACTGTGTCTCTTGCAGATGGCCCGCACGGTCAGCCTTGGGGCCGCAGTATGGCCTGTGCCGGCGAGCAGAAATTCAGAGGAACATTGAGGCAGGTATAGGGGAGCAGCAGCGAGGCCTGAGCGGGTGCTGGGTCATCCCAGGGACAACTTTCCATTCCCAGAATCTCTAGTGGCGCTTCCAAGTGCGGGCTGGAGCTCGGGGCTCTGACCCAGGGTGCCTGTGCCTCTCGTGGAGGGCTCCAGTGGGTAGTGGTGGGGCCACATGCAAGACTGTGCAGGCCAGCAAAAACTCAGGGAGACTTTGAGGTAGGGAGAGGGGAGAAGCCGTGAGGGCTGACCAGGAGCTGGGTCGTCCCAGGGAGGCGTATCCCTTCCCAGAAGTCACCGGGGCACACCCCTGGTGGGGTCTAGAGCCACGGGCTCCGGCACAAGGTGCCTGTGTTTCACAGAGGGCTCCCATGGGCAGCAGAGTGGACCCAGGCCGGCCCGTGCTGGCCAACAGAAACACAAGGAAACATTAAGACAGGCAGAGGGGAGAAACCGCAAAGTCTGAGTGGGTGCTGGATCCACCCAGGGAAACCTCTCTTTTACAGAAGCCATAAGGGCATCCCCCGGGTGGGGGCTAGAGCCTTACCCTCTGTCCCCGGGTGCCTGTGTCTTTTGCAGAGGGCCCTTGCAGGTGGCAGCTGTGCCAGATGCGGGCTTGTGCTGGCAGGCAGAAACTCAGGGGGACATTGAGGCAGGCAGGGGGAAGAATTGACTATTCCTGTGCGGGTATTGGGTCCTCCCAGGTAGGCCTCTCCCTATCCCAGAAGCCCGTTGGATGCCCCATGCGTTGGGGACAGAGCCTGAGTTCAGTCCTCTGCCTGTGGTTTTGGCGGAGGGCCCCCATGGGCGGCAGCGGGGCTGCAAGCGGGTCTTTTCAGGAAGGCAGAAACTGAGGGGTTTCGGAGGCAGGCAGAGGGGAGAAGCCGCAAGGCCTGAGCGGGAGCTGGGTCCACCCAGGGGGACCTCTCCCATCCCAGAAGCCCCCGAGGCTCCCCTGGTGTGGGAGCTAGAGACCCTGGTTCTGACTCAGGATGGCTGTGTTTCTCATGGAGGGACCCCATGGGCAATGGTAGGTCTGAAAGCAGGCCTGTGCTGGCCGGCAGATACTCAGGGGTCATAGAGGCAGACAGAAGGGAGATATTGTGAGGCCTGAGCAGGGTCCACACAGGGAGGCCACTCCTTTCTCAGAAGCCTCCGTGGCACCCCTGGGTGGGGGTTAGAGCCCCGGGCTCTAACCCAGGGTGCTTGTGTCTCTCGCATAGGGTCCCAAAGGGCAGCGGTGGGTAAGTAGGCAGGCCTCTGTGGGCCGACAGAAACTCAGGGGTACATTAAGGCAGTCAGAGGAATGAAGCCTCAAGGCTTGAGTGATTGCTGGGTACTCCCAGGAGGCCTCTCTTTTTACAGAAGCCCCAGGGCTCCCTACAACTGGGGGCTAGAGGCCAGGCTCCAGCCTAGGGTCTGTGTCTCTCTTGGAGGCCCCCATGGGTTGGGGCGGGGCCACACGTGGGCCTGTGTAGGTGGGAAGAAGCTCAGGGGGACGCTGAGGCAGGCAGAGGGGTGAAGTGGCAAGGCCAGAGCGGGCTCTAGAATTTCCCAGGGAGGACTCTCCCTTGCAGGAAGACACTGGTCAGCCCCCTGGGTGGAAACTAGAGTCCCGGGATTTAGCCTAGAGTGTGTGTGTTTTTCACAGAGAGCACACACAGGCAAATATGGGGCTTCAGACTGGACTGTGCAGAAGGCCAAAAACTTACAGGATGTTAAGGACTGTAGAGGGGAGAAGCAGTGAGGCCTGGGCTGGTGTTGGTTCATCCCAAGGAGGCTTTGCCTTCCCAGAAAGCCATGGGGTGACTTTCAGGTGTGGGCTAGAACCCTGGGCTTCAGCCAAGGGTACCTGTGTCTTTCACAGAGGGCCCCCATGGGTGGTGGCAGGGCCAAAGGCGGGCCTGTGTGGGCCAGCAAAAACTCACAGGGACCTTGAGGCAATCAGGAAAATAGAAAGAAGCTACCTGAGAAACTGCCTTGTGATGTGTACATTCACTTCACAGAGCTAATAATGCGTTTTGATTCAACACTTTGAAAACACTCTCATTGTAAAATCTGCAAAGGGACATTTTGGAAGCCCACTGAGGCCTCTAGTGGAAAATAGAATATGCAGTGATAAAAACTAGAAAGAAGATATCTGTGATACTGCCGTGTGATGTGTGGATTGAGCTCACAAATTTAAAACTCTCTTTTGATTCAGCAGTTTGGAAACACTCTTTTTGTAGAATCTGTGAAGAGACATTTTGGAGCGCTTTGAAGCCTATAGTGAAAAACCGAATATCCCATGATAAAAACCAGAAAGAAGCTATCTGTGAAACTGATTTGCTATGTGTGCATTCAGTTCAGAGAGTTAAACCTTTCTTTTGATTCAACAGTTTAGAAACACTTTTTTTGAGGAATCTGCCAAAAGTCATTTTGGAGCTCACTGAGGCTTCCAGTGAAAAACCGAATAACCCAGAAAAAAACAGAAAACAAAAAACAGAAACAAACAAACAAAAAACAAACAAGCAAAAACTCAAACTATAAAGAAGCTATCTGTGAAACTGCTTTGTGATGTGTGGATTCAGCTCACAGAGTTAAATCTTAGTTTGATTCAGCAGTTTGGGAACACTTTTTTTGTAGAATCTGTGAAGGGACATTTCAGAGCACTTTGAGGCCTATAGTGAGAAACAGAATGTCCCACAATAAAAACTAGAAATAAGACATCGTTAAACTGCTTTGTGATGGGTGGATTCATCTCAAAGAGTTAAACAACTTTGTTTGAGAGTAAACAAGTTGCAAACACTTTTTTTGTAGAATCTGCCAATAAATATTTCAAAACGCATAGAGGCCTACAATAAAAAATTGAATATCCCAGGATAGAAACTTGAGAGAAACTCTCTTTGAAACTGCTCTGTGATGCATAGATTCAGCTCAAAATGTTCAAACTTTCTTTTGATTCACCTGTTTAGAAATGCTGTTTCTGTAGATTCTGCAAAGGGACATTTTGAGTGCATTGAGGCCTATAGTGAAATACTGAATATCTGGTGATAAAAACTAGAAAGAAGCTATCTGTGAAACTGCTTTGTGATATGTGGATTCAGCTCACAAAGTTAAACCTTTATTTTGATTCAGTAGTTTGGAAACATTCTCATTGTAGAATCTACCAATAAACATTTCGGTGTGCATTGAGGCATATAGTAAAAAACAGAATATCCTGTAATAAAAACTAGAGAGAAGCTACCTGTGAAACTGCTTAGTGATGTATGAATTCAGCTCACAGAGTTAAAACTTACTTTTTATTCAGCAGTTTGGAATCACTGTTTTTGTAGAACCTGCAAAGGGACACTTTAGAGTGCATTGAGGCATGTAGTGAAAAAGAGAATATCCCGTGATAAAAATTGGAAGGAAGTTACCTGTGAAACTTCTTTGTGATATGTGGATTTAGCTCACAGAGTTAAAGCTTTCTTTATATTCAGCAGTTTGGAAACTTTCTTTTTGTAGAACCTGTGAAGTGACATGTTGAAGCGCAGTGAGGGCTATAGTAAGAAAGAGAATATCCCATGATGAATACTGAAAAGAAGCTATCTGTGAAACTACTTTGTGATGTGTGGATTCTGCTCACAGAGTTAAAGCTTTCTCTTGATTCAGCAGGTTGGAAACATTCTTTTTGTAGAATCTGTGAAGTTACATGTTGAAGCGCAGTGAGGGCTATAGTAAGAAAGAGAATATCCCATGATGAATACTGAAAAGAAGCTATCTGTGAAACTACTTTGTGATGTGTGGATTCTGCTCACAGAGTTAAAGCTTTCTCTTGATTCAGCAGTTTGGAAACTTTCTTTTTGTAGAACCTGTGAAGTGACATGTTGAAGCGCAGTGAGGGCTATAGTAAGAAAGAGAATATCCCATGATGAATACTGAAAAGAAGCTATCTGTGAAACTACTTTGTGATGTGGATTCTGCTCACAGAGTTAAAGCTTTCTCTTGATTCAGCAGTTTGGAAACTTTCTTTTTGTAGAACCTGTGAAGTGACATGTTGAAGCGCAGTGAGGGCTATAGTAAGAAAGAGAATATCCCATGATGAATACTGAAAAGAAGCTATCTGTGAAACTACTTTGTGATGTGTGGATTCTGCTCACAGAGTTAAAGCTTTCTCTTGATTCAGCAGGTTGGAAACATTCTTTTTGTAGAATCTGTGAAGTTACATTTTGGAGTGCACTTAGACCTGTGGTGGAAAGCAGTACATATGGTGATAAAAATTAAAAAGAAGCTATCTGTGGGCCAGGTGCAGTGGCTCACTCCTGTAATCCCAGCACATTGGGAGGTCAGGGTGGGCAGATCATGAGGTTAGGAGACCAAGACCATCCTGGCTAATGTGGTGAAACCGCATCTCTACTAAAAATACAAAAAAAATAGCTGGGTGTGGTGGCGGGCCCCTCTAATGCCAGTTACTCAGGAGGCTGAGGCAGGAGAATGGTGTGAACCCGGGAGGTGGAGCTTGCAGTGAGCTGAGATCATGCCACTGCACTCCAGCCTGGGTTACAGAGTAAGACCCTGTCTCAAAAAAAAAAAAAAAAAAAAAGCTGTCTGTGAAACTGCTTTGTGATATGTACATTCAGTGCAGAGAGCTAAACCTACATTTGGATTCAGCAGGTTGAAAACACTCTGTTTGTACAATCTGCAGAGGGACATTTCTGAGCCCACTGAAGCCTAGAATGAAAAACCTAATACCCAGCGATAAAAACTAGAAAGAAGATATCTGTGAAATTTCTGTGTGTTGTGTGGATTCAGCTCCCAGCGTCAAATCTTGCTATTTATTCAGTAGGTTGGAGACACTCTTTTTGTAGAATCTGCAAAGGGACATTTCAAAGTGCATTGAGGCCTATAGTGAAAAACCAAACATCGTGTGATAAAAACTGGAAAAAATGTATCTTGGAAACTGCTTTGCAATGTGTGCATTCAATTCAAAGAGGTAAACCTTACTTTTGATTCAGCTTTTTGAAAACACTCATTTTGTAGAATATACAAAGGGACATTTCAGAGCACTTTGAGGCCTATAGGAAAAAAATCAAACATCCCGTGGTAAAAACTAGAAAGAAGATGTCTGTGAAACTGCTTTGTTGTGTGTAGATTCTGCTCCAAAAGTTAAACCCTTTCTTTGATTCAGCAGTTTGGAAACACTGTTTTTGTAGAATCTGTGCAGAAAAATTTCATAGCACAGTGAGGCCTGTACTGAAAAACTGAATATCCCACAATAAAAAACTAGAAAGAATCTCTTTGTGAAAGTGCTTTGTGCTGTATGAATTCAGCTAAGCAGAGTTAAACTTTACTTTTGATTCAGCAGTTTGGAAACACTCTTTTTGTAGAATCTGAGAAGGGACGTTTTGAAGTGCACTGAGGTGTGTAGTGAGAAACAGAATATTCATTGTTAAAAACTAGAAAGAAGCTGTCTGTTAAACTGCTTGGTGACGTGTGGACTCAGCTCACAAGGTAAACCTTTATTTCAGTTTAGCAATTTAAAAACACTTTTTTTATGTGTGGAATATGTGAAGGGTCATTTCAGAACACATTGAGACCTATAGTGTAAAACAAAATATCCCATGATATAAACTAGAAAGAAGCTCTCTGTGAAATTGGTTTGTGATATGTGGATTCATCTCACCGAGTTAAACCTTTCTGTTGTTACAGCAGTTTGGAAACACTCTTTTTGTAGAATCTGTGAAGGGACATTTTAGAGTGCTTTGAGGCCTATAGTAAAAAATTCAACATCCCACAATAAACACTAGAAAGAAGCTATCTGTGAAACTGCTCTTTGATTTGTGGATTGAGCTCACAGAGTTAAACTTTTTTTTTTTTTTTTGGATTCAGCTATTTGTAAACACTTTTATTGTAGAATCTGTGAAGGGACATTTTGGAGTGCTTTGAGGCCCGCGGTGAAAAAAAGAATGTCACATGGTAAAAACTAGAAAGAAGCTGTCTGGGAAACTGCTTTGTGATGGGTTGATTCAGCTCAGAGACTTAAACATTTCTTTCAATTCAACAGTTTGAAAACACTCTTTTTGTAGAAACTGCAAAGGGACATTTTGGAGCACAGTGAAGCCTATAGTGAAAAAGTGAATATTCCCCGATAAAAACTACAGAGAAGCTCTCTGTGAAACTGCTTGGTGATATGTGAATTCAACTAACCAAGTTAAACATTCTTTTGATTCAGCAGTTTGGAAACACTTTATTTGTAGAATCTGCAAAGGGATGCTTTAAAGTACAATGAGGCCTATAGTGAAAAACCAAATATCCTTTGATAAAAACTAGAAAGAAGTTGTCTGTGAAACTGCTTTGGGATGTGTGGGTTCACCTCACAGAATTAAACCATTCTTTTGATTCAGCATTTTGGAAACATTCTTTTTGTAGAATCTGCCAGTAGACATTTTGGAGCACATTGAGGCCTATAGTGAAAAACTGAATATCCCACGGTAAAAACTAGAGAGAAGCTATCTGTGAAACTGCTTTTTGATGTAAATACTCAGCTCACAGAGTTAAATGTTATTTTTGATTCACCTGTTTGGAAGCACTCTTTCTGTAGAATCTGCCAAGGGACATTTCAAAGAGCTTTGAGGCCTATAGCAAAAAGCCAAATATCCCACAATAAAAGCTAGAAGGAAGCTATCTGGTCAACTGATTAGTGATGTATGGATTCAGCTTACAGAGCTATACCTTTCTTTTGATTCAGCAGTTTGGAAACACTCTTTTTGTAGAATTTGCAAAGGGACATTTTGGAGCTCCATGAGGCTTGTAGTGAAAAACTGAATATCCTGCGATAAAAATCAGAAAGAAGCTCTCTGTGAAGCTGTCTTGTGATGTGAAAATTCAGCTCACAGATTTGAACCTTTCTTTTGATTCAACAGTTTAGAAACACTCTTTTAGTATTATCTACAAAGGGAAATTTCAAAGCACTTTGAGGCCTTTAGTGAAAAATCGAACGTCCTGTGATATAAACTAGAAAAAAGCTATCTGTGAAACTACTTTGTGATACGTGGATTCAGCTCACACAGCTATACCTTTCTTTTGATTCAGAAGTTTGGAAATACTCTTTTGTAGAATCTGCAAAAAAACATTTCAGTATGCTTTGAGGCCTATAGTAAAAAAGTGAATACCCCATGATAAAAACTAAAAGGAAGCTCTCTGTAAAACTGCTTTTTGATGTATATATTCAGCTTACAGTGTTAAACCTTTCTTTTGGTTTAACAGTTTGTAAATACTTCCTTCATAGAGTCTGTGAAGGGACATTTCAAACCGCTTTGAGGCCTATTGTGAAAAACCGAAAATCCCGTGATAAATACTAGAAAGAAGCTTTCTGTGAAACTACTTTGTGATATGTGGATTCAGCTCACATTGTTAAAGTTTTCTTTTTATTCTGTAGTTTGGAAACACTCTTTTTGTAGAATCTGCAAAGGCACTTTTCAGACTAAAGTGAGGCCTATAGTGAAAACCCAATATCACAAGATACAAACTAGAATGAAGCTATCTGTTAAAGTGCTCTGTGTTGTGTGGATTCAGCTCACAAAGTGAAACCAGCTTTTTATTCAGCAGTTTGGAAACACTCTTTTTGCAGAATTTGTGAAGGAACATTTTGGAGCACTCTGAGGTTTACAGTGAAAAGCAGAATATCCCATGATAAAAAGTAGAAAGAAGTTACCTGTGAAACTGCTTTGTGATGTGTAAATTCTACTTACAGAGTTATATCTTTTCTTTGATTCAGGAGTTTAGAAACACTCTTTTTGCAGAATCTGTGAAGGCACACTTCAAAGTGCTTTGAGGCCTATAGTGAAAAACAGAATATTGTGATATAATCTAGAAAGAAGCTATCTGTGAAACTAGTTTGTGATATGTGGACTTATCTCACAGAGTTAAACATTTTTTGATTCAGCCGTTTGGAAACACACTTTTTGTAGAATCGGTGAAGGGACATTTTGGAGCACTTTGAGGACTATAGTGAAAAAATAAATACTCCACACTAAAAAATAAAAAGAAGCTCTCTGTGATACTGTTTTTTTATGTATGTATTCAGCTCACAGGATTAAATTTTACTTTTGATTCAGCAGTTTGAAAACACTCTTTTTTTGTAGAATCTGCCAATAGGAATTTGATAGCACATTATGGCCTATAGTGAAAATCTGAATATCCCAAGATAAAAACCAGAGAGAAAGTTCCTCTGAAACTGCTTAGAGACGTGTGGATTCAGCTCACAGAGTTAAACATTTGTTTTGATGCAGCAGTTGGAAATTTTTTTGTAGAATCTGTGAAGGAAAATTTTGGAGTGCTGTGAGGCCTACAGTGAAAAACAAAATATTCCATGATAAAAATTAGAGAACTAAAAACTAGAAAGAATCTGCTTTTTGTCGTGTGGATGCAGCTCATGGAGTTAAATGTTTGTTTTGATTAAGCAGTTGGAAACTTTTTTGTAGAATCTGCGAAGGAACATTTTGGAGTGCTGTGAGGCCTATAGTGAAAAACAAAATATTCCATGATAAAAACTAGAGAACTAAAAACTAGAAAGAATCTGCTTTTTGATGTGTGGATGCAGCTCACGGAGTTAAACCTTTCATTGGTTCAAGCAGGTTGGAAATATTCTTTTTGTAGAATCTGCCAGTAGACATTTCAAAACGCACTGAGTCTTATAGTGAAAAATCAAATATCCCATGATAAAAACTTAAAAGAAGTTATCTGTGAAACTACTCTGTGATGTTTGGATTCAGCTCATAGTGTTCAATACTTCTTTTTATTCAGCAGTTTGGAAACAATCAGTTTGTAGAACACACAAAGAGACATTTTACAGTGCTTTCAGGCCCATAGTAAAAAGCAGAATGTCCCAAGATAAAAACTAGAAAGAAGCTGTCTGTAAAACTCCTTTGTGATGGATATATTCATCTCACAGATTAAAACCTTTCTATTTAATCAGCAGGTTGGAGATACTCTTTTTGTAGAATCTATGAAGGGACATTTTGGAGCTCATTGAGGCCTAAAATGAAAAACAGAATATCCTCCAATAAAAACTAGAAAGAAGCTATCTGTGAAACTGCGCATTTTGTGATGTGCACATTTTGTGATGTGCGCATTTTGTGATGTGCGCATTGAGTTCAGAGATTGAAACCTCACTTTTGACTCAGCTTCTTTTACTAGAATGTGTGAAGGGACATTTTGAAGGGCATTGAGGCCATCAGTGAAAAACTGAATATATCACACAAAATAACTGGAAATAAAATATCTGTGAAACTGCTTTGTGATGTGTACATTCAGTTCATAGAGCTAAATCTGTTTTAATTCAGCAGGTTGAAAACACTCACTTTGTAGGATCTGCAAAGAAACATTTCAGAGCCCACTGAGGCCTGTAGTGAAAAAGTGAATATCCCATGTTAACAACGAAAAAAACCTATCTCACAGAGTTAAAAAAAAAAAAATGGAAACACTTTTATTGGAGAATCTGTGAAGAAACAATGATAGGCCACTGAGGCCTATAGTGACAAAATACCCTATGATAAAAGATGGAAAAATGTTTTCTGTAAAACTGCTTTGTCATGTGTGCATTCAGCTCACAGAGCTGAAACTTCTTTTGATTCAGCAAGTTGAAAACTCTCGTTTTGTAAAACATGCAAAGGGACATTTTGGAGCTCATTGAGGCCTAAAATGAAAAACAGAATATCCTCCAATAAAAACTAGAAAAACTGTTTGTGAAACTGCATTTTGTGATGTGCACATTTTGTGATGTGCGCATTTTGTGATGTGCATTGAGTTCAGAGATTGAAACCTCACTTTTGACTCAGCTTCTTTTACTAGAATGTGTGAAGGGACATTTTGAAGGGCATTGAGGCCATCAGTGAAAAACTGAATATATCACACAAAATAACTGGAAATAAAATATCTGTGAAACTGCTTTGTGATGTGTACATTCAGTTCATAGAGCTAAATCTGTTTTAATTCAGCAGGTTGAAAACACTCACTTTGTAGGATCTGCAAAGAAACATTTCAGAGCCCACTGAGGCCTGTAGTGAAAAAGTGAATATCCCATGTTAACAACGAAAAAAACCTATCTCACAGAGTTAAAAAAAAAAAAATGGAAACACTTTTATTGGAGAATCTGTGAAGAAACAATGATAGGCCACTGAGGCCTATAGTGACAAAATACCCTATGATAAAAGATGGAAAAATGTTTTCTGTAAAACTGCTTTGTCATGTGTGCATTCAGCTCACAGAGCTGAAACTTCTTTTTGATTCAGCAAGTTGAAAACTCTCGTTTTGTAAAACATGCAAAGGGACATTTTGGAGTCCACTGAGGCCTACGCTGAGAAACAAAATATCCCACAATAAAAACCAGAAAGAAGCTATCTACGAAACTGCTTTGTGATGTGTGCATTCAGCTCAAAGAGTTAGACCTTACTTTTGATTCAGGAGGTTGGAAACATAGTTTTTGTGATATCTGTTAAGGGACATTTTGGTGTCCACTAATGCCTATAGTGGAAAACCAAATTTCTTGCTGTAAAAACTAGAAAGAAGCTATCTTTAAAACTGTGCTTTGATGTGTGCATTCAGTTCAGAGAGTTAAACCTTACTTTTGATTCACGTGTTTGCAAACTCTCTTTTTGTAGAATCTGCAAAGGGACATTTCAGAGCGCTTTGAGGCATATAGTGAAAACCAGAATATCCTGCAGTAAAAATTTTCACAGCCCACTGAGGCTTATAGCAAAAATTGAATATTCCATGATAAAAACAATAAAGAAGCTATTTGTGAAACTACTTTGTGATGCGTGAATTCAACCCACAGCGGTAAACATTTCTTTAGATACAGCAGATTGGAAACACTTTTCTTCTAGAATCAGTGAAGAGACATTTCGGAGTCCACTGAGGTCTATAGTGAAAAATAGAATATTCCACAATACAACCTAGAAAAAAGTAGCTATCTGTGAAATGGCTTTCTGATGTACACATTTAATTCACAGAGTTAAACGTTTCTGTTCATTCAGGAGGTTGGAATTACTCTTTTTGTAGAATCTGAGAATGGACATTTCAGAGCCTACTGTGGAAAACCGAATATTCCACAATAAAAACTTGAAAGAAGCTATCTGTGACTCCTTTGTGATGTGTGCATTCAGCTCACAGAATTAAACCTTTCTTTCAATTCTGTAGGTTTGAACAAGTTTATTCATAAAATCTAGGAAGAGTCATTTCAGAGTCCACTGAGGCCTACAGGAAAAAAACAAAAACAAAAACAAAAACAAAAAACAAATATACTGTGATACAATAAAAAGTGGTTATCTGTGAAACTCCATTCTGATGTGTCCATTCGGCTCACAGAGTTAAAACTTTTTTTGATTCAGCAGGTTGGAAACAATCTTTTCAGAGAATCTGGGAAGAAACATTTTAAAACCCACTGAGGCCTATAGTATAAAACTGGATATCCTGTGATAAGAACTAGTAGGAAGCTAATTGTGAAACTGATTTGTGACGCTTGCATGCAGCTCATAGAGTTAAAGCTTTCTTTTCATTCAACAGGTTAGATACACTCTGCTTGTACAATCTGTGAAGGGACATTTCGGAGCCCACTAAGGACTATAGTAGAAAACCAAATACCCAATGATAAAAACTAGAAAGAGGCTATCTGTGAAACTGCTATGTGATGTGTACATTCAGTTCACAGAGGCAAACCTTTCTTTTGACCTACAGTGAAAAACCAAATATCCCACAATAAAAACCAGAAAGAAGCTATCTACGAAACTGCTTTGTGATGTGTGCATTCAGCTCAAAGAGTTAGACCTTACTTTTGATTCAGGAGGTTGGAAACATAGTTTTGTGATATCTGTTAAGGGACATTTTGGTGTCCACTAATGCCTATAGTGGAAAACCAAATTTCTTGCTGTAAAAACTAGAAAGAAGCTATCTTTAAAACTGTGCTTTGATGTGTGCATTCAGTTCAGAGAGTTAAACCTTACTTTTGATTCACGTGTTTGCAAACTCTCTTTTGTAGAATCTGCAAAGGGACATTTCAGAGCGCTTTGAGGCATATAGTGAAAACCAGAATATCCTGCAGTAAAATTTTCACAGCCCACTGAGGCTTATAGCAAAATTGAATATTCCATGATAAAAACAATAAAGAAGCTATTTGTGAAACTACTTTGTGATGCGTGAATTCAACCCACAGCGGTAAACATTTCTTTAGATACAGCAGATTGGAAACACTTTTCTTCTAGAATCAGTGAAGAGACATTTCGGAGTCCACTGAGGCCTATAGTGAAAATAGAATATTCCACAATACAACCTAGAAAAAGTAGCTATCTGTGAAACTGCTTTGTGATGTGTACATTCATTCACAGAGTTAAACGTTTCTGTTCATTCAGGAGGTTGGAATTACTCTTTTTGTAGAATCTGAGAATGGACATTTCAGAGCCTACTGTGGAAAACCGAATATTCCACAATAAAAACTTGAAAGAAGCTATCTGTGACTCCTTTGTGATGTGTGCATTCAGCTCACAGAATTAAACCTTTCTTTCAATTCTGTAGGTTTGAACAAGTTTATTCATAAAATCTAGGAAGAGTCATTTCAGAGTCCACTGAGGCCTACAGGAAAAACAAAACAAAACAAAACAAAAACAAATATACTGTGATACAATAAAAAGTGGTTATCTGTGAAACTCCATTCTGATGTGTCCATTCGGCTCACAGAGTTAAAACTTTTTTTGATTCAGCAGGTTGGAAACAATCTTTTCAGAGAATCTGGGAAGAAACATTTTAAAACCCACTGAGGCCTATAGTATAAAACTGGATATCCTGTGATAAGAACTAGTAGGAAGCTAATTGTGAAACTGATTTGTGACTTGCATGCAGCTCATAGAGTTAAAGCTTTCTTTTCATTCAACAGGTTAGATACACTCTGCTTGTACAATCTGTGAAGGGACATTTGAGCCCACTAAGGACTATAGTGAAAAACCAAATACCCAATGATAAAAACTAGAAAGAGGCTATCTGTGAAACTGCTATGTGATGTGTACATTCAGTTCACAGAGGCAAACCTTTCTTTTGACCTACAGTGAAAAACCAAATATCCCACAATAAAAACTAGAAAGAAGCTGTCTGTAAAACTCCTTTGTGATGGATATATTCATCTCACAGATTAAAACCTTTCTATTTAATCAGCAGGTTGGAGATACTCTTTTTGTAGAATCTATGAAGGGACATTTTGGAGCTCATTGAGGCCTAAAATGAAAAACAGAATATCCTCCAATAAAAACTAGAAAAAAACTGTTTGTGAAACTGCGCATTTTGTGATGTGCACATTTTGTGATGTGCGCATTTTGTGATGTGCGCATTGAGTTCAGAGATTGAAACCTCACTTTTGACTCAGCTTCTTTTACTAGAATGTGTGAAGGGACATTTTGAAGGGCATTGAGGCCATCAGTGAAAAACTGAATATATCACACAAAATAACTGGAAATAAAATATCTGTGAAACTGCTTTGTGATGTGTACATTCAGTTCATAGAGCTAAATCTGTTTTAATTCAGCAGGTTGAAAACACTCACTTTGTAGGATCTGCAAAGAAACATTTCAGAGCCCACTGAGGCCTATAGTAAGAAAATATAATATATATATGTAAATACATATGTTATATAAAATTATTATATATTATATGAAGTATGTATTATATAAAAGTATAATATATATTATACAATATATAATATATATATCCCACAATAAAAAGTAGGAAGAAGCTATCTGTGAAACTGATTTGAGGTGTGTGCATTCATCTCACAGAGTTAAACTTTTCTTTTGATTTAGCAGATTGGAAAAACTCTATTTGTAGAATCTGCAAAGAGATATTTGGAAAGCCACTGAGGCCTACAATGAAAAACTGAATATCCCCACATACAAACAAGGAAGAAGCTGTATGTGAAACTACTTAGTTATATGTGGACTCAGCTTATAGAGTTAAACCCTTCTTTTGATTCAGCAGGTTGCAAACACTCATTTTGTAGAAACGGCAAAGGACATTTCAAAGGTCACTGGGGCCAGTAGTGAAAAACAGAACATCCCATGATAAAAACAAAAAATAAGCTCTATGTTAAACAGCTTTGTGATGTGTGCATTCAGTTCAAGGAGTTAAACCTTTCATTGGTTCAAGCAGGTTGGAAATATTCTTTTTGTAGAATCTGCCAGTAGACATTTCAAAACGCACTGAGTCTTATAGTGAAAAATCAAATATCCCATGATAAAAACTTAAAAGAAGTTATCTGTGAAACTACTCTGTGATGTTTGGATTCAGCTCATAGTGTTCAATACTTCTTTTTATTCAGCAGTTTGGAAACAATCAGTTTGTAGAACACACAAAGAGACATTTTACAGTGCTTTCAGGCCCATAGTAAAAAGCAGAATGTCCCAAGATAAAAACTAGAAAGAAGCTGTCTGTAAAACTCCTTTGTGATGGATATATTCATCTCACAGATTAAAACCTTTCTATTTAATCAGCAGGTTGGAGATACTCTTTTTGTAGAATCTATGAAGGGACATTTTGGAGCTCATTGAGGCCTAAAATGAAAAACAGAATATCCTCCAATAAAAACTAGAAAAAAACTGTTTGTGAAACTGCGCATTTTGTGATGTGCACATTTTGTGATGTGCGCATTTTGTGATGTGCGCATTGAGTTCAGAGATTGAAACCTCACTTTTGACTCAGCTTCTTTTACTAGAATGTGTGAAGGGACATTTTGAAGGGCATTGAGGCCATCAGTGAAAAACTGAATATATCACACAAAATAACTGGAAATAAAATATCTGTGAAACTGCTTTGTGATGTGTACATTCAGTTCATAGAGCTAAATCTGTTTTAATTCAGCAGGATGGAAATACACTTTTTGTACAATCTGCAAAGGGACATTTTGGATCTCACTGATTCCCATAGTGAAAAACCAAAAATCCCACAATAAAATCTAAAAATAAGCTATCTGTGAAACTGCTTTTTGATGTGTGCATTCAGCCCACAGAGTTAAACCTTTCTTTTGATTCAGGAAGTTGGAAAAACTATTTTGTAGAGTCTGTGAAGAAACATGTGATGTGTGAATTCAGCTCACATAGTTAAAACTTTCTTTTGACTCCGTAGATTGTAAACACTGTTTATGTAGAATCTGAAAAGGGACATTTCATAGTCCACTGAGACTTACAGTGAAAAACAGAATATCTCACGATAACAACTAAAAAGGAGCTATCTGTGAAAGTGCTTTGTGATGTGTGGATTCAGCTCACGAAGTTAGACATTTCTTTTAATTTGGCAGATTTGAAACCTTCTTTATTTAGAATCTGTGAAGGGACATTTTGGAGGCCACTGAAGAATATAGCTAAAAACCAAAAATCCTTTGATAAAATTGGAAAGAACCTATCTGGAAAAATGCTTTGTGATATGTGCATTCAGTTCACACAGTAAAACGTTTCTTTTGATGTAGCAGGTGGGAAACAATCTTTTTTTAGAATCTGTGAAGGTACATTGCAGAGCCCACAAAGGACTGTAGTGAAAAACCTGAATATTCCACAATAAAACTAGAAAGAAGCTATCTGTGAAACTGCTTTGTTATGTGTAGATTCAAGTCACACAGTTAAAGAGTCCTTTTTATTCAGCAGGTTAAAAACTCTCTTATTTTAAAAGCTAAAATGAAGATTTCAGAGCCCACTGAGACCGATAGGGAAAAAGTGAATATCCCACGATAAAAATGGGAGGAAGCTATCTTTGAAACTGCTTTGTGATGTGTGGATTCAGCTCACAAAGTTAAAACTTTCTTTGATTTATTTTGAATCAGCAGGTTGAAAACACTCTTTCTGTAGAGTCTGTGAAGGGACATTTTAAAGCCCAAAGAGGCCTACATGAAAAATTGAGTTATCATGCTATAAAAACTAGAAATAAGTAATCTATGAAACTGCTTTGTGATGTGTGGATTCAGCTCACAGAGTTAACCTATTTTATTAGATTAAGCAGTGGGTTAAGTAGATTAAGAGTGGAAACCCTCTTTTTTTTTTTTTTTTTTTTTACAATCTGCAAATTGACTTTTAGGAAGCCACTGAGGCTTATAGCAAAGAAACAAATATTCCCCAATAAAAAAACAAGAAAGAAGCTATCTGTGAAACTGCTTTGTGATGTGGGTATTCATTTCTCAGAGTTAAACTTTTTCTTTCATGCAGTAGGTTGAAAACACTCTTTTTTTATAATATGTGAAAGGTCATTCCAGAGCCCACTGAGGTCTATTGTCAAAAACTGAATATTCCGTGATAAAAAACTAGAAAGAAGTTGTCTGTGAAAGTGCTTTGTGAAGTGTGGATTCAGCTCACAGAGTTAAATCTTTCTTTTGATTCAGCAGTTTGGAAACACTCTTTTTTGTAGAATCTGCAAATGGAAATTTCAGAGCCCACTGAATCCTACAGTGAAAAACAGAATACTCCATGATAAAAACCAGAGAGAACCTATCTGTGAAAACATTTTGTGATGTGTGGATTCAGGACACAGGGCTACACCTTTTTTAAAATCAGTAGGTTAGAAGCACTCTTTTTTTTACAATTTGTGACAGTACATTTTTCAGCCCGCTGGTGTCTAAAGTGAGAAATAAAATGTTGCAATAAAAGTTAGATAGAAGCTATCTGTAAAAATGGTTTGTGATTGTGCATTCAGCTCACAAAGTTAAATGTTTCTTTGATTCAGCTAAGGAGAAACACTCTTTTTTAAGAATATACAAAGGACATTTCGGAGCCCACTTTGGCCTATAGAGAAAAACTGAATATCTCGTGATAAAAAAGCAAAAAAAAATTGAAAAACTGCTTTGTGATGTGTGAATTCAGTTCACAGAGTTAAATTTTTTGATTCACCGGGTTTGAAACACTCTTTTTGTAGAATCTGAGGCCTATAGTGAAAAACCAAATATCCTAGGATAAAAATTAGAGAAGAGATATCTGTAAAACTGCTTCAAGACATGTGGATTCAGCTAACAGGGTTAAACCTATCTTTTGATTAAATAGGTTGGAAACACTTTTTTTTAAGGATGTAGGAATGAACATTTTGGAGCACACTGAGCCCTACATTTAAAAAAAAAATCCTGAGATAAAAAATAGTAAGAAGATATCTGTGAAACTGCTTTGTGATGTGTCGATTCAGCTCAGAGTTAAACGTTTCTTTTGATTCAGCAGGTTGTAAACGCTCTTTTTGCACAATCTGTGGAGAGTTATTTTGACGTCCACTGAGGCCTATAATGAAAAACCAAGTATTCAGTGATAGAAATTAGTAAGAAACTACTTTGAAACTTCTTTGTGATGTGTACATTTATTTCACTAAGTTAAACTTTGCTTTTGATTCAGCAGGATGGAAACACTGTTTCTGTAGAATCTGTGAAGGGATATCTCAGAACACACTGAGGCCTATATTGAAAAGCAGAATATACCAGGATAAATACTAGAAATAATCTATCTGTAAAACTGCTTTGTGATGTGTGGATTCAGCTCACAGATTTAAAACTTTATACTGATTCAGCGGGTTAGAGACTCTCTTTTTGTAGAATCTGTGAAGAAACATTTTAGAGCCCACTAATGCCTATAGTGAGAAACAAAATAACCTTTCAGAAAAACTAGAAAGAAGCTATCTGTGAAAATGCTTTGTGTTGTGTGCATTCACTTTCCAGATTTAAATATTACTTTAGATTCAGTAGGATGTCAAAACTCTTTTTTATAATCTGTGAAGAATCATTTTGGAGCCCACTGAGGCTTATATTGAAAAACGGAATGTCCCATGAGGAAAAACTAGAAAGGACCTATCTGTGAACCTGCTTTGTAACGTGCGGATTCAACTGACAGAGTTAAACCTTTCTTTTGATTCAGCAAGTTGGAAACACATTTTTGTAGATTCTGTGAAGGGACATTTTGGAGCTCAGTGAGGCCTATAGTGAAAAACAAAATATTCAGCGATGAAAACTAGTAAGTACCTATCTGTGTAACTGCCTTGTAAATCTGTGAGAGAACACTTCAAAGCCCACTGAGGCTTATATTAAAAAATGGAATATCCTGTGATAAAAACTAGAATGAACCTACCTGTGAACCTACTTTGTAATGTGTGGATTCAATCCACAGAGTTAAACTTCTGTTTTGATTCAGTAAGTTGGAAACACTCTTTTTGTAGATTCTGTGATGGGACATTTTGGAGCCCACTGAGGCCTATAGAGAAAAACAAATTATTCCATGATAAAAACTAGACAGTACCTATCTGTGTAACTGTTTTGTAAATATGTGGAAGAACACTTCAAAGTCCTCTGAGGCTTATATTAATAAATGGAATATCCTGTGATAAAAATGAAAAAGAAGCTATCTGTGAAACCACTTTGTGATGTGTACATACAGCACACAGACTTAAACCTTCCTTTTTATTCAGTAGGCTTAAAAAATTCTTTTTGTAGAATCTGCTAAGGAACATTTTGAAACCCTTGAAGCCTATAGTGAACAACCAAATATCCCGCAATAAAAACTAGAAAAAATCTATCTGTCAAACTTCTTTTTGATGTGTGGATATATCTCAAAGTGTTAAACCTTTCTTTTAATTCAGCAGTTTGGAAACAATCCTTTTGCAGCATCTGCGAAGAAACAGTTCAGAGAAACTGAGCCCAATAGTGAAAAACCAAATGTCCACCAATAAAAACTAGAAAAAACCTATCTGTGAAAGTGCTTTGTGCTGTGTGGCTTCAGCTCACAGAGTTAAATCTTTCTTTTCATTCAGTAGGTTGGAAGCACTCTTCTTGTAAAATCTGTGGAGGGAAATTTCAGAGCCTACTGGGGCTTAAAGTGAAAAACAGAATATTTCATGATCAGAACAAGAAAGAAGGTACTGTGGAACTGTTTTGTGATGTGTGGACTAAGCTCACCTAGTTAAACCTTTCTTTTGAGTCTGCAGGTTGGAAATGCTCTTTTTGTAGAATCTGCAAAGAGACATTTCAGAGCCCACTGAGGCATAGAGTGAAAAACCAAACATCCTGTGATAAAAACTAGAATGAAGCTGTCTGTGAAACTGCTTTGTGATGTGGAAATTCGGTTTTCAATGTTAAGCATTTCTCTTTATGCAGCAGGTTAAAAATACTTTTTTTATAGAATCCGCAAAGGGACATTTCAAAGCTCACTAAGGTTTATATGAAAAAATAGAATATTATTGATCAAAACTAGAAAGAAGCTATCTGTGAATCTGTTTTGGGGTGTGTGGACTCAGCTTACAGAGTTAAATATTTATTTTGATTCAGCAGGTTTGAAACACACCTTTTATAGAAGCTGTGATGGGCCATTTTGGAGCACATTGAAAACTAATATAAAAAACTGAATATCTCATGATCAAAACTAGAAAGAAGCTGAGAAATAGCTTTGTGATGAGTGGATTCAACTCATAGAGATAAACTTTTCTTTTCATTCATCAGATTGAAAAACTCTATTTGTAGATTCTGAGAAGAAACATTTCAGAGCCCACTGAGGCCTTTAGTGAAAAAAAACAAATATCTCACGTTAAAAATTAGAAATAAGCTATCTGTGAAACTGTTTTGTGATGTGGGCATTCAGCTGAGAGAGTTAAACCTTTCTTTTGATTCTGCAGGATGGAAGTACTCTTTTTTGAGACTCCGTGAAGGGACATTTCATAGTGCACTGAGAAATACAGTGAAAACTTGAATATCCATTATAAAAAATAGAAAGAAGCAATACGTGAAACCGCTTTGTGATGTGTAGATTCAGTTCACAGAGCTAAACCTTTCTTTTGATTCTGAAAACTGAAAACATTCTTTTTGTAGAAAATACAAGGAAATATTTCGGAGCCCACTGGGGCCCAGAGTGAAAAATCAAATATCCTGTGATAAAAGACAGCAAGAAGCTATCTGTGAAACTGCTTTGTGATGATTGTATTCAACTCACAGAATTACACCATTTGTTGATTCAGCAGATTGAAAACACTTTTTTGTAGAATATTCGAAGGGACATATCGTAGCTCTCTTAGACATTTAGTGAAAAACCAAACATCCCACGATAAAAACTAGAAAAAAGCTATCTGTGAAACTGCTTTTTGATGGGTGCATTAAACTCACTGACTTAAGCCTTTCTTTTCATTCAGGAGGTTGGAAGCACTCTTTATGTAGAATCTGTGAAGGGACATTTTGGAGCCCACTGAAACCTTTAGTGAAATATCAAATATCTCACAATAAAAACTGCAATGTGCTATCTGTGAAACTGTTTTGTGATGTTTGCATTCAGCTCAATTAGATTAACCTTTATTTTGATTCAGCTGGTTGGAAACACAGTTTTTTTTTTAGAATCTGTGATGGGATATTTCAGAGCCCACTGGGGCCTATTGTGAAAAACTGGATATCTTTCAATAAAAACTAGAAATAAGCTACCTGTGAAACTGCTTTGTGATGTGTGCATTCATCTCACAAAGTTAATCTTCTATTTTGATTCAATAGGTTGGAAACACTCTTTTTGTAGAATCTACAAAGAAGCATTTCATAAGGCCTATTGTGAAAAACCAAATATCTCACGATAAAAACTAGACAGAAGCTATCTGTGAAACTGTTTTGCAATGTTTGCATTCAGATCACAGAGTCAAAACTTTCTTTTGATCAGCAGGGGTTGGCAACACTCTTTTTGTAGAATCTGGGAAGGGGCATTTCATAGGCCACTGAGGCCTATAGTGAAAGACTGAATATCCTATGATAAAAACTAGTAAGAAGCTACCTGTGAAACTCTTTCTTGATGTTTGCATTAAGATGACAGTTAAACCTTTCTCCTGATTCAGCAGTTTGGAAACACTGTTTTTGCAGCATCTGCAAAGGGACATTTCAAAGCCCACTGAGGCCTATAGTGAAAAACCAAATATCCCACGATGAAAACTAGAAAGAAGCTATCTGTGAAACTGCTTTGTAATGTGTACTTTTAGCTTACAGAGTTATAACCTTTTAAAATTCAGCAGTTTGGAAACACTCTTTTTATAGAATCTACGAAAAAGCATTTTGTAGGCCACTAAGGCCTATAGTGAAAAACAGAATATTCCACAATAAAAAACTATATAGAATGTGTGTGAAAATGTTTTGTGATGTTTGCATTCAGCTCACAGAGTTAAACATTCATTTGATTCAGCAGTTTGGAAACACTCTTTTTGTAGAATTTGTGGGGGAACATTTAGGAGCCCACTGATGCCTGTATTGAAAAAAATATATATCCCACTATAAAAGCTAGAAAGAAACTATCTGTGAAACTGCTTTGATGTGTGCACTCAGCTGACAGACTTAAACTTTTCTCTTGATTCAACATGTTGGAAACACTTTTTAATAAAATCTACAAAGGGACATTTCAGAACCCACTGAGACCTAGAGTGAAAAACTGAATAACCTGTGATCCAGACAAAAAAAGCTACCTGTGAAACTGTTTGTCATGTGTGAATAAAGCTCATAGAGTTACACCCTTTTGTGATTCAGCAGGTTGGAAACACTTTTTTTTTTTTGCAGAATCTGAGAGGGACATTTCAGAGCACACTGAGGCCAATAGTGAAAAACCAAATATCCTGTGAAAAATACTAGAAAGAGTCTATCTGTAAACTTCTTTGTGCTGGGTGCATTCAGCACACACAGATAAACTTTTCTTTTGTTTCAGCAGGTTGGAAACACTCTTCCTGTAGAATCTGCAAAGGGACATTTCAGAGCCCACTGAGTCCTGTAATGAAAAATTGAATATCCAGTGATAAAAATTAGAAATAAGCTATCTGTGAAACTGTTTTGTGATGTATACATACAGCTAAGAGTTAAACCTTTCTTTTGATTTAACAGGTTGGAAACACCCTTTTTTAAAGAATCTGTGAAGGGGCATTTCATGGGCTACTGAGGCCTATAGATGAAACCAAATATCCTGCAATAAAAACTAGAAAAAAGCTATCTGGGCAACTGGAGCTGTGTTGTGATGTTTGCATTGAGCTCAGAGAGTTAAATCTTTCTTTTGATTTGGCAGGATGGAAACACTCTTTTTGTAGAATCTGCAAAGGGACATTTTGTTGGTCACTGTGGCCTATAGTGAAAAAACGAATATCCCAAGATAAAAAGTAGAAGGTAGCTATCTGTGAGACTGTTTTGTGAAGTGTGCATTAAACTTCCTGAGTTAAACCTTTTTTTTTTTTTTTTGATGCAGGAGGTTGAAAACATTTTTTTTTTGTACAATTTGGAAAGGGATATTTTGAAGCCCATTGAGACCTAGAGTGAAGAAATGAATATCACATGATAAAAAGTAGAAAGAAGCTATATGAAACTGCTTTGTGATGTGTGGATTAAGCTTCCAGAGTTAAACCTTTATTTTGATTTGATAGGTTGAAGACACTGTTTTAGTAGAGTCTGCAAAGGGACATTTTGGAGCCCACTGAAACCAACAGTGAAAAACAGAATACCTCAAAATAAAACCTAAGAACAAACTAACTGTGAAACTGTTTTGTGACATTTGCATTCAGCTCACAAATTCAAATTTTTATTTCAACTCAGCAGTTTGGAAACACACTTTTTGTAAAATCTGTGAAGAGGCATTTTGTAGGTCATTAATGCCTATAGGTAAAAATCAAATATCCCACGATGAAAACTAAAATGAAAGGATCTGTGAAACTGCTTTGTGATGTGTGTGTTCAACTCACAGAGTTAAACCTTTCTTTTGATTGAGCAGGTTGGAACCAATCTTTTTAAGGAACCTGCAAACGGACATGTCAAAGCCCACTGTGTCTTATATCGAAAAACCAAATATTTTGTGATGAAAATAAGAAAGAAGCTATCTAGAAACTGTTTCATGATGTTTGAATTCAGCTCACAGAATTAAACCTTTCTTATAATTCAACAGGTTGGAAACAATTTTTGTAGAATCTGCGAAGAGGCATTTAATAGGCCGCAGATGCCTATGGTGACCAATAAAATATCACGTGATAAAAACTAGAAAGGAGCACTCTGTGAAACTGTTTTTGTGATGTTTGCATTCAACTCACAGAGCTCACAGAGTTAAACCTTTCATTTGACTGACCAGGTTGGAAACACTCTTTTTGTAGAACCTGCAAAGGGATATTTAGGTGCCCACTGATTCCTATATTGAAAAACTGAAAACCCATGATAAAAGCTAAAAAAAAAAGCTATTTGTGAAACTGCTTTGTGATGTGTGCATTCAGCTAACGGAGTTAAACATTTCTTTTGATCCAACATTCAAAAAAGTGGAAACACTTTTTTGTTAAATTTGTGAAAGGACATTCTGGAGCCAACTGAGAACTATAGTGAAAACCTGAATATTCTGTGATCAACACTACAAAGAAGCAATCTGTGAATCTGCTTCCTGATGTTGTGTGGATTAAGCTCATAGAGTTAAACTTTTTTTATTATTATTATTTAGCAGGTTGGAAACACTCTTTTTGTAGAATCCACGAAGGGACATTTCAGACCTCCCTGAGGCTATAGTGAAAATTGGAATACCCCGAGATATAAACAAGAAAAAATGCTATCTGTGATACCTTTTTGTGAAGTGTCTGTTCAGTTCCAAGATTTAAAACCTCCTTTTAATTCAAAAGGTTGGAAATGCTCTTTTTGTAGAGTCTGTGAAGGAAATTTTTGGAATCCACTGAAACTTACAGTGAAAAACCAGATATCCCACAATAAAAATTAGAAAGAAACTATCTGTGAAACTGCTTTGTGATGTATGGCTTCAGCTCACAGAGTTAAACCTTACTTTTGATTTGCCAACTTGGAAACACTTATTTTGTAGAATCTGCAAAAAAGCATCTCAGAACCCACCTAGGCCTATAGTATAAAACAAGATACCTCATGATGAAAACTAGAAAGAAGCTATCCATGAAACTTCTTTGTCATGTGTACATTCAATGCACACTGTTAAACCTTTCATTTCATTCAGCACGTTGGAAACCATCTTTTTGTAGAATCTACAAAGGGACATTTCAGAGCCCTCTCAAGCTTACAGGAGAAACAGAATATCACACAATAAAAACTAGAAAGCAGCTATCTGTGAAACTGCTTTGTAAAGTGTGCATTCAACTCACAAAGTTAAACGTTTTTATTTTTCAAGAGGTTAGAAACACTTTTTCTGTACAATCTGCTAAGAAATATTTCAGAGCTCCCTGAGGAATATAGTGAAAAACTGAATATCCTGTGATACAAGGCACAAAGAAGATATCTGTGAAACTGCTTTGCTATGTGTGGATTCAGTGCACAGAGTTAATCCTTTATTTTGGTTCAGCAGATTGGAAACACTCATTTTGTAGAATCTACAAAGTGGCATTTTGTGGGCTACTGATGCCTGTAGTGAAAAAAATGATTAATCCACGATAAAACTAGAAAGAAACTGTCTGTAGAACTGTTTTGTGATGTTTGCATTCATCTTAGAGAGTTAAACATTTCTTTCAATTCAGCAGGCTGGAAACAATATTTTTTTTAGAATCTAGGAAAACCATTTAGGAGCCCTGTGAGGCCTCTAGTGAAAAACCAAATATCCCATGAAAAAAGCTAGAAAGAAGCTATTTGTGAAACTGATTTGTTACGTATTGATTCAGCTAAAACAATTAAACCTTTCTTTTGATTCAGCAAGTTGGAGGCGCTCTTTTTGTAGAATCTGCAAAGGGACATTTCAGAGGCATCTGAGGCCTATAGTGAGAAGCAGAATATTACACAATAAAAAGTAGAAATGAGTTATCTGTGAAAGTGCTTTGTGATGGGTGCATTTGGTTCACAAAGTTAAACCTTTCTTTTGATGTAGCAAGTTGGAAAAACTTTTTTTGTATAACCTGTAAAGCGATATTTCAGAGCCCACTGAGGCCTATAGTGAAAAGCTGAATATACTGCAATAAAAACTAGAAAGAAGCTATCTGTGACTGTTTTGTGATGTGCACATTCAACTCACAGAGTTAAACCTTTCTTTTTATTCAGAAAGTTGGAAATACTCTTTTTAGAATTTATGAAAGGTCACTTCAGAGCCCAATGAGGCCTATGCTGAAAAACCAAATATCCCACAATAAAAACTAGAAAGAAGCTATCTGTGAAACCGTTTGTAATGTGTACATTCAGCTCACAGAATTAAACCTTTCTTTTGATTCAGCAGGTTTGAAAAACACTATTTGCAGAATCTGCAAAGAAACATTTCAGAGTCCACTAAGGCCTATAGTGAAAACCCAAATATCTCATTATAAAAACTAGAAAGAAACTATTAGTGAAACTGCTTTGTGATGTGTGGATTCAGCTCACAACATTAAACCTTTTTTTTCATTCACCAGGTTGGCAACTCTATTTTTCTAGAATCTATGAAGGTACATTTTGGATCACCTGAGGCCTAATGTGAAAAACGAAATATTTTACTATCAAAACTAGAAAGAAACTGTCTGTGAAACTGCTTTGTGATCTATGAATTCAGCGCACAGAGTTAAATATTTCTTTTCATTCATCATGTTGGAAAACTCTTTCTGTAGAATCTAAGAAGGGACATTTCAGAGCTGACTGAGGCCTATAGTGAAAAACTAAATATCCCACAGTAAAAAATAGAAGCTATCTATGAAACAGCTTTGTGATATGTGCAGTCACCTATAGAGTTAAAACTTTCTTTTGATTCAGCAGATTGGAAACACTCTTTTTGTAGAATCATCAAAGGAAAATTTCAGAGCCCACTCAGGCCTATATTTAAAAATCTAATATCTTGTGATACAAATTAGAAAGAAGATATCTGTGAAACTGTTTTGTGATGCTTTCATTCAGCTCTCAGAGTTAAACATTTCTTTTGATGCTGCAGCAATTTGGAAACACTGTTTTTGTAGAATCTGGGAACGGACATTTCATAGGCCACTGAGGCCTATAGTGAAAAACAGAATATCCTAAAATAAAAACTAGAAAGAAGCTATCTGTGAAACTATTTTGTGATGTTTGCATAATGCTCACAGACTAAACCTTTCTTTTGTTTCTGAAGGTTGGAAACCGTCTTTTTGTAGAAACTGTGAAGAGACATTTAGGAACCCACTAAAGCATATAATGAAGAAAAACTAAATATCCCATAATAAAATGTCAAAAAAAGCTGTCTGTGAAACTGCTTTGTGATGTGTGGATTCAGCTTCCTGAGTTAAACGTTTTTTATGATTCAGCAGTTGAAAATGTTTATTTTTTAGAATCTGCAAAGGGACATTTTGAAGCCCACTGAGACCTATAGTAAAATAAATGACTATCCCACAATAAAACTATAAAGAAGCTATCTTTGAAATGGTTTTTTGATGTTTGCATTCAACACACAGAGTTAAAACTTTCTTTTGATGGTCAGGTTGGAAACATTCTTTCTGTAGAATCCACAAAAGGAGTTTTGAGACATCACTGAGGCCTATAGTGAAAAACAGAATACCCAAGATAAAAATGAGAAAGAAGCTATCTGTGAAACTCCTTTGCAAGGTATGCATTCAGCTCCAAAATTTAAAACTTTATTTTAATTCAATGGGTTGAAAACACTCTTTTTGTAGAATCTGTGAAAGAATATTTCAGAGTCCACTGAAACCTATAGCAAAAAAAAACAGATATCCCATGATAAAAATGAGAAAGAAGCTATCTGTGAAACTTCTTTGTGATGTGTGCATGTAACTCACAGAGTTAAACCTTTTTTTTTGATTCAACAAGTTGGAAACACTGTTTTGTTTGAATCTGAGAAACGACATATTGTAGCCTACTGATGCCTGTAGTACAAAACCTGATATCTTGCGATAAAAACTAGAAATAAGCTATCTGTGAAACTCCTCTGTGACGTGTGTATTCAGCACATAGTGCTAAACCTTTTATTCCGTCAGGTTGGAATCCTCTTTTGTAGAATCTGCAAAGGGACATTTCAGAGTCCACTAAGGCCTATAGTGAAAACCAAATATCTCATTATAAAAACTAGAAAGAAGCTATCTGTGAAACTGCTTTGTGATGGGTGCATTCAGCTCACAGAGTTAAAACTTTTCTTTTGATTCAGCAGATTGGAAACACTCTTTTGTAGAATCATCAAAGGAAAATTTCAGAGCCCACTCAGGCCTATATTTAAAAATCTAATATCTTGTGATACAAATTAGAAAGAAGATATCTGTGAAACTGTTTTGTGATGCTTTCATTCAGCTCTCAGAGTTAAACATTTCTTTTGATGCTGCAGCAATTTGGAAACACTGTTTTTGTAGAATCTGGGAAGGGACATTTCATAGGCCACTGAGGCCTATAGTGAAAAACAGAATATCCTAAAATAAAAACTAGAAAGAAGCTATCTGTGAAACTATTTTGTGATGTTTGCATAATGCTCACAGACTAAACCTTTCTTTTGTTTCTGAAGGTTGGAAACCGTCTTTTTGTAGAAACTGTGAAGAGACATTTAGGAACCCACTAAAGCATATAATGAAGAAAAACTAAATATCCCATAATAAAATGTCAAAAAAAGCTGTCTGTGAAACTGCTTTGTGATGTGTGGATTCAGCTTCCTGAGTTAAACGTTTTTTATGATTCAGCAGTTGAAAATGTTTATTTTTTAGAATCTGCAAAGGGACATTTTGAAGCCCACTGAGACCTATAGTAAAATAAATGACTATCCCACAATAAAACTATAAAGAAGCTATCTTTGAAATGGTTTTTTGATGTTTGCATTCAACACACAGAGTTAAAACTTTCTTTTGATGGTCAGGTTGGAAACATTCTTTCTGTAGAATCCACAAAAGGAGTTTTGAGACATCACTGAGGCCTATAGTGAAAAACAGAATACCCAAGATAAAAATGAGAAAGAAGCTATCTGTGAAACTCCTTTGCAAGGTATGCATTCAGCTCCAAAATTTAAAACTTTATTTTAATTCAATGGGTTGAAAACACTCTTTTTGTAGAATCTGTGAAAGAATATTTCAGAGTCCACTGAAACCTATAGCAAAAAAAAACAGATATCCCATGATAAAAATGAGAAAGAAGCTATCTGTGAAACTTCTTTGTGATGTGTGCATGTAACTCACAGAGTTAAACCTTTTTTTTTGATTCAACAAGTTGGAAACACTGTTTTGTTTGAATCTGAGAAACGACATATTGTAGCCTACTGATGCCTGTAGTACAAAACCTGATATCTTGCGATAAAAACTAGAAATAAGCTATCTGTGAAACTCCTCTGTGACGTGTGTATTCAGCACATAGTGCTAAACCTTTTATTCCGTAGGTTGGAATCCTCTTTTTGTAGAATCTGCAAAGGGATATTTTGGAATCCATTCAGGCTTACAGGGAAAAGCCAAATGTCCCATGATAAAAACTAAAAAGGAGCTATCTGTGAAACTGCTTTGTGATGGGTGCATTCAGCTCACAGAGTTACACGTGTTTTTGTTTTGTTTTGTTTTTGTTCTGTTTGTTTGTTTTGATTCAGCGAGTTGGAAATACTTTTTTTGTAGAATTTGCGAAGAGACATTCCATAGCTCAGAGAGGCCTATAGTGAAAAACAGAATATCCCATGACAAAAACTAGAAAGTAGCTAACTGTGAATCTTCTTTGTAGTGTATGGATTGAGGCCCTAGAGATTAACCTTTCTTTTGTTTCAGGAGGATGGATAAACTCTTTTTGTAGAATCTGTAAATGGACATGTCTGAGTCCACTGAGACCTATAGTGAAGAATTGAATATCCAGTGATAAAAACTAGAAAGAAGCTATCAGTGAAACTGTTTTGTGATGTTTGCATTCAACTCACAGAGTTGCACCTTCTTTTCATTCAGCAGGTTGGAAACACTCTTTTTGTAGGATCTGTAAAGGGGCATTTCATAGGCCACGGTGGCCTATAGTGAAAACAACAAATATTTTATGCTAAGAACTACAAAGAAACTATCTGTGAAACTACTTTGTGATGTGTGAATTCAGCTCCCAGAGTTAAACCTTGGTATCGTTCAGCAGGATGGAAACACTCTTTTTGTAGAATCTGTGAAGGGACTTTTCAGAACCCACCGAAGTTTGTAGCATAAAACAGAACATCCCTTGATGAAATCTAGAAAGAAGCTATCTGTGAAACAGCTTTGTTATGTGTGGATTCAGCTGTCAGAGTTCAACCTTTCTTTTGATTTAACAGGTTGGAAACACTCTTTCTATAGAATCTGCAAAGGGACATTTCAAAGGCCACAGAAGCTTGTAGCATAAAATCAAATATCCCATGATAAGTTCCGGAAAGAAGCTATCTGTGAAACTGATTTGTAACGTGTGGATTCAGGTCACAGAATTAAACCTTTCTTTTGATTCAGCAAATCGGAAACAGTTTATTTGTAGAACTTGCAATGTGAAATATCAGAGCCCACTGAAGACTATAGGGTGAAGCCAAATATCTAACAATAAAATGTAGAAAAAAGTTATATGTGATACTTCTTTGTGATGAGTGGATTCAGCAAAAAGAGTTAAGCATTTCTTTTGAGTCAGAAGATGGAGAACACTCTTTGTAGAATCTGTGAAGAAGTATTTCAGAGCCCTCTGAGGCCTGTAGTGAAAAACTGAATATAACACACACACACACACACACACACACACACACACACACACACACCTACAAAGAAGTAATCTGTAAAACCGCTATGTGATGTGTGGACTCAGCTCACAGAGTTAAACCATTTTTGTCATTTAGCAGGTTAGAAATACTCTTTTTGTAGAATCAGTGAAGAAACATTTCAGAGCCCACTGAAGACTATAGTGAAAAATAAAATATTCCGTGATAAAAACTAGAAAGAACGTGTCCATTAAATTTTTTTCTGATGTGTACATTCAGCTCACAGAATTAAAACTTCTTTTTTTTTTTTTTTTTTTTTTTTTTTGATTCAGCAGATTGGAATCACTCTTTTAGTAAAATTGGCACAGGGACATTTAAAAGCCCACTGAGGCCTATAGTGAAAAACCGAATGTCCCATGACAAAAGCTATAAAGAAGCTATCTGTGAAACTGCTTTGTGATAAGTGGAGTCAGCTCACAGAATTCAATTTCCTTTTGATAAAGAGGGTTGGGAATACCATTTTTGTAGAATCTGTGATGGGCCATTTTAGACCCCACTAAGGTCTACAGTGAAAAATTGAATATCACGTGATAAAAACTTGAAAGAAGGTATTTTTGAAACTGCTTTGTGATGTGTGCATTCAGCTAACAGAGTTAAACTTTTTTTTATTCAACAGGTTGGAAACACTTCTTTTTTACAATTTGTGAAGAAATATTTCAGAGACCCCTGAGGCCTATAGTGAAAAACAGAATATCCCACGATGAAAGTTAGAAAGAGGCTCTCGGTGAAACTGCTTTGTGATTTCTGGATTCAGCTCACAGAGTTAATTCATTATTTCAATTCAGGAGGTTGGAAATACTCTGTTTGTAGAGTTTATGAAGGGGTATTTCATAGGCTACTGAGGCCTGTAATAATAAACTGAATATCCCTCGATGAAACTAGAAATAAGCTATCTGTGTAACTGTTTTGTGATATTTGCATTCACCTGAGAGAACTAAACATTTATTTTGATTCAGCAGGTTGGAAATACCCTTTTTGTAGAATCTGGGGGGTGGGGTTGGGGAAAGAAACATTTAGGAGCCCAGTGAAGTCTATAAAGAAAAACCGAATATCCCGTGATAAAAACTAGAAAGAAGCTATCTGTGAAATTGATTTGTTGTGTGTGGATTTAGGTCACACAGTTAAACCTGTGTTTTGATTCACCAAGTTGGAAGCAATCTTTTTTGTAGAATCTGTGAGGGGATATTTCAGAGGCACCTGAGACCTATAGTGAGAAGCAGTATGTCCTGTGATAAAAACTAGCAACAAGTTATCTGTGGAACTGCTTTGTGATGTGTGCATTCAGCTCACAAAGTTAAACCTTTCTTCTGATTTAGCAAGCTAGAAAAACTTTTTTTGTAGAATCTGTGAAGGGACATTTCAGAGCCCAATGAGGCATACAGTGAAAAGCCATATATACCACAAGAAAAACTAGAAAACAGGTATCTGTGACTCTTTGTGATGTGTACATCCAGCTCACAGAGTTAAACCTTTCTTTAGATTCAGCTGGTTGGAAACACACTTTTTACAGAATCTGTGAAAGGACATATTGGAGCCCATGAAAGCCTGTAGTGAAAAAACAAATATCACACTATAAAAACAAGAAAGAAGTTATCTTTGAAACCTCTTTGTGTTGTGTGTACTCAGCTCACAGAGTTAAACATTTCTTTTGTTTCAACAGTTGGGAAACACTTTTTTTTTTGTAGAATCTGCAATGGAAAATTTCATATAGTGAAAAACTGAATATCTTGTGATAAAAACTATAAAGAAGCTCTATGTGAAACTACTTTGTGATATGTGGATTCAGCTCACAGAGTTAAAACTTCTTTTTGATTAAACAGATTGGAAACACTCCTTTTGTAGAATTTATGAAGGGACATTTTGGACCCCACTGAGGCCATATGAAAACTGGAATATCTTGTGTAAAAACAACAGAGAAGCTATCTGTGAAAGTGTTTTGTGATGTGTGGATTCAGTTCCAAGAGTTAATTCTTTTGATTCACCAGGTTGGAAACAGTTTTTCTGGAATCTGTGAAAGGACATTGAGCAGCCCACTGAAGCCTATAGTGAAAAACAAAATTTTCCACAATAAAAACTAGAAGGAAGCTATCTGTGAAACTGCTTTGTGAGGTGTGCATTCAGCTCACAGAGATAAACCTTTCTTTTTATTCAACAGGTTGTACACTCTCTTATTGTAGAATCTGCCAAGGAATATTTTGAAGCCCAATGAAGCCTATAGTGAAAAATCGAATATCTCGTGATAAAAATTAGAAAGAAGCTATCTGTGAAACTGTTTTGTGCTGTGTGGATTCACCTCACAGAGACAAACCTTTGTTTTGATTCAGCAGGTGGTAACACAATTCTGAAGAATCTGCAGAGGGACATTTCATAGCCCACTGAGGCCTATAGTCAAAAACCAAATATCTTGTGATAAAAACTAGAAAGAAGCTATCTGTGAAACTGCTTTGTGATGTGTGGATTCATGTTATAGAGATAAAACTTTCTTTTGATTTAGCAGATTTGAAACAGTTTTCTTTTTTTTAGAATCTGTGAAGGAACATTTTGAAACCCACTAAGGTTTATGGTGAAAAACTGAATATCCAGGGATAAAAAGTAGAAAAAAGCTCTCTGTGAAACTACTTTCTTCTGTGTGCACATAACTCACAGAGGTAAACTTTCCTTTTGACTCAGAAGGTTGGAAACACTCTCTTTGTAAAATGTGGAAAGGAATATTTTACACCCCACTGATGCCTATAGAGAAAAACAAAATATACCTCAATGAAAACAAGAAAGAAGCTATTTGTGAAACTGCCTTACGATGTGTGGATTCAGTTCAGTGAGTTAAACCTTTTTTGATTCAGCTGCTTGGAAAGACTTTTTTTGTTAGAATCTGTGAAGGACATTTCAGAGCCCAATGAGGCATACAGTGAAAAGCCATATATACCACAAGAAAAACTAGAAAACAGGTATCTGTGACTCTTTGTGATGTGTACATCCAGCTCACAGAGTTAAACCTTTCTTTAGATTCAGCTGGTTGGAAACACACTTTTTACAGAATCTGTGAAAGGACATATTGGAGCCCATGAAAGCCTGTAGTGAAAAAACAAATATCACACTATAAAAACAAGAAAGAAGTTATCTTTGAAACCTCTTTGTGTTGTGTGTACTCAGCTCACAGAGTTAAACATTTCTTTTGTTTCAACAGTTGGGAAACACTTTTTTTTTTGTAGAATCTGCAATGGAAAATTTCATATAGTGAAAAACTGAATATCTTGTGATAAAAACTATAAAGAAGCTCTATGTGAAACTACTTTGTGATATGTGGATTCAGCTCACAGAGTTAAAACTTCTTTTTGATTAAACAGATTGGAAACACTCCTTTTGTAGAATTTATGAAGGGACATTTTGGACCCCACTGAGGCCATATGAAAACTGGAATATCTTGTGTAAAAACAACAGAGAAGCTATCTGTGAAAGTGTTTTGTGATGTGTGGATTCAGTTCCAAGAGTTAATTCTTTTGATTCACCAGGTTGGAAACAGTTTTTCTGGAATCTGTGAAAGGACATTGAGCAGCCCACTGAAGCCTATAGTGAAAAACAAAATTTTCCACAATAAAAACTAGAAGGAAGCTATCTGTGAAACTGCTTTGTGAGGTGTGCATTCAGCTCACAGAGATAAACCTTTCTTTTTATTCAACAGGTTGTACACTCTTTTATTGTAGAAACTGCCAAGGAGTATTTTGAAGCCCAATGAAGCCTATAGTGAAAAATCGAATATCTCGTGATAAAAATTAGAAAGAAGCTATCTGTGAAACTGTTTTGTGCTGTGTGGATTCACCTCACAGAGACAAACCTTTGTTTTGATTCAGCAGGTGGTAACACAATTCTGAAGAATCTGAAGAGGGACATTTCATAGCCCACTGAGGCCTATAGTCAAAAACCAAATATCTTGTGATAAAAACTAGAAAGAAGCTATCTGTGAAACTGCTTTGTGATGTGTGGATTCATGTTATAGAGATAAAACTTTCTTTTGATTTATCAGATTTGAAACAGTTTTCTTTTTTTTAGAATCTGTGAAGGAACATTTTGAAACCCACTAAGGTTTATGGTGAAAAACTGAATATCCAGGGATAAAAAGTAGAAAAAAGCTCTCTGTGAAACTACTTTCTTCTGTGTGCACATAACTCACAGAGGTAAACTTTCCTTTTGACTCAGAAGGTTGGAAACACTCTCTTTGTAAAATGTGGAAAGGAATATTTTACACCCCACTGATGCCTATAGAGAAAAACAAAATATACCTCAATGAAAACAAGAAAGAAGCTATTTGTGAAACTGCCTTACGATGTGTGGATTCAGTTCAGTGAGTTAAACCTTTTTTTGATTCAGCTGCTTGGAAAGACTTTTTTTGTTAGAATCTGTGAAGGGACGTTTCAAAGCCAACCGAAGCCTATAGTAAAAAACTGAATATCCTGTAATAAATATTTGAATGAATCTATCTGTGAAACTGCTTCATGATGTGTGGATTCAGCTCACATAGGTAAACCTTTCTTTTGATCAGGCATGTTGCAAACACTCTTTTTGTAGAATCTGCAAGGGGACATTTTGGAGCCAACTGAGGACTACAGTGGAAAACTGAATATCCTGTGATAAAAACTAGAAAAATTCTATCTATAAAACTGTTTGGTGAAGTGTGCATTCATCTCACAGAGTTAAACATTTCCTTTGATTCAGCAGATTGGAAACATTCTCTTTGTAGTATATGCGAAGAGACATTTTAAAGCCCACTGAAGCCTTTAGTGAAAAACAGAATATCCTGCCATAAAAACGAAAGAGAAACTTTGTGTGAAACTGCTTTGCGAAGTATGCATTCAGCTCATAGAGTTAAACTATTCTTTTGATTCAGCTGGTTGGAAACGCTCTTTATTTAGAATCTGCGAAGGGACTTTTCAGAGAGCACTGAGGACTATGGTAAAAAAACTAAATATCGCACGGTAAAAACTAGAAAGAAGCTCTCTGTGAAACTACTTGTGATGCGAATATTCAGCTCACAGAGTTAAACCTTTCTTTTTGATTCAACTGGTGGAAATATACTTTTTGTAGAATCTGCAAAAGGACATTTTGTAGCCGGGTGAGGCCAGTAGTCAAAAACCGAATATCCAGAGAAAAAAACTAGAAACAAGTGATCTGTGAAAATGCTTTTTGATTTGTGCATTTAGCTCACTGAGCTAATTTTTTTTCCTTTTTTGATTCAGCAGGTTTGAAACACTCTATTTGTAGAATCTGTTAAGGGACATTTTTGAACAAACTGAGTCCTATAGTGAAAAAATAAATACCCGGTTATATAAACTGGAAAGAAGCTATCCGTGAAACTGCTTTGTGATGTGGATTCAGTTCACAAAGTTAAACTTTTCTTTTAATTCAGCAGGTTGGAAACACTCTTTCTGTAGAATCTGCAAAGGACATTTCAGAGCACACTGAGGCCTGTGATGAAAAATTGAATATCCTGCAATACAAACTAGAAAGAAGCTATCTGTGAAACTGCTTTGTGATGTGTGGATTCAGCTCACAGAGTTAAACATTTCCTTTGATTCAGCAGATTGGAAACATTCTCTTTGTAGTATATGCGAAGAGACATTTTAAAGCCCACTGAAGCCTTTAGTGAAAAACAGAATATCCCGCCATAAAAACGAAAGAGAAACTTTGTGTGAAACTGCTTTGCGAAGTATGCATTCAGCTCATAGAGTTAAACTATTCTTTTGATTCAGCTGGTTGGAAACGCTCTTTATTTAGAATCTGCGAAGGGACTTTTCAGAGAGCACTGAGGACTATGGTAAAAAAACTAAATATCGCACGGTAAAAACTAGAAAGAAGCTCTCTGTGAAACTACTTGTGATGCGAATATTCAGCTCACAGAGTTAAACCTTTCTTTTTGATTCAACTGGTGGAAATATACTTTTTGTAGAATCTGCAAAAGGACATTTTGTAGCCGGGTGAGGCCAGTAGTCAAAAACCGAATATCCAGAGAAAAAAACTAGAAACAAGTAATCTGTGAAAATGCTTTTTGATTTGTGCATTTAGCTCACTGAGCTAATTTTTTTTTCCTTTTTTGATTCAGCAGGTTTGAAACACTCTATTTGTAGAATCTGTTAAGGGACATTTTTGAACAAACTGAGTCCTATAGTGAAAAAATAAATACCCGGTTATATAAACTGGAAAGAAGCTATCCGTGAAACTGCTTTGTGATGTGGATTCAGTTCACAAAGTTAAACTTTTCTTTTAATTCAGCAGGTTGGAAACACTCTTTCTGTAGAATCTGCAAAGGGACACTTCAGGGAAAATTGATGACTATTGTGATAAACCGAATATTCTGCAATAAAAATTAGAATATATCTGTGAAACAGCTTTGTGATGTGTGCATTCAGCTCAAGCGCTAAATCTTTTGATTCTGTAGTTTGGAAACACTCTTCTCGCAGGATCTGCAAAGGGATATTTCATAGACAGCTGAGGTCATAGTGAAAAACCGAATATCAAGTGATGAAAACTAGAAAGAAGCTATCTGTGAAACTGCTTTGTGATGTGTGGATTCAGCTCACAAAGGTAAACCTTTCTTAGGATTCACCTGGTTGGAAACACTATTTTTTGTAGAATCTGTGAATAAACATTTCAGAGCCCACTGTGTCCATTCAACCAGTTGGAAACACTCATTTTTTTAGAATCTGTGAAGGAATATTTCAGAGTCCAGTGAGGCCTATAGTGAAAAGAAGAATATCAAGCAATAAAAACTAGAAAGTAGATATATGTGAAACTGCTTTGTGATGTGTGGATTCAGCTCACAGAGATAAACCTTTATTTTGATTCAGTAGATTGAAAACACTCATTTTGTAGTTTCTACAAAGGGATATTTTAAAGCTCACTGGGGCCTATAGTGGAAAACTAAATATTCCACGATAAATACTAGAAAGAAGCTATCTGTGAAACTGCCTGTGATGTGTGCAGTCAGCTCACAGAAGTAAACTTTTCTTTTAATTCAGCAGGTTGGAAACCTTTTTGTAGTATTTTTGAAGAGACATTTCGGAGTCCACTGATGCCTATAGTGAAAAAACGTATGTACCACAATAAACACTAAAGCCATCTGTGAAACTCCTTTGTGATGTGGGGATTCATATCACACAGTTAAACCTTTCTTTTCATTCAGCAGATTGGACAAAATATTTTGTAGAATCAGCAAGAAAACTTCAAAACAAACCAAGGTTAAAAACATTATTTTTGTAGAATCTGCAAAGGGACATTTCAGAGCACACTGAGGCCTGTGATGAAAAATTGAATATCCTGCAATACAAACTAGAAAGAAGCTACCTGTGAAACTGCTTTGTGATATGTAGATTCACCTAACAGAGTCAAACCTTTAGTTTGATTCAGCTGGAATCAAACACTCTTATTGGAAACACTCTTACTGTAAAATCTGTGAAGGGACATTTGGTACCCGACTAAGGCCAATAGTGAAAACTCTAATATTCTGCAATAATAACTAGAAAGATCTATCCGTGAAACTGCTTTGTAATGTGCGGATTTAGCTCACAGAGTTAATTAATTCTTTCTATTCAGCAGGTTGTCAACACACTTTTTGTATAATCTGTGAATGGACATTTGAAGACACTGAGGTTTATAGTGAAAAACCGAATATCCGATGATAACAACTAGAAAAAAGCTATCTGTGAAACTACTTGGTGATGTGTGGATGTAGCTCACAGAGGTAAACGTTTCTTTTGATTCAGCAGGTTGGAAACAACGTTTTTGTAAAACCTGCGAAGTGACATGTTGGAGCACTATGAGGCCTGTGGTGAAAAACCTAATATCCTCCAATAGAAACTAGAAAGAAGCTATCTGTGAAATTTCTTTGTTATGTGTTGATTCACCTCAAAGAGTTAAACCTTGATTTTGATTCAGCAGGTTGGCAACACTCTTTTTGTAAGATCTGCAAAGGGACATTTCACAGTCCACTGAGGCCCATAGTGAAGAACAAAATATACCGCGATAAATACTGGAAAGATTCTGTCGGTGAAACGTCTTTGTGATGTGTGGTTTCAACTCACAGAGTTAAACCTTTCTTTTGATTCTGCAGGTTGGAAACAGTCCTTTTGTACAATCTGTGAAGGGACATTTCAGATTCACAGAGGACCACAGTAAAAAACCTAATTCCTTGATTCTTGGTAGAACCTGTGAAGGAACATTTTGGACCCCACTGAGGCCACTAATAAAAATTTGAATATCCCATGATACAAACTAGAAAGAAGCTATATGTGAAACTGCTTTGTGATGTGTGGCTTCAACTCAGAGTTAAACTTTCCTTTGTTTCAGCAGGTTGAAAGCACTATTTTTTGTAGAATCAGTGAATGGAAATTTCGGAGCCCAATGAGACCTATAGTGAAGAACAGAATATCGTGTGATGAAAACTAGAAAGAAGTTATCTGTGACACTGCTTTTTAGGTGTGGATTCAGCTCACAGAGTTAAACCTTTGTTTTTGTTAAGCAGATTGGAAACACTATATTTGTAGGACCTGCGAGGGGACATATCAGACCTCAATGGGGCCTATAGTGGAAACCCGAATATAGTTCAAAAAACTAGAAAGATGTTACCTGTGAAACTGCTTTGCAATGTGTGGATTCAGATTACAGAGTTTAGCCTTTGTATTGATTCAACAGGTTGGGAACACTCTTTTTGTAGAATCTATGAAGGGACTTTTCAGAGTCCAGTGAGGCCTACAGTTAAAAACCAATTAACTGCTGATAAAAACTAGAAAAAAGCAATTGGTGAAATGCTTTGTGATGTGTGAATTCAACTCACAGAGTGAAATGTTTCTTTTGATTCATCAGGTTTCAAATACTCTTTTTGTAGAATCTGCATGGGTACATTTTGGAGTCATCCTGAGGCCTTGTTTTCGGTTGCCGGTGCCTTCCGCGAGGGAAAACGTCACCCTGTTCCAAAGTCTGGGGCTTTATACCCCACCTGGGACATCCCTTGTGGTTTCTGGGATGGGAGAGCTGTCCTTGGGAGGCTCCCAGCATTCCCTGCGGTCTCCCAGTTTCTAACCTCTCTGCCACTCTCAACATCCCCCTGAGTACCTATGGCTTGCCTATGCCACCCTGAGGCCCTGGGGGTGGGAGGGCTACAGCAAGAGATATAGGCACTCTGCTCCAAAGTCTCAGACTTTACCAACAAGCAGGGACAGACCTGGGGAATTCTGCGATAAGAGGGGAATCCCTGGAAGATTCCCAGCATGACTTGTGGTCCCACTGCTTCTCCCCTCTGCCTGCCTCAATGTCCCTTTGAGTCCCTGCAGTCCGCCCACACCACCCTTCGGCCCTGTTCTCGCATGTGGGGTCCTTTTGTGAGTGACACAGATATCCTGCTCCAAAGCCTGAGGCTTTACTGCCCGCCGGGGCAGCCCTGGGGGCTTCTGGGATGAGAAAGGCCTCCTTGAGAGGCTCCCAGCATTCCCTGCGGTCTCCTGACTTCTCCCATCCGCCTGCCTCAATGTTCCACTGAGTCCCTGCGGCTCGCCTACATCACCATGCCACCCCACTTTCACTTCTGGAAGCATTGCACGGAAGACACAAGCACCCTGCTCCAAAGCTGGGGCTTGACTGCCCGCTCAGGACAAGTCTGGGGGCTCCTGGGGATGGAAGAGTCATCCTTGGGAGACTCCTAGCATTCCCTGTCATCCCACCGATTCTTCCCTCTGTCTGCCTGAACGTCCCCCTGAGTCCCTGGGGCTTGTGCACGCCATTCCGAGGCCCCGCTTTTGCTTGTAGGGCCTTCTGCCAGAGATATAGGCACTCTGCTCCAAATCCTGGGGCTTTACAACCCGTCCAGGACAGCTCGGGGCTGTTCAGGGATGGGAGAGCCCTTTTTGAGACAAGCCCAGCATTCCCTGCGGTCTCGCCGCTTCCCCTCTGCCTTCCTGAACGTCCCCCTGAGCCCCTCTGGCCTAGGGGAATCTGGGATAAGACAGGCCTTTTGGGGAGGCTCTCAGCATCCCCTTCTCCCCTCTGCCTGGCTAAACGTCCCTTTGAGTCCCTGGCACCCGCCCACAAAAACCTATGGCTTGTTTTTGCTTTTGTGGGCCTTCCGCGGGAGACACAGGCACCCTGCACGAAGGCGTGGAGCTTTATAGCTCACCTGGGACAGCCCTGGGAGCTTCTGCGATGGTAGAGGCTTCCTTGGGGGGCTGACAGCATTCCCTGAGGTCTCACCCCTTCTCTCTGCCTGCCTCAACATCCCCCTGATGCCTGCGTGCAGCCTGGGTCAACCTGCGGCCCCGGTTTTGCTTGTGAAGGCTTTCCGCGAGAGACACAGGCACACTGCTCCAAAGACTGGGGCTTTACAGCTCGCCCGCGACAGCCCTGGGGTGTTCTGGGATAGTAGTGCCATCCTTAGGAAACTACCAGAATTCTATGCAGTCTCACCGCTTTTCCCCTCTGCCTGCTTCTACATCACCCTGAGTTCCTCCATCCCGTCCACACCACCCCGCGGCCTTATATTCCCTTGTGGGGGTCTTCCGCGAGAAACACAGGCACCCTGCTTTAAAGTCTGGGGCTTTACGACCTACCCAGGACAGCCCTGGGGGCTTCTGGGATGAAGAAAGCCTCCCTGGGAGTGTCATAGCATTCCCTGCAGTCTTGGCGCTTCTCCCCTCTGCCTGCCTCAAAGTCCTTGTGAGTCGCTACTGCCCACCTATGCCACTATGCGGGCCAATTTTAGATTGCGGGGGTCTTCTGCGAAAGACACAGGCATCCTGTTCCAAAACCTACGACTTTACAGCTTTCCCTGGAAAGCCTTGGGGGCTTCCGGGATGGGGGGTCGTCCATGGGAGACTCCGAGCATTTCCTGTGGTCTCGCTGCTTCTCTCCTCTATCTGCTGCAAAGTCCCCCTGAGTGCCTGCCTCCAGCCCACACCACCCTGCGGCCCCGTTTTCCCTTGTAGGAGCTTTCTGGGAGAGACACAGGCACCCTGCTCCAAAGAAGCCTGGGGCTTTACAGCCCACCCTGGACCACTCTAGGGGCTTCTGAGTTTGGAAAGAACTCCTTGGGAGGCTCCCAGCATTTTCTGTGTCCTCGCTGCCTCTCCCCTCTGACTGTTTCAAGGTCCCCCTGAGTCTCCCCCACTCCACATGCGGCCAGGATTTCATTTGTAGGGACCTTCCACCGCAGACTCAAGCACTCTGAAGCATTATATCATGCCAGGGACAGCCCTGGGGGCTTCTGGGATGGGAGTGGCCCTTTGGGAGGCTCCCAGCATTCCCTGCAATCTCGCTGCTTCTCCCCTCTGCCTGCCTCAACGTATCGCTGAGTCTCTGCGGCCCTCCTACTCCACCTTGTGGCACCAACGCCTGGGGTTTAACAGTCCGCCTTCCGCGTGAGACACAGGCATCCTGCTCCAACGCCTGGGGCTTAACAGTCCGCCAGGGACAACCCTGGGGTCTTTTGGGATGGGAGAGGTTTCCTTGGGAGGCTCCCAGCATTTTCTGCGGTATTACCGCATCTTCCTTCTACCTGCCCTAACGTCCCCCTGAGTCCCTGTGACCCGCCCATGCCACACTGCGTCACCGTTTTCGCTTTTGGGAGTCCTTCGCGGGAGACACAGTCAATCTGCCCCAAAGCCTGGGGCTTTAGAGCTAGGCTGGGACAGCCCTGGGTGCTTCAGGGATGGAAGAGGCCTCCTTGGGAGGTTCCTAGCATTCCCTTCCATCTTGCCGCTTCTCCCCTTTGCCTGTCTCAAAGTCCTTCTGATTCCCTGCATTCCGCCCATGCCACTGCCATCCTATGGCCCTGTTTTCACTTGTGCGGGCCTTCGGAGATAGACATAGGCAGCCTGCACCAAGGCCTGGGGCTTTATAGCCAGCCCGGTACAGCCCAGGACAATTCTGAGATGGGAGAGGCCTCCTTGGGAAGCTCCCAGCTTTCCCTGCTGTCTCACCGCTTCTCCTCTCTGCTTGCCTCACCGTTTTCCTGAGTCTCTGCAGCCCAGCCATGCCATCCTGCTGCCATCATTTCGCTTGTGGTTGTCTGTCGCGAGACACACAGGCATTCTGCTGCAAAGCCCCGGGCTTTACAACCTGCCTGGGACAGCCCTGGGATCTCCTCTGATGGGAGAGGCTTCCTTGGGAGACTCCCAGTATTCCCTGTGGCATCGCCACTTCTCCCCTCCGGCTGCCTCAACGTCCCACTGAGTCCCTGCGGCACGCCCACGCCACCCTTTGGGTCCCTTTTCATTGGTGGGGATCTGCCATGAGAGACAGAGGCATCCTGCCCCAAAGCCTTGGACTTTACAACCTGCCCGGGAGAGTGCTGGTGGTTTCTCAGATGGGAGAAGCTTCTTGGGAGGCCCCCAGCATTCCTGCAGTCTCGTCGCTTCTTTCTTGTATTTACCTCAAAGTCTTCCTGAATCCCTCCGTACCGCCCACGCTACACAGCGGCCCGTTTTTTCTTGAGTGGGCCTTCCATGAGAGACACAGGCACCTTGCTCCAATGCCTGTAGCTTAACAGCCGGACCAGGACAGCTCTGAAGGCTTCTGGGATGGAAGAGGCCTCCTTGGGAGGCTCCCAGTATTACCTGCGGTCTCCGCTTCTCCCTCTGCCTGCCTCAACAACCCCTTTGTCTCTGCCACCTGCACACGCTACTCTGCTTTTCCACCTTCGCTTGTGGGGGCCTTTTGTGATAGATAAAAGCACTCTGCTCCACAGCCTGGGGCTTAACAGCCTTCCCGGGACAGGTGGGGACTTCTGGGATGGGAGAGGTCTTCGTGGAAGGCTCCCAGTATTCCCTGCGGTCTCACTGCTTCTCCGCTCTGTCTTCCTCCAAGTCCCTCTGAGTCCCTCTGACCCACACAGGTGACATTGAAGCCCCGTTTTCTCTTGTGGAGGCCTTCCGTGAGAGACACATGCACTCTGCTCCAAAGCCTGGGGCTTTACAGCCCACCGAGGACATCCCTGAAGGCATCTGGAATGGGAGAGTCCTCCTTGGGACGCTGTCAGCATTCCCTGCTGTCTCGCCGTTTCTCCCCTCTGCCTGCCTTGACGTCCCCGTGAGTTCCTGCGGACCACCCACACCAACCTGTGACCCAGTTTTAGCTTGTGAGGGCCTTCTGGGAGAGACACAGGCACTGGGCTTCTAAGCCTGCGGCTTAACAGCCTCCCCCCAGGAGAGCCCTGGGAGTTTCTGAGATGGGAGAGGCCTTCTTGCAAGGCTCCCAGCATTCCCTGCAGTCTCTCTGCTCTTTTTTCTTGCCTGCCTCAACGTTCCCCTGAGATTCTTCGGACAGCCCATGCAACGCTGCAGCCCGTTTTCGGTTGTTGGGGCCTTCTGCGGAGACACAGACACCCTGCTTCGAGGACTAGGGCTTTACAGCCCACCGCGGACAACCGTGGGGGCATCTGAGATGGAAGAGGCCTCCTTGGGAGGCTCCCAGCATTCCCTGCAGTCTCACCGCTTCTCCCTTCTGCCTGTCTCAACCACCTGCTTAGTCCCTGAGGCCAGCCACACCGCCCTACCTCCCATTTTCCCCTTGCGGGGCTTTCCATGAGACACAAACACCCTGTACCAAAGCCTGGAGCTTTATAGCTCGACCGGGCAGTTCTGGGGCTTCTAGGATAAGAGTGGCCTCTTTGGGAGACTCCCAGCATTTTCTGCGGTTTCATCCCTTCTCTCCTCTGCCTGCCTCAACATCCCCTGAGTCCCTGTGGCCTGCCCACACCACTGTGCGCTTGTGGGGGCCTTTTGTGATAGATAAAAGCACTCTGCTCCAAAGTCTGCTGTTTTATAGCCTGCCCAGGAGAGCCCTGGGGCTTCTCAGATGGGAGAGGCCTCCTTGGGAAGCTCCCAGCTTTCCCTGCTGTCTCACCGCTTCTCCTCTCTGCTTGCCTCACCGTTTTCCTGAGTCTCTGCAGCCCAGCCATGCCATCCTGCTGCCATCATTTCGCTTGTGGTTGTCTGTCGCGAGACACACAGGCATTCTGCTGCAAAGCCCCGGGCTTTACAACCTGCCTGGGACAGCCCTGGGATCTCCTCTGATGGGAGAGGCTTCCTTGGGAGACTCCCAGTATTCCCTGTGGCATCGCCACTTCTCCCCTCCGGCTGCCTCAACGTCCCACTGAGTCCCTGCGGCACGCCCACGCCACCCTTTGGGTCCCTTTTCATTGGTGGGGATCTGCCATGAGAGACAGAGGCATCCTGCCCCAAAGCCTTGGACTTTACAACCTGCCCGGGAGAGTGCTGGTGGTTTCTCAGATGGGAGAAGCTTCTTGGGAGGCCCCCAGCATTCCTGCAGTCTCGTCGCTTCTTTCTTGTATTTACCTCAAAGTCTTCCTGAATCCTCCGCACGCCCACGCCACACAGCGGCCCGTTTTTCTTGAGTGGGCCTTCCATGAGACACAGGCATCCTGCTCCAACGCCTGGGGCTTAACAGTCCGCCAGGGACAACCCTGGGGTCTTTTGGGATGGGAGAGGTTTCCTTGGGAGGCTCCCAGCATTTTCTGCGGTATTACCGCATCTTCCTTCTACCTGCCCTAACGTCCCCCTGAGTCCCTGTGACCCGCCCATGCCACACTGCGTCACCGTTTTCGCTTTTGGGAGTCCTTCGCGGGAGACACAGTCAATCTGCCCCAAAGCCTGGGGCTTTAGAGCTAGGCTGGGACAGCCCTGGGTGCTTCAGGGATGGAAGAGGCCTCCTTGGGAGGTTCCTAGCATTCCCTTCCATCTTGCCGCTTCTCCCCTTTGCCTGTCTCAAAGTCCTTCTGATTCCCTGCATTCCGCCCATGCCACTGCCATCCTATGGCCCTGTTTTCACTTGTGCGGGCCTTCGGAGATAGACATAGGCAGCCTGCACCAAGGCCTGGGGCTTTATAGCCAGCCCGGTACAGCCCAGGACAATTCTGAGATGGGAGAGGCCTCCTTGGGAAGCTCCCAGCTTTCCTGCTGTCTCACCGCTTCTCCTCTCTGCTTGCCTCACCGTTTTCCTGAGTCTCTGCAGCCCAGCCATGCCATCCTGCTGCCATCATTTCGCTTGTGGTTGTCTGTCGCGAGACACACAGGCATTCTGCTGCAAAGCCCCGGGCTTTACAACCTGCCTGGGACAGCCCTGGGATCTCCTCTGATGGGAGAGGCTTCCTTGGGAGACTCCCAGTATTCCCTGTGGCATCGCCACTTCTCCTCCGGCTGCCTCAACGTCCCACTGAGTCCCTGCGGCACGCCCACGCCACCCTTTGGGTCCCTTTTCATTGGTGGGGATCTGCCATGAGAGACAGAGGCATCCTGCCCCAAAGCCTTGGACTTTACAACCTGCCCGGGAGAGTGCTGGTGGTTTCTCAGATGGGAGAAGCTTCTTGGGAGGCCCCCAGCATTCCTGCAGTCTCGTCGCTTCTTTCTTGTATTTACCTCAAAGTCTTCCTGAATCCCTCCGTACCGCCCACGCTACACAGCGGCCCGTTTTTTCTTGAGTGGGCCTTCCATGAGAGACACAGGCACCTTGCTCCAATGCCTGTAGCTTAACAGCCGGACCAGGACAGCTCTGAAGGCTTCTGGGATGGAAGAGGCCTCCTTGGGAGGCTCCCAGTATTACCTGCGGTCTCTCCGCTTCTCCCCTCTGCCTGCCTCAACAACCCCCTTTGTCTCTGCCACCTGCACACGCTACTCTGCTTTTCCACCTTCGCTTGTGGGGGCCTTTTGTGATAGATAAAAGCACTCTGCTCCACAGCCTGGGGCTTAACAGCCTTCCCGGGACAGGTGGGGACTTCTGGGATGGGAGAGGTCTTCGTGGAAGGCTCCCAGTATTCCCTGCGGTCTCACTGCTTCTCCGCTCTGTCTTCCTCCAAGTCCCTCTGAGTCCCTCTGACCCACACAGGTGACATTGAAGCCCCGTTTTCTCTTGTGGAGGCCTTCCGTGAGAGACACATGCACTCTGCTCCAAAGCCTGGGGCTTTACAGCCCACCGAGGACATCCCTGAAGGCATCTGGAATGGGAGAGTCCTCCTTGGGACGCTGTCAGCATTCCCTGCTGTCTCGCCGTTTCTCCCCTCTGCCTGCCTTGACGTCCCCGTGAGTTCCTGCAGACCACCCACGCCAACCTGTGACCCCGTTTTAGCTTGTGAGGGCCTTCTGGGAGAGACACAGGCACTGGGCTTCTAAGCCTGCGGCTTAACAGCCTCCCCCCAGGAGAGCCCTGGGAGTTTCTGAGATGGGAGAGGCCTTCTTGCAAGGCTCCCAGCATTCCCTGCAGTCTCTCTGCTCTTTTTTTTTCTGCCTGCCTCAACGTTCCCCTGAGATTCTTCGGACAGCCCATGCAACGCTGCAGCCCCGTTTTCGGTTGTTGGGGCCTTCTGCGGGAGACACAGACACCCTGCTTCGAGGACTAGGGCTTTACAGCCCACCGCGGACAACCGTGGGGGCATCTGAGATGGAAGAGGCCTCGTAGGGAGTCTCCCAGCATTCCCTGCAGTCTCACCGCTTCTCCCTTCTGCCTGTCTCAACCACCTGCTTAGTCCCTGAGGCCAGCCACACCGCCCTACCTCCCATTTTCCCCTTGCGGGGGCTTTCCGCGAGAGACACAAACACCCTGTACCAAAGCCTGGAGCTTTATAGCTCGACCGGGGCAGTTCTGGGGGCTTCTAGGATAAGAGTGGCCTCTTTGGGAGACTCCCAGCATTTTCTGCGGTTTCATCCCTTCTCTCCTCTGCCTGCCTCAACATCCCCCTGAGTCCCTGTGGCCTGCCCACACCACTGTGCGCTTGTGGGGGCCTTCTGCGAGAGATACAGGCACATTGCTCCAAAGTCTGCTGTTTTATAGCCTGCCCAGGAGAGCCCTGGGGGCTTCTCAGATGGGAGAGGCCTCCTTAGGACGATCCCAGCATTCCCTGCAGTCTCGCCCCTTCCCCACCCTTCCTGCCTCAATGTCCCCCTGAGTCCCTACGACTCGCCCACGCCACCTTGCGGCCCTGTTTTCGCTTGTGGGTGCCTTCCAGGAGAAACACGGTCACCCTGCTCCAACGACTGTGACTTTACAGCCAGCCCGACCTAGCCCTGGGAAATTCTGGGATGAAAGAGGCCTGCTTTGGAGGCTCCTAGCATTCCCTGCCATCTCGCCCCTTCTCCCCTCTGCCTGCGTTAACATGACCCTGAGTTTCTTCAGCCCTCCCATGCCACTCTGCTTCCCTGTTTTTGCTTTGGGGACCTTCCGCAAGAAACACAGGCACCGTGCTCCAAATCCTGGGGCTTTACATTCTGCCCGGGACAGCACTGGGTGCTTCTGGGATGGAAGAGCTCCGGAGGCTACCAGCATTCCCTGTGATCTCTCCGCTTCTCCCTTCTGCCTGCTTCAACGTTTCCCTGAGTCCCTGCGGCTCAACCACGCCACCCTGCCGCCCCGATTTCAGTTTTGGGGGACCTCCGCGAGAATCACAGATTCCCTGCTGCAAAACCTGGGGTCTTACCGCCCACCTGAGACAGCCCTGGGGGTTTCCGGGACTGGCGAGGCCTCTTTTTCAAGTTCCCAGCATTCCTTGCGGTCTCGCTGCTTCTCCCCTCTGCCTGCCTCAATGTCTTTCTGAGTCTCTGTGGCCCGCCCACGCCACCCTGCGACCTTGTTTTCGCTTGTGGGGGCCTTGCATCAGAGACCCAGGCACCGTGCACCAAAGCCTGTGGCCTTATAGCCTGCCGGGGATGGCCCTGAGAGTTTCTGGGATAGGAAAATTCTCCTTGGGAGGCTCCCAGCATTCTCTGCGGTCTCGCCGCTTCACCCCTATGCCTGACTCATCTGCCCCTGACTCCCTGCAGCCTGCCCACGCCATCCTGCATTCCATTTACACTTCTGGGTGCCTTTCGCAAGAGACACAGGCACTGTACTCCAAAGCCTGGGGCTTTACAGCCCACGCAAGACAGCCCTGGGGGCATCTGGGATGGGAGAGGCCTCCTTGGGAAGCTCCCAGCATTTCCTGCAGTCTCACCGCTTCTCCCTTCTGCCGGCCTCAATGTCCCCCTGGGTCCCTGTGGCCTGCACGCTTTACTCTGTGGCCCAGTTATTGTTTGTGGGGGCCTTCTGTGAGAGACACAGGAACCTTGCTCCAAAGTCTGGGCCTTAGCAGCCCTACTGTACAGCCCTGGAAGCTTCTGGGATTGGAGAGGCCTCCTTGGGAGGCTCCCAGAATTCCCTGCGGTCTTCCTCTTCCTGCCTATCTCAATTACCACCTGAGTCCCTGCCACCCACACCCACCTCCCTGCGGCTTCGTATTCACTTCTGGGGGCCTTCTGCGAGAGATGCAGGCACCCTGCCCCAAAGCCTGGGCTTTACAGCGTGACTGGGACAGCCCTGGGGGCTTCTGGGCTGGGAGAGGTTTCCTTGGGAGGCTCCAGGCATTTCCTGAGGACTCACCACTCCTCCCCTCTGCCTTCCTCAACTTTCCCCTGAGTCCCTCCGGCCCGCCCAGGCCACACAGCGACTTTGTTTTTTCTTGTGGGGGTTTCCACCAGAGACACAGGCACCCTGCTCCAAAGCCTAGGGTTTTAAAGCCCATGGAGGCAGCACTGGGGGATTGTGGGATGAAAGAGGCCTCCTTGGGAAGCTTCCAGCATTCCCTGCACGGACTGGTAGCTTCTCCCCTCTGCTTGCCTCAACATCCACCTGAATCCCTGCGGCCTGCTCACGCCACCCTGCGGCCCCTTTTTCACTAGTGTAAGCCTTCCTCGAGAGACACAGGCACAGTGCTTTAAAACCTGGCGCTTAACAGCCGGCCTGGGCAGCCCTGGCAGCTTCTGGGATGGGAGAAGCATCGTTGGGATGCTCCCAGCATTCCCTTCTGTCTCGCTACTTTTTTCCTCTGCATGCCTTAACGTACCCCTTGGTAACTACACCCACTCACGGGACCCTGCAGCCCCATTTTCGCTTCTGGGGGCCTTTTGGGAGAGACACGGGCACACTGCTCCAAAGCCTGGGTCTTAACAATCCACCAGGGACAGCCTTGTAGGCTTATGAAAAGGAAGATGCCTCTTTGGGAGGCTCATAGCATTCCCTGCTGTCTTGCATGTTTTTGCTTGTGGTGGCCTTCCACGAGAGACACAAGCACCCTGCTCAAAAGCCTGGGGCATTACATCCCACCTAAAGTAGCCCCGGGGACTTCTTGGATGCCAGAAGCCTTGTTGGGAAGCTCCCAGGATTCCCTTCCGTCTCGCCACTTTTACCCCACTGCCTGCCTCAATATCCCCCTGTGTCCCTGTGGCCCCCCACCGCACCCTGCGACTTCCTTTTCACTTGTGGGGGTCTTACACAAGAAACATAGGCATCATGCTCCAAAGCCTGGGGCTTTACAGAACCCCTGGGAGAGGTGGGGGCTTCTGGGATAAGAAAGGTCTTCCTGAGAGGATCCCAGCATTCCCTGCTGTCTCACCGCTTTGCCCCTCTGTTTGTCTCAAACTCCCTCTGAGTCCCTCTAGCCCGCCCACACCACCCGTTGGCTCTGTTTTCCTTGTGGGGCCCTTCTGAGAGACACAGGCATCCTGCTTCAATGTCTTGGGCTTTACAGCCCTCATAGGACAGCTCTGGGGACTTCAGGGATGGAGAGACCTCCTTGGGATGCTGCCAGCATTCCATGCCATCTCACCGCTTCTCCCTCTGCCTGCCTCAACGTCTCCCTGAATCCCTGTGGCCCACCCATGCCACCCTGCACCCCTGTTCTCGCTTGTGGAGGGCTTCCACGAGAGATACAGGCACCCTGCTCTAAAGACTGGGTCTTTACAGCCCGTCCAGTACAGCCCTGGTTGCTTCTGGGATGGGAGAAGCATCGTTGGGATGCTCCCAGCATTCCCTTCTGTCTCGCTACTTTTTTCCTCTGCATGCCTTAACGTACCCCTTGGTAACTACACCCACTCACGGGACCCTGCAGCCCCATTTTCGCTTCTGGGGGCCTTTTGGGAGAGACACGGGCACACTGCTCCAAAGCCTGGGTCTTAACAATCCACCAGGGACAGCCTTGTAGGCTTATGAAAAGGAAGATGCCTCTTTGGGAGGCTCATAGCATTCCCTGCTGTCTTGCATGTTTTTGCTTGTGGTGGCCTTCCACGAGAGACACAAGCACCCTGCTCAAAAGCCTGGGGCATTACATCCCACCTAAAGTAGCCCCGGGGACTTCTTGGATGCCAGAAGCCTTGTTGGGAAGCTCCCAGGATTCCCTTCCGTCTCGCCACTTTTACCCCACTGCCTGCCTCAATATCCCCCTGTGTCCCTGTGGCCCCCCACCGCACCCTGCGACTTCCTTTTCACTTGTGGGGGTCTTACACAAGAAACATAGGCATCATGCTCCAAAGCCTGGGGCTTTACAGAACCCCTGGGAGAGGTGGGGGCTTCTGGGATAAGAAAGGTCTTCCTGAGAGGATCCCAGCATTCCCTGCTGTCTCACCGCTTTGCCCCTCTGTTTGTCTCAAACTCCCTCTGAGTCCCTCTAGCCCGCCCACACCACCCGTTGGCTCTGTTTTCCTTGTGGGGCCCTTCTGCGAGAGACACAGGCATCCTGCTTCAATGTCTTGGGCTTTACAGCCCTCATAGGACAGCTCTGGGGACTTCAGGGATGGGAGAGACCTCCTTGGGATGCTGCCAGCATTCCATGCCATCTCACCGCTTCTCCCCTCTGCCTGCCTCAAGGTCCCCTTGGGACTCTGCATCCCACCCTCGCCACCTTGCAGCCCTGTTTTTGCTTGTCAGAGCCTTTCGATAAAGACACAGACACCCTGCTCCAAAGTCTGGGGCTCTACAGCTCATCCAGGACAGTCCTAGGGGCTTCTGGGATGGGAGAGGTGTCCTTGGGAGGCTACCAGCATTTTCTATGTCTTGCCACTTCTCCTCTGTGCCTGCCTCAACGTCTCCCTGAATCCCTGTGGCCCACCCATGCCACCCTGCACCCCTGTTCTCGCTTGTGGAGGGCTTCCACGAGAGATACAGGCACCCTGCTCTAAAGACTGGGTCTTTACAGCCCGTCCAGTACAGCCCTGGTTGCTTCTGGGATGGGAGAGGCCTCCTTGGGTGGCTCACAGCATTCAAAATGGTCTCACAGCTTCTCACCTCTGCCTGCCTCATCCTCCTTCTGAGTCTCTGCCGCCCAAACACGCCACCCTGTGGCCCCATTTTCCCTTGTGGGGCTTTTTTGCAAGAGACGCAGGCACCTTGCTCCAAAGCCTTTGGCTTTACAGCCCGCCCAAGACAGCCCTCAGGGCTTCTGGGATGGGAGATGGCTGGTTGGGAGGCTCCCAGCATTCCCTGCAGTCCCACCGCTTCTTCCTTCTGCCTGACTTAACGTCCTCGTGAGTCCCTGCGGCTGGCCCACTTCAACCTGCGGTCCCATTTCTGATTTTAGGAGCCTTCTACTAGAGACACAGGCACCCCGCTCCAAAGCTTGGGGCTTTACAGCCAGCCCGGGACAGCCCTAAGTGTTTCTGGGATAAGAGAGGCCTCCTTGGGAGGCTCTCAGCATTCCTTGCTGTCTCCTCGCTTCTCTCCTCTGCCTGCCTCAACGTCATTCTGAGTCCATGCAGCCCTACCACGCCATCCTGCTGCTTCCTTTTCGCTTGTGGGGGCCTTCCACAAGAGACACAGGCACCCTGCTCCAAAGGTTAGGCCTTTACAACCCCTCCAGGACAGCCTTGTGGGCTTCTGGGATATAAGAGACCTCTTTGGGAAGCTCCCAGGATTCCCTGTAGTCTTGCCACTTCTTGCCTCTGCCTGCCTCAACATTTCCCTGAGTTCCTGCAGCCCACCCATGACACCCTGCGGCCCCGTTTTCACTTGTGGCGGCCTTGCACCAGAGACACAGGCACCCTGCTTCAAAACCTGGGTGTTGTAGCCTGCATGAGACGACCCTGTGGTCTTCTGGGATGTGACAGGCTTTTTTTAGGAGGCTCTCAGCATTTCCTGCGGTCTTGCCCCTTCTCCATCTGCCTGCCTCAACACATTCCTGAATTTCTGTGACACACCCACGTGATCCTGATGCCCAATTTTCGCTTGTGTGGGCCTTCCACGAGAGCCACAGGCACCCTGTTTTAAAGCCTGGGGCTTTACAGCCGGCCCGGGACAGCTATAGGGGTTTCTGCAATAGGAGAGGCCTCCTTGGGAGGCTCCCAGCATTTCCTGTGGTCTCTCCGCTTCTCCGCTTTCCTGCCTCAGCTTCCCCTGAGACCCTGCAGCCCGCCCACGGCCACCACGTAGCCTCGGTTTTGCTTGTGTGAGCCTTCCGCGAGAGACACAGGCACCTTATTCCAAAGCCCTGGGCTCCCGACTTGGCTGCTTGTGTCTCTCGCTGAGGGCCCCCATGCTCGGTGGCTAGACCGCAGTCTGGCCTGCGCAGTTGGGCAGAAACTCAGGGGGACGTTGAGTCAGGCAAAGGAGAGAAGTATTGAGGCCTGTGCGGGTGGTGTGTTTATTCAGGGATGCCTCTCCCTTCCCAGAAGTCCCTGGGGCGCCCTATTGGGTTGGGGCTAGAGCCCTGAACTTCAGGGTGCCTGTGTCTCTCGTAGAGGGCTCCCATGGGTGGCATCCCGGCCGCAGGCAGGCCTGTGCTGGTGGGCAGAAACTCAGGGTGACATTGAGGCAGGCAGAGGGGAGAAGCAGCAATGCCTGAGCGGGTGGCGGTTCCTCCCAGGAAGGCCTCTCCCTTCCCAGAAACCCGCAGAGCACCTCCTGGGTGGGATCTACAGCCTGGGCTCTGGCCCAGGGTTCCTGTGTGTTTGAGGGAGGGCCCCCACAGGCAGCGTTGGGGCTGCAGGCGTGCCTATGCAGGATGGCAGAAACACAGGAGTCCTTCAGGCAGGAAGAGGTGAGAAGCAGCAAGGATTGAGCGGATGTTGGGTTGTCCTCGGGAGACCTTTCCCTTCCCAGAAGCCCTCAGGGCGCCCTCTGCTTTGGGGCTAGAGCCCCAGGCTCCGGCCCAGGGTGAATGAGTCTCTCGCACAAGGCCCTCATGGGCCGTGGTGGGGCCGCAAGTGGGGCTGTGCAGGCAGACAGAAACACAGGGAAATAATGAGGAAGGGAGAGGGTAGAGGCGGCGAGCCTGAGCAGATGCTAGTTCCTTCCAGGGAGGACTCTCCCTTTCCCAAAGCCACCAGGCACCCTCAGGCTAGGGGCTAGAGCCTCAGGTTCCTGCCGAGGGTGCCTGTGTTTTTCGCACAGGGCCCCTGCGAATGGTGGTGAGGCTGCAGCCATGTCTGTGTGGGCAGGCAGAAACTCTGGAGGATGTTGAGGTAGGCAGAGGGGAGAATCGTCAAGGCCTGTTCAGGTACTGGGTCCTACCAGGTATGCCTCTCCCTTCCCAGATAGCCACGGGGCACCCATCGGATGAGGGCTAGAGCCCTGGTCTCCGGCCCAGGGTATATTTGTTTCTCTCAGAGGGCCTACTCAGGTGGTGGCAGGGACGCAGGGGGGCCTGTGTGGGTGGGCAGAAATGCAAGGAGACGTTGAGGCAGGCAGAGTGGAGAAGTGGCCAGGCCTGAGTGGAACCTGGATGCCCCCAGGGAGACCTGTTGGTTCCCAGAAGCCCTTGAGGCGCCTCCCCCAAGGTGGGGGCTAGAGCCCTGGATTCCTGCCCAGTGTGACTTTGTCTCTGGCAGAGGGCCCCCATGGGTGGCGGTGTGGCCGCAGTGTGGCCTGTGCGGGTGGGGAGAAACTCAGGGGGAGGTTGAGGCAGGCAGAGGGGAGAAGTGGTGATGCCTGAGAGGGTGCAGGGTCATCCCAGGGGTGCCTCTCCATTCCCAGAAATCCCTGATGTGTCCCAGGTGCGGGTTAGTGCTCCGGGCTCTTGACCAGGGTACCTGTGTCTCTCGCCGGAGGGCCCCCAAGGGCGGTGGCGGGGCAGCAGGCGGGATCGTGCGGACCGGCAGAAACTCGGGGAGATGTTGAGGCCGGCAGAGGGGAGAAGGGGCGAGGACTGAGCGGGTGCTGGGTCGTCACAGGGAGGTCTCTCCCTTCCCAGAAGCCCCCGGGGCAACCCAGGGTGGGGGCTAGAGCCTTGGGCTCCAGCCCAGGGTGTCTGTCTGTCGCGGAGGCCCTCCATGGGCGGTGCAGGGCTGTAGACGGGCCCATGTTGGCTGTCAGAAACACAGAGGAACTTTGAGGCAGGCAGAAGGGAGAAACTGTGTTGTCTGAGCGGGTGCTGTGTCCACCCAGGGAGGCCTCTCTTTTCCCAGAAGATTCAAGGGCATTCCCTGTGTCGGGGCTAGAGCCCTATGCTTTGGACCAGGGATCTTTTGTCTTGTGCGGAGGGCCCCCATGGGTGGCGGCGGGGCTGCAGACAGGCCTGTGCGGGCAGGAAGAAATTCAGGGGGACATTGAGGCAAGCAGTGGGAAGAATTCTCAATACCTGCGTGGGTGCTGGGTCCTCCTAGGGAGGCCTCTCCGTTTCCAGAAGCCTGCAGGATGCCCCCCTAGTGGGGGCTAGAGCCCGGGCTCAGGCCTCTGCCTATGATTTTGGCAGAGGGCCCTCACAGTCGTGGCGGGGCCACAAGCAGGCCTCTGTGAGACAGCAGAAACTCAGGGGTAATTGAGGCAGGCAGAAAAGAGAAGTAGCAAGGCCTCAGCAGGTGCTGGGTCCCCTCAGGGAGGCTTCTCTCTTCCCAGAAGCACCCAAGGCACCCCCTGGGTGGAGGCTGGAGACTTGGGCTTCGGCCCAGGATGGCTGTGTCTCTCGCAGAAGGACCCCATGGGTGGCGGCAATTCCGAAAGCAGGCCTGTGCTGACTGGCAGAAACTCAGGGAGATGTAGAGGCAAGCAGAAGGGAGAAATGGCGAGGCCTGAGTGGGTGCTGGGTCCTCCCTGGGAGGCCTCTCCCTTCTGAGAAACCTCCTTGGCGCCGGGTGGGGAGTAGAGCCCCAGGCCCCGGCCCAGGGTGCCTGTGTCTCTCACCGAGAGCTCCAATGGGCAGCGGCGGTTTGCAGGCGGACCTGTGTGAACCGGGAGAAGCTCAGGCAGACAGAGGCAGGCAGGGAAAAGAAGCGGCAAGGCCTGAGCGAGTGCTGGGTCCTCCCAGGTAGGCTTCTTCCTTTACAGAAGCCTCCAGGTAGCCACCAAGGTCGGGCTAGAGACCGGGCTCTGTGTCTCTCAGGGAGGCCCCAAAGTCCGGCAATTGGTCCACAGGCTGGCCTGTACAGCTGGACAGAAACTCAGGGGGATGTTGAGGCAGGCAAAGGGAAGAAACAGCGAGGCCTGAGTGGGTGCTTGGTCCTCCCTGGGACAGTTCTCCCTTCCCAGAAGTCCCAGGCTCTGGCCCTGGGTGCCTGTGTCTATCCCAAAGGGCCCCCACGGGCAGCAGTGGGGCAGCAGATGGGTCCCTGCTGGCTGACAGAAACACAGGGGGAGGTAGAGGGGAGGTTGAGGCAGGTAGAGGGGAAAAACCATGTGAGTTCTGAGCAGGTGCTGGATCCACCCAGGGAGGCCTCGCTTTTCCCAGAAGTCCCAGGGGCGTCCCCCAGGTGGGGGCTAGAACCTTATGCTCTGGCTTAGGGTGACTGTGTCTTTCGTGGAGGATGCCCACGGGGGCTGCAGGTGGGCCTGTGCGGGCAGGCAGAAACTCTGGGGGACAATGAGGCAGGCAGAGGGGAGAATCTGGGATCCTTGTGTGGGTGCTGGGTCCTCCCAGGGAGGACTCTCCCTTCCCAGAAGCCTGTGGGGTGCCCCCAGGGTCAGGGCTAGAGTCTGGGCTCAGGCCTCGGCCTGTGGCTTTGGCAGAGGGCCCCCACAGGTGGCAGCTGGGCCACATGCGGGCCTCTGTGAGACAGTAGAAACTCAGGGGTCCTTGAGGCAAGCAGACAGGAGAGGTGGCAGGGTCTGAGTGGGTCCTGGGTCCCCCTAGGGAGGCCTCTCCCATCCCAGAAGCCCCCAAGCGGCTCCCCAGGTCGGGAGTAGAGACCCGGGGTCTGGCCCAGGATAGCTGTGTCTCTCGTGGAGGACCCCCATGGGCAGCGACATTTCCGAAATGTCGGGGGACGTTGAGACAGGCAAAGCTCAGGGGGACGTTGAGACAGGCAAAGGCACCAAGCAGAAAGGCCTGAGCGTGTGCTGGGTCCTCCTAGGGAGGCCTCTCACTTAACGGAAGCCCCCAAGGCAACCACCGGGTGGGGGCTAGAGGCTGGGCTCCAGCACAAGGTGTCTGTGTCTCTCGTGGAGACCCCCACCTGCGGCAGCAAGGGTACAGCCAGGCCTTTTCCAGCTGGCAGAAACTCAGTGGGACATTGAGTCAGACAGAGAGGAGAAGCGGCGAGGCCTGAGCAGGTTTTGCGTTTTCCCAGGGAGGCCTCACCTTTCCAGGAAGATACCGGGGGGCTTCCTGTGTGGTGGCTAGAGTCCTGGGCTCCAGCCCAGGGTGCGCGTGTTTTTTGCCAAGAGAACATATGGCCAGGGGTGGTGCCTCAGGCAGGCCTGTGGAGCAAGCAGAAACTCAGGGGGGCATTGAGGCCTGAGCAGGTGCTGAGTCTTCCCAGGGATGTCTCTCCCTTCCCAGAAACCCCTGGCATGCCTTTCGGGTAGGGGGCTAGACCTACAGGCTGCTGCCCAGGGTACATGTGTCTCTCATGTAGGGCATCCATGGATGGTGCCCGGGTGTCAGGTGGACCTGTGCAGGCTGACAGAAACTCAGGGGGTCATTGAGGCAGTCAGAGGAGAGAAGCAGCAAGAGTTGAAGGGGTACTGCGTCTTCCCACTTCCCAGGGAGGCTTCTCACATCCCAGGAACCAATATTGGAAACACTTTTTTTTTTTTTTTGAGATGGAGCCTTACTCTGTCACCCAGGCTGGAGTGCAGAGGCGCAATCTCGGTTCACTGCAAGCTCTACCTCCCAGGTTCATGCCATTCTTCCGCCTCAGCCTCCCGAGTAGCTGGGACTACAGGCACTCACCACCACACCTGGCTAATTTTTTTTTTTTTTTTTTTTGTATTTTTAGTAGAGACGTAGTTTCACCATGTTAGTCAGGATGGTCTCGATCTCCTGACCTCATGATCCACCCTCCCTGGGCTCCCAAAGTGCTGGGATTACAGGCGTGAGCCACCACGCCCAGCCGGAAACGCTCTTTTTGTAGAGTCTGCGAAGGGACATGCCCACTGAAGTCCACAGTGAGAAACAGAACAACTGGTGATAAAAACTTTAAAAAAAAAGTTATCTGTGAAACTGCTTTGTGATGTGTGCATTCAGCTCTCAGAGTTAAAGCTTTCTTTTAATTCAGAAGATTGGAAACACTCTTTTTGTAGAATTAGCAAAGGGATATTTCAAATCCCATTGAGGTCTAAAGTGAAAAACAATATCCTGGAGTAAAAACTAGAAAGAGCTATCTGTGAAATTGCTTTGTGATCTTTGCATTCAGCTCACAGAGGTGAACCTTTCCTTTGATTCAGCAGGTTGGAAACACTATTTTTGTAGAATATGCGAAGAAACATTTTGGAGCACGCTGAGGCCTATGGTGAAAATTCAAATATCCCGTGATAAAAACTAGAAAGAAGCTAACTGTGAAACTGCTTTGTGATATGTTAGTTCAGTTCACAGGGTTAAATCTTTCTTTTGATTCAACAAGTTGGAAACACTGTTTTTGTAGAATCTGCGAAGGGACATTTCAAAGCCCACTGAGGCCTATAGTGTGAAACAGAATATCCCACAATAACACAACAAAGAAGTTGTCTGTGAAACTGCTTTGTGATGTGTGCATTCAGTGCACAGAGTTAAAACTTTATATTAATTCAGTAGGTTGGTAAAACATTTATTGTAGAATCTGTGAAAAGACATTTTGGCAGCCACTGAGGGCTATAGTGAAAAACAGAATGTCCGATCATAAAAACTAGAAAGAAGGTATCTGTGAAACTACTTTGTGATGCATGCATTCAACCTACAGAAATAAACCTTTCCTTTGATTCAGCAGGTTAGAAACGTTCTTTCTGTAGAATCTGCAAAGGGACATTTCAGAGCCCCCTGAGGCCTATAGTAAAAAATAAAATATCCCACAATAAAATCTAGAAGGAAACTATCTGTGAAAATATTTGTGATATCTCCATTCAGCTCAGAGTTTATTTATTTATTTTTTTTAATTTTTCATTTATTTATTTATTTATTTGATTCAACCGGTTGGAAACACTCTTTTTATAGAATCTGCAAAGAGAAATTTCAGGGCCTACTTGGGACTTGGTATAAAACCAGACATCCCGTGGTAAAAACTACAAAGAATCTGTCTGTGAAACTGCTTTGTGATGTGTGCATTCAGCTCACAGAGTTAAAACTTTATATTAATTCAGTAGGTTGGTAAAACATTTATTGTAGAATCTGTGAAAAGACATTTTGGCAGCCACTGAGGGCTATAGTGAAAAATCAAATATTCCACAATAAAAAGTAGAAAGCCATCTGTTAACTGCTTTGTGATGTAGGGATTTAGCTAAAAGACTCTAACGTTTCTATTGATTCAGCAGGTTGGAAACACTCTTTTTTTAGTATGCACGAAGGGACATTTCAGAGCCTGCTGGGGCCTATAGTGAAAAACAGAATGTCCGATCATAAAAACTAGAAAGAAGCTATCTATGAAACTGATTTGTGATGTGTGCATTCAGTGCACAGAGTTAAACTTTACTTTTGATTCAGCTGTTTGGAAACACTCTTTTTGTAGTATCTGCAAAGGGACATTTCAGAGTGCTTTGAGGCCTACAGTAAAAAAAAACCGAAAAAAACCCAGAATATCCCATGTTAAAAACTAGAAAGAAGCTATCTGAAAAACTGTTTGTGATGTGTTGATTTAGTTTGCAGAGTTAAACCTTTCTTTTAATTCAGCAGTTTGGAAACACTCTTTGTAGAATCTCTGAAGTGATATTTCAGAGCACAATGAGGCCTGTAGTGAAAAACTGAATATCCTGTGTTAAAAACTAGAAAGAAGCTGTCTGGGAACCTGCTTTGTAATGTATGGATTCAGCTCACAGAGTTAAGCTTTTTTTTTTTTTTTTTTAATTCAGTAGTTTGAAAACACTCTGTTGTAGATCTGTGAAGGGACACTTCAGAGTGCAATGAGGCCTATAGTGAAAAGCTGAACATCCCAAGACAAAAACTAGACAGAAGCTATCTGTGAAACTGCTTTGCAATGTGTGGATTCAGCTCACAGAGTTAAACCTTTGCTTGGATACAAGTGGTTAGAAAAACTCTTGTAGAATCTGCAAAGGGATGTTTTGGAGTGCACTGAGGCCTATAGTGAATAACTAAATATCCCGTGATAAAAACTAGAAAGGAGCTATCTGTGAAACTGCTTTGTGAAGTGTGCATTCAGCTTATAGAGCTAAAACTCCCCTTTGTCTCAGTAGGTTGAAAACACTCATTTTGTAGAATCTGAGAAGGGACATTTCAATGTCCGCTGAGGCCTATATTGAAAACAGGATATCCTGCAATGAAAACTAGAAAGAAGCTACCTGTGAAACTGCTTTGTGATGTGTGGATTCAACTAATAGAGTTAAACGTTTCTTTTGATTCAACAGAAACTAGAAAGGAGCTATCTGTGAAACTGCTTTGTGAAGTGTGCATTCAGCTTACAGAGCTAAAACCCCCCGTTTGTCTCAGTAGGTTGGAAACACTCTTTTTGTAGAATCTGCAAAGGGACATTTCAGAGCCCACTGAAGTCTTCACTGCAAAACAAAATATCCCATGATAAAAGCTAGAGACAAGCTGTCTGTGAAACTGGTTTGTAATGTTTGCATTCAGCTCCATGAAGTAAACCTCTCTTTTGATTCAGCAGGTTAGAAGCACTGTTTTTGTAGAATCTGTGAATAAACATTTCAAAGCCCACTGAGAGCTATCGTGACAAACTGAATATTTCATGATAAAAGCTAGTAAGAAGATATCTGTGAAACTGCTTTGTAATGTGTGCATTCAACTGCAAAAGTTAAACATTTCTTTTGATTCAACAGTTTGAAAACCGTCTTCTTGTAGAATCTGTGAAAGAACATGTCAGAGTCCACTAGGGCCTATAGTGAAAAAACATATATCCCACGATTAAAAGTAGAAAGAAGGTATCTGTGAAACTGCTTTGTGATGTGTGGATTCAGCTCACAGAGTTAAACCTTTCTTTTGATTCAACAAGTTGGAAACACTCTTTTGTAGAATCTATGAGGAAACATTTTGAAGCCCACTGAGGCCTATAATGAAAAACAAAAATACCGCGATAAAAATTAGAAAACAACTATCTGTGAAACTGCTTTGTGATTTGTGCATTCAGTTCACAGAATTAAACCTTTCTTTTGAGGCAGCAAGTTAGAAACATGCTTTTACAGAATCTGTGATGGGATTTAGGAGCCCACTGAAGCCTTTAGTGAAAAACTTAATATTCTGTGATAAAAACTAGAAAGAATCTATCTTTGAAATGGTTTTTGATGTTTGCATTCAATTCACAGAGTTAATTCTTTCTTTCGATCAGCAGGTTGGAAACACTTTTTGTAGAATCTGCAAAGAAGCAATTTTTGGCCACTGATGGCTGTAGTGAAAAACCAAATATTCTGCAATAAAACCACAAAGAAGCTAGCTGTTAAACTGTTTTGTGATATTTGCATTCAGCTCACAGAGTTAAATTTTTCCATTAACTTATTAGCTTGGGAACACTTTTTGTAGAATCTGAAAGGGACATTTCAGAGTCCACTGAGCCTCTACTGAAAAACCAAATATCCCATATGATAAAAAGTAGAAAGCCATCTGTTAACTGCTTTGTGATGTAGGGATTTAGCTAAAAGACTCTAACGTTTCTATTGATTCAGCAGGTTGGAAACACTCTTTTTTTAGTATGCACGAAGGGACATTTCAGAGCCTGCTGGGGCCTATAGTGAAAAACAGAATGTCCGATCATAAAAACTAGAAAGAAGCTATCTATGAAACTGATTTGTGATGTGTGCATTCAGTGCACAGAGTTAAACTTTACTTTTGATTCAGCTGTTTGGAAACACTCTTTTTGTAGTATCTGCAAAGGGACATTTCAGAGTGCTTTGAGGCCTACAGTAAAAAAAAAAAAAACCGAAAAAAACCCAGAATATCCCATGTTAAAAACTAGAAAGAAGCTATCTGAAAAACTGTTTGTGATGTGTTGATTTAGTTTGCAGAGTTAAACCTTTCTTTTAATTCAGCAGTTTGGAAACACTCTTTTGTAGAATCTCTGAAGTGATATTTCAGAGCACAATGAGGCCTGTAGTGAAAAACTGAATATCCTGTGTTAAAAACTAGAAAGAAGCTGTCTGGGAACCTGCTTTGTAATGTATGGATTCAGCTCACAGAGTTAAGCTTTTTTTTTTTTAATTCAGTAGTTTGAAAACACTCTGTTGTAGATCTGTGAAGGGACACTTCAGAGTGCAATGAGGCCTATAGTGAAAAGCTGAACATCCCAAGACAAAAACTAGACAGAAGCTATCTGTGAAACTGCTTTGCAATGTGTGGATTCAGCTCACAGAGTTAAACCTTTGCTTGGATACAAGTGGTTAGAAAAACTCTTGTAGAATCTGCAAAGGGATGTTTTGGAGTGCACTGAGGCCTATAGTGAATAACTAAATATCCCGTGATAAAAACTAGAAAGGAGCTATCTGTGAAACTGCTTTGTGAAGTGTGCATTCAGCTTATAGAGCTAAAACTCCCTTTGTCTCAGTAGGTTGAAAACACTCATTTTGTAGAATCTGAGAAGGACATTTCAATGTCCGCTGAGGCCTATATTGAAAACAGGATATCCTGCAATGAAAACTAGAAAGAAGCTACCTGTGAAACTGCTTTGTGATGTGTGGATTCAACTAATAGAGTTAAACGTTTCTTTTGATTCAACAGAAACTAGAAAGGAGCTATCTGTGAAACTGCTTTGTGAAGTGTGCATTCAGCTTACAGAGCTAAAACCCCCGTTTGTCTCAGTAGGTTGGAAACACTCTTTTGTAGAATCTGCAAAGGGACATTTCAGAGCCCACTGAAGTCTTCACTGCAAAACAAAATATCCCATGATAAAAGCTAGTAAGAAGATATCTGTGAAACTGCTTTGTAATGTGTGCATTCAACTGCAAAAGTTAAACATTTCTTTTGATTCAACAGTTTGAAAACCGTCTTCTTGTAGAATCTGTGAATAAACATTTCAAAGCCCACTGAGAGCTATCGTGACAAACTGAATATTTCATGATAAAAGCTAGTAAGAAGATATCTGTGAAACTGCTTTGTAATGTGTGCATTCAACTGCAAAAGTTAAACATTTCTTTTGATTCAACAGTTTGAAAACCGTCTTCTTGTAGAATCTGTGAAAGAACATGTCAGAGTCCACTAGGGCCTATAGTGAAAAAACATATATCCCACGATTAAAAGTAGAAAGAAGGTATCTGTGAAATGGTTTAGTGATGCTTGCATTCAGGTCACAGAGTTAAACCTCTCTTTTAATCAGCACTTTGGAAACGTTCTTTTTGTAGAATCTGCAAAGAAGCAATTTTTTGGCCACTGATGGCTGTAGTGAAAAACCAGATGTCTCACAATAAAAACTAGAAAGAAGTTATGTGTGAAACTTCTTCATGAGGTGTGCATTTTACTCTCAGAGTTAAACCTTTCTTTTGATTCAACAAGTTGGAAACACTCTTTTTGTAGAATCTATGAGGAAACATTTTGAAGCCCACTGAGGCCTATAATGAAAAAACAAAAATACCGCGATAAAAATTAGAAAACAACTATCTGTGAAACTGCTTTGTGATTTGTGCATTCAGTTCACAGAATTAAACCTTTCTTTTGAGGCAGCAAGTTAGAAACATGCTTTTTACAGAATCTGTGATGGGATTTAGGAGCCCACTGAAGCCTTTAGTGAAAAACTTAATATTCTGTGATAAAAACTAGAAAGAATCTATCTTTGAAATGGTTTTTTGATGTTTGCATTCAATTCACAGAGTTAATTCTTTCTTTCGATCAGCAGGTTGGAAACACTTTTTTTGTAGAGTCTGCAAAGAACCATTTTCTAGGCCACTGAGGCCCATAGTGAAAAACCAAATATTCTGCAATAAAACCACAAAGAAGCTAGCTGTTAAACTGTTTTGTGATATTTGCATTCAGCTCACAGAGTTAAATTTTTCCATTAACTTATTAGCTTGGGAACACTTTTTTTGTAGAATCTGAAAGGGGACATTTCAGAGTCCACTCGAGCCTCTACTGAAAAACCAAATATCCCATATGATAAAAAGTAGAAAGAAGCTGTCTGTGAAACTGCTTTGTGATGGGTGCATTCAACTAACAGAGTTAAACTTTTCTTTTGATTCAAAATTTTGGAATTTTTTTCCTTGAATCTGTGAAGGGATATTTCAAAGCCTACTGAGACCTACAGTGAAATATCAAATATTCCACAATCAACACCACAGGAAAGCTACATGTGAAACGGAGTTGTGATGTATGGATTCAGCTCATAGAATTATACTTTCCTTTGTTTTAGCAGGTTGGAAACACTCTTTTTGTAGAATATGAGAAGGGACATTTCGTAGCACACCAAGGCACATTGTGATAAACCAAATATCCCATAGTAAACACTAGAAAGAAACCATTTATAAAACTGATTTGTGAAATGCACATTCAGCTCACAGAATTTAACCTTTCAATTGATTCACCAAATTGGAAACACTTTTATTCTAGAATTTGTGAGGGAATATTTCAGATCTCAATGAGGCATATAGTGAAAAAACATATATCCCACGATTAAAAGTAGAAAGAAGCTGTCTGTGAAACTGCTTTGTGATGTGTGCATTCTGCTCACACAGTTAAACTTTTCTTTTGATTCAACAAGTTGGAAACACTCTTTTGTAGAATCTGCAAAGGAACATTTCAGAGCCCACTGAGGCCTATAGTGAAAAACATATATCCCACGATTAAAAGTAGAAAGAAGCTGTCTGTGAAACTGCTTTGTGATGTGTGGATTCAACTAATAGAGTTAAACATTTCTTTTGATTCAGCAGATTGAAAAAACTTTTTTTTAAGAATCTGTGAAGGGACATTTCAGAGTCCACTAGGGCCTATAGTGAAAAACATATATCCCACGATTAAAAGTAGAAAGAAGCTGTCTGTGAAACTGCTTTGTGATGTGTGGATTCATCTCACAGAGTTAAACCTTTGTTTTGAATCTGGAGGTTGGAAACACTCTTTTGTAGAACCAACAAAGGGACATTTCAGAGCCCATTGAGGCCTATAGTGAAAAACATATATCCCACGATTAAAAGTAGAAAGAAGCTGTCTGTGAAACTGCTTTGTGATGTGTGCATTCTGCTCACACAGTTAAACTTTTCTTTTGATTCAGCAGGTTGGAAACACTTTTTGTAGAGTCTGCAAAGAACCATTTTCTAGGCCACTGAGGCCCATAGTGAAAACCAAATATTCTGCAATAAAACCACAAAGAAGCTAGCTGTTAAACTGTTTTGTGATATTTGCATTCAGCTCACAGAGTTAAATTTTTCCATTAACTTATTAGCTTGGGAACACTTTTTGTAGAATCTGAAAGGGACATTTCAGAGTCCACTGAGCCTCTACTGAAAAACCAAATATCCCATATGATAAAAAGTAGAAAGAAGCTGTCTGTGAAACTGCTTTGTGATGGGTGCATTCAACTAACAGAGTTAAACTTTTCTTTTGATTCAAAATTTTGGAATTTTTTCCTTGAATCTGTGAAGGATATTTCAAAGCCTACTGAGACCTACAGTGAAATATCAAATATTCCACAATCAACACCACAGGAAAGCTACATGTGAAACGGAGTTGTGATGTATGGATTCAGCTCACAGAGTTAAACCTTTCTCTTGGTTCAGCAGATTGGAAACACTTTTTGTAGAATCTGTGAAGGGACATTTCGTAGCACACCAAGGCACATTGTGATAAACCAAATATCCCATAGTAAACACTAGAAAGAAACCATTTATAAAACTGATTTGTGAAATGCACATTCAGCTCACAGAATTTAACCTTTCAATTGATTCACCAAATTGGAAACACTTTTATTCTAGAATTTGTGAGGGAATATTTCAGATCTCAATGAGGCATATAGTGAAAAACGTAATACCCCAAGAGAAAAAAGAGAAGCAAGCTATCTGTGAAACTTCTTTGTGAGGCATGCACTCAGCTCACAGATTTAAAACTTTCTTTTAATTCAAAAGGCTGGAAACACTCGTTTTGTAGAATCTGCAAAGGAACATTTCAGAGCCCACTGAGGCCTATAGAAAGAAGCCGGATATTTCATGATAAAAATTAGAAAGAAGGTCTGTGAAACTGCTTTGTGATGTGTGCATTCTGCTCACACAGTTAAACTTTTCTTTTGATTCAGCAGGTTGGAAACACTTTTTGTAGAATCTGAAAGGGACATTTCAGAGTCCACTCGAGCCTCTACTGAAAAACCAAATATCCCATATGATAAAAAGTAGAAAGAAGCTGTCTGTGAAACTGCTTTGTGATGGGTGCATTCAACTAACAGAGTTAAACTTTTCTTTTGATTCAAAATTTTGGAATTTTTTTCCTTGAATCTGTGAAGGGATATTTCAAAGCCTACTGAGACCTACAGTGAAATATCAAATATTCCACAATCAACACCACAGGAAAGCTACATGTGAAACGGAGTTGTGATGTATGGATTCAGCTCATAGAATTATACTTTCCTTTGTTTTAGCAGGTTGGAAACACTCTTTTTGTAGAATATGAGAAGGGACATTTCGTAGCACACCAAGGCACATTGTGATAAACCAAATATCCCATAGTAAACACTAGAAAGAAACCATTTATAAAACTGATTTGTGAAATGCACATTCAGCTCACAGAATTTAACCTTTCAATTGATTCACCAAATTGGAAACACTTTTATTCTAGAATTTGTGAGGGAATATTTCAGATCTCAATGAGGCATATAGTGAAAAACGTAATACCCCAAGAGAAAAAAGAGAAGCAAGCTATCTGTGAAACTTCTTTGTGAGGCATGCACTCAGCTCACAGATTTAAAACTTTCTTTTAATTCAAAAGGCTGGAAACACTCGTTTTGTAGAATCTGCAAAGGAACATTTCAGAGCCCACTGAGGCCTATAGAAAGAAGCCGGATATTTCATGATAAAAATTAGAAAGAAGGTCTGTGAAACTGCTTTGTGATGTGTGCATTCTGCTCACACAGTTAAACTTTCTTTTGATTCTACAGGTTGTAAACACAATTTTTTGTAGGATCTGTGAAGGGACATTTCAGAGCAAACTGAAGCCTCACAATAAAAACCAAATATTTCACTATTAAAACTAGGAAGAAGCTGTCTATAAAACTGCTTTGGGATGGACGGATTCAGCTCACAGAGTTAAATGTGTCTTTTTATTCTTTGGGATGGAAAACTCTTTTTGGAGAATCTGAGAAGGGACATTTCAGAGCCCACTGAAACCTCTAGTGAAAAACCAAATATCCTGCAGTAAAAACTAGAAAGAAGCTATCTGTGAAACTGCATTGTGATGTATGTATTCATCTCTAGAGTTAAACCTTTCTCTTGGTTCAGCAGATTGGAAACACTTTTTTAAATAAAATCTGCAAAGTGAAATTTCGGAGGCCACTGAGGTCTATAGTGAAAAATGGAATATCCCACGATAAAAATTAGAAAGAAGTTATCTGTGAAACTGCTTTGTGATGTGTGGATTCAGTTCACAGAGTTAAGCCTTTTTTTTAAAATTCAGTAGGTTGTAAACACTCTTCTTGTAGAATCTGTGAAGGGACATTTCAAAGCAAACTGATGCCTATAGTGAAAAACTGTATATACTGTGATAAAAACTAGATAGAAGCTATCTGTGAAACTACTTTGCGATGTGTAGATTCAGCTCACAGAGTTAAACCTTAGTTTTATTCAGCAGGATGAAACACTCTTTTAGTAGAATCTGCAAAGAAATATTTTGAAGCCCACTGAGGCCTATAATATAACTCCTAATATTCTACAATAAAAACTGGAAAGAAGCTATCTGTGAAAATACTTTGCGATGTGTACATTCAGCTCACAGAGTTAAACCACTTTTTTGATTTAGCAGGTTGAAAATCCTCTTTATGAAGAGTCTGTGAAGGGACATTTCAGAGCCCACTGAGGCCTGGAGTATAAAACAGAATATCACATAATAAAAACAAGAAAAATGCTATCTGTGAAACTGCTTTGTGATGTGTGGATTAAGTTCACAGAGTTAAACCTTTATTTTGATTCAGCAGGTTGAAAATACTATTTTATAGAATATAGGAAGGCTCATTTCTGAGCCTAGTGAGGCCTATAGTGGAAAATGGAATGTCAGGTGGTAAAAACTAGAAAGATGCAATCTGTGAAACTGCTTTGTGGAGTGTGAATTCAGCTAAAAGAGTTAAACTTTTCTTTTGGTTCAGTAAGTTGGAAGCACTTTTTTTGAAGCACCTGTGAAAAAAGACTTTGGAGCAGACTGGGGCCTATAATGTAAGCCAGAATATCCTGTGATACATATTAGAAAAAAGTTGTCTGTGAAGATGATCTGTGATGTGTGGATCCAGCTCAAAGAGTTAAACCTTCCTTTTGATTCAGGAGTTTGGAGAATCTCTTTTTGTAGAGTCTGTGAAAAGTCATTTCAGAGTTCACTGAGGACTATAGTAAAAAATCAAATATCCTAAAAAAAAAAAAAAAAAAACTAGAAAGAAACTATCTGTGAAACTGTTTTGTGATGTGCACATTCACCTCAGAGAGTTAAACTTTTCTTTTGATTCAGCAGGTTGAAAACACTCTTTTTGTTGAACCTGCAAAGGGACATTTCATATCCCATGGAGGCCTATAGTGAAAAACCAAATATCCCATGATAAAAGCTAGAAAGAAGTTATCTGTCAAACTGCTTTGTGATGTGTGAATTCACCTCACAGACTTAAATCTTTCTTTTGATGCAGCACATTGGAAACAGTTTTTGTGTAGAATCTGTGAAGGGATATTTCAGAGCCCACTGATGTGTAGAGTGAAAAACTGAATATTCCACAAGAAAAACTGGAAACGAGCTATCTGTGAAACTGCTTTGTGATGTGTGGATTCAGTTCACAAAGTTAACCTTTCTTTTGATTTAGCAGGTTGGAAACACTTTTGTTGTAGAATCTGCAAAGAGACATTTTTGAATCTACTGAGGCATAATCTGAAAAACTGAATATTTCACGATCAAAACCAGAAAAAAAAAGACTATCTCTGAAGTCGTTTTGTGATGTATGGATTCAGCTCATAGAGGTAAAGCTTTCTATTCATGTCTCATGTTGAAAAACTTCTTTTGGAGAATCAGATAAGGGACGTTTTTGAGCCCACTGAGGCCTGGAGTGCACTTTGGGCTATACTAAAAAACAGAATATGTCAAAATGTAAATGAGAAAGAAGCTATCTGTGAAACTGCTTTGTGATATGTGGGTTCAGCTCATTGAGTTACATCTTTCGTTTGATTCTCCAAGTTGGAAACACACTTTTTGTAGAATATGCAAAGGGACATTTCAAAGCCTATTGAGGCCTACAGTGAAAAACTGAATATTCCACAAGAAAAACTGGAAAGAAGTTGTCTGTGATACTGCTATTTGATGTGTAGTTGCAGCTCACAGTTAACCTTTCTTTTGAATCAACAGATTATAAACAGTCTTTTGCAAAACCTGCAAAGGGACATTTTGGAACTCACTGAGGGCTATTGTAAAAAAATGAATATCCCGCTATAAAAACTAGAAAGAATCTGTCTGTTAAACTGCTTTGTGATGTGTGCATTCAGCTCACAGGGTTGAACCTTTCTTTTGATTCAGCACGGTGGAAACTCTGTTTTTGTAGAATCTGCAAAGAGGTATTTTGGAACCCACTGAGGCCTATAGTGAAAAACTGAACATCTGGCGATAAAAACTAGAGGGAAGCTATCTGTGAAGCTCGTTTGTAATGTGTGCAGTCAGTTCATAGAGTTACATTTTTATTTTGATTCAGCAGGTTGGAAACTCTTTTTGTAGAATCTGTGAAGAGAAGTTTTGGAGCTCGCTTAAATCTATAGTGGAAAACAAAATATCTCCGGATAAAAACAAGAAAGAAGCTATCTGTGAAACTGTTTTGTGAGGTGTGCATTCAGCTCACAAATTTAAAGCTTTCTTTTGATTCAACAGGTTGTAAACACTCTTTTTATAGAATTTGCATAGGGACATGTCAGAGCCCACTGAGCCCTATAGTGAAAAACAGATTACCCCATGGTAAAAATTAGGAAGAAGCTAGCTATGAAACTGCCTTGTGATGTGTGCATTCACCCACAGAGTAAAACCTTGCTTTTGATTCAGCAGGTTGGAAACACTCTTTTTGTAGACTCTGTAGAGAAATATTTCAGAGCCCACTGAGGAGTATAGTGAAAAATTGAATATTTTGCTATACAAACTAGAAAGAAGCTATCTGTGAAAGTGATTCATGATGATTCATGATGTGTGGATTCAGTTCACAAAGTTAACAGTTTCTTTTGATGGAGCAGGTTGAAACACTGTTTTTGTAGAATCAGCACAGGGACATTTTGAAGTCTACAGAGGCCTTACATGAAAAACTGAATATTTTGTGATCAAAACTATAAAGAAACTATCTGTGAGGTTGTTTTGTTGTGCATGGACTCAGCTCACAGAGTAAAACATTTCTATTAATTCATCTGGTTGGAAAACTCTTTTTGAAGAATTTGAGAAAAGACATTTTACAGCCCACTGTGGTCTATAGTGAAAAACTGAAAATTCTGCAGTAAAAACTGTAAAGAAGCTATCTGCTAAACTGTTTTGTGATATTTGCATTCGGTTCACAGAGTTATACCTTTCTATCCATTCAGTAGGTTGGAAACCCTCTTTTGATATTATCTGTGAAGGGACATTTGGAGCCTTCTGAGGCCTATACTGAGAAACAGAATATCCCACGATAAAAACTAGAAAGAAGTTATCTGTGAAGCTACTTTGTGATGAATGCATTCAGCTCACAGGCTCACAGCATTATAACTTTCTTTTGAACAGACCTTTCGGAGCCCACTGAGGCCTATAGTGAAAACTAAATATCCCACAATAAAAATTAGAAAGAAGCGGTCTGTGAATCTACTTTGTGATGTGTGCATTCAGCTAAAAAATTTAAGCATTTTTATTCATTCATCACATTGAAAAACTTTTTGTAGAATCTGAGAAGTTGCATTTCAAAGCCCACTGAGGCCTATTGTAAAAAACAGAATATCCCGTGGTAAAAAAATAAAAATAAGCTATCAGTGAAATGACTTTGTGATGTGTGCATTCAGTTCACAGAGTTAAACACTTCTTTTAATTCAGCAGGTTGGAAATAGTCTCTTTGTAGAATCAACCAAGAGACATTTCAGAGCCCCTTGAGGCCAATAGAGAAAAAAACAAATATCTTGTGATAAAAACAAGAAAGAAACTATCTGTAAAACCGGTTTCTGAAGTGTGGATATAGTTCACAGAGTTACACCTTTATTTGATTCAGCAGTTTGGAAACACTCTTTTTGTAGAATCTGCAAAGGGACTTTTAGGAGCCTTCTGAGGCCTATAATAAAAAACAAAATATCCTGCAATAAAAATTAGTAAGAAGCCATCTGTTAAACTGCTTTCTGATGAGTGGATTAAACTCACAGAGTTAAAACTTCTTTTTGTGATTCAGCAGGTTGGAAACACTGTTTTTTGTAAAATCTGTGAAGGGACATATCAGAGCCCACTGAGGCCCATACTGAGAAACAAAATATCCTGCAACAAAAACAAAAACAAAACAAAAACAAAAGCCAGCTGTGAAACTGCTTTGTGATGTGTGCATTTAGTTTACAGAGTTAAACAATTCTTTTGGTTCAGCAGGTTGAAAACACTTTTTTTTTTTTTTAATAATCTGTGAAGCGACATTTCAGAGCCAAATAGGCCCATAGTGAAAAACCGAATATCCTGTGATTAAAAAAACTAGAAATAAACTATTTCTGAAACCGCATTGTGATGTGTGCATTAAGCTCACAGAGTTAAACCTTTGTCTTGATTAATCATGTTGGAAACACTTTGTTTGCAGAATCTGTGAAGGGACATTTCAAAGCCCACAGACACCTAGAGTGAAAAACAGAAAATTACACCATAAAAACTAGAAACGAGCTATCTGTGAAACTGCTTTGTGATGTGTGGATTCAGTTCACAAAGTTAACCTTTTCTTTTGATTTAGCAGGTTGGAAACACTTTTGTTGTAGAATCTGCAAAGAGACATTTTTGAATCTACTGAGGCATAATCTGAAAAACTGAATATTTCACGATCAAAACCAGAAAAAAAAAGACTATCTCTGAAGTCGTTTTGTGATGTATGGATTCAGCTCATAGAGGTAAAGCTTTCTATTCATGTCTCATGTTGAAAAACTTCTTTTGGAGAATCAGATAAGGGACGTTTTTGAGCCCACTGAGGCCTGGAGTGCACTTTGGGCTATACTAAAAAACAGAATATGTCAAAATGTAAATGAGAAAGAAGCTATCTGTGAAACTGCTTTGTGATATGTGGGTTCAGCTCATTGAGTTACATCTTTCGTTTGATTCTCCAAGTTGGAAACACACTTTTTGTAGAATATGCAAAGGGACATTTCAAAGCCTATTGAGGCCTACAGTGAAAAACTGAATATTCCACAAGAAAAACAACAAAGAAGCATCTGTGAAGCTGCTTTGTGATGTGTGCTTTTAGTTCACAGGGTTAAACTTTTCTTTTGATTCAACAGGTTAGAAACACTCTTGTAAAATTTGCAAAGGGACATTTCACAGCCCACTGAGGTCTATACTGAAAAACTGCATATCCCTCAATAAAAATCTAAAAAAGAAGCTCTCTGTGAAACTGCTTTGTGATGTGTGGATTCAACTCAGAGTTAAACCTTTCTTTTGATTCAGCAGGTTGAAAACACTCTTTTTGTGCAACTGTGAGGAGATATTTCAAAGCACACTGAGGTCTATAGTGAAAAGTCAAATATCCCATGATAAAACTACAAAGAATCTATCTATGAAACTGCTTTGTGATGTGTACATTCAGCTCACAGAGTTAAACCTTTCTTTTGATTCAGCAGGTTGGAAACTTTTCATGTAGAATCTGTGAAGGAACCGAGTGGAACCCCCTGAGGCCTATAGGGAAAAATCGAATATTCCATGTTAAAAACGAGAATGAAGCTAACTGTAAAACCCCTTTATGATGTGTGGATTTAGCTCACAGAGTTAAATCATTATTTTGATTCAGCGCGTCGGAAACACTCCATTTGTAGAATATGTGAAAAAACATTTCAGTGTCCACTGGGGCCTACAGTGAAAAACCAGTCATCCTGCGATAAAAACTAGAAGATACCTTTGAAACTGCTTTGTGATGTGTACATTCACCTCACAGAATTTAACCTTTCTTTTGATTCAGCAGGTTGGAAACACTCTTTTTGCAGAATCTGCAAAAGGACATTTTGGAGCCCACTGAGGCCTGCGATGAAAAACCAAATATCCTGCGATAAAAACTAGAAAGAAACTATCTGTGAAATTGCTATGCGTTGTGTGGATTCTGCTCATAGAGTTAAACCTTTCTTCTGATTCAGCAGATTGAAAACACTATTTTTGTGCAATCTGTGAGGAGACACTTAGCAGAAAAGGACATTTCACAGAAGAGGCAGGCAGAGGGGAGAAGCAGCAAGCTCTGAGTGGGTGCTGGACTATTGCAGGTGGCCTCTCCCTTCCCAGAAGGCCCCGGGGCGCTCCTCGGGTGGTGGCTAGAGACCCCGTTTTAGGCCCTTTGGTCTCTCCCAGAGGATCCCCAGGCAATAGCAGGGCCACAGGCAGGCCTTTGCATATGGGTAGAAACTCGGGGGACGTTGAGGCAGGCAAAAGGGAGAATCAGCGTTGCCTGAGCAGGTGCTGGGTTGTCACAGTCGGGCTTCTCCCTTACCAGAATCTCCTGAGCTCCAGCCCAGGGTGACTGTTTCTCTCATGGATGGCCCCCACATGTGGCGATGGGGCCACTGGAGGGCCTATGTAGGAGAGCAGAAACTTGGGAGGACATTGACGCAGGCACAGGGAGGAAGTGACAGGGCCAGAGCCGGTGCTGGGTCATCCCAGGGAGGCCTCTCTTTCCCCAAAACACCTGAGAGTACCCCCAAGGTGGAGACTAGAGCTTCATACTTTGGCCCTGGGTTCCTGTATCTCTCAGGGAGTGCCCCTATAGTTGACCTCTGGACCACAGGGAAACCAGCATGGGCTCTCAGAAACTCAGGGGGAAGTTGAGGCAGGCAGAGGGGAGAAACAGCAAGCCCTGATTGAGTGCTGTGTTGTCCCAGGGAGGGCTCTCCCTTCCCAGAAGCCCTCAGGGTGTCCCCCAGGTGGTGCTAGAGCCCCGGGCTGTGGTCCAGGGTACCTTATATGTCAAAAAGGGCCCCCATGGGCAGCAGCTGGGCCGCAGGTGGGTCTCAAAGGGCAGGCGGAAACTCAGGGGGACATTGGGGCAGGCAGAGGGGAGAATGAATGAGGCCTGAGCAGGTATGTAAAAACTCAGGGTGGCATTGAGGCAGGCAAGGGGAGAAGCAGCGAGGCATGAGCCGGTGCTGGGTCCTCCTAGGGATGCCTCTCCCTTTTCAAAAGTCCCGGGGCACCCCCCAGGTGGGGGCTAGGGGCTGCGCTCTGGCCCAGGGTTTCTGTATCTCTCGTGGAGGGCCCCCATGGGCGACATCAGGGTCGCAGGCTGGCCTGTGAGGACGGGCAGGGCCTTGGGCTCTAGCCCAGGGTGCCTGTGTTTCTCCCAGAGGGCCCCCACGGGTAGTGGCTGGGCCACAGGTGGGCCTGTGCAGGTGGAAAGAAACTCAGAAGAACGTTGAGGCAGCAGAGAGGAGAAGTGGTGAGCCCTGGAGTGTGCTGGGTCATCCCAGAAATGTCTCTCCCTTCCCAGAATCCCCCAGGGTGTCCCCAAAATGGGGGATAGAGGCCTGGGCTCTGGACCAGGGCTCCTGTGTCTCTCATGGAGGGCCCTTCTGGTCGGCGGTGGACCGCAGGTGGGTCTGTGAGGGTGGACAGAAACTAAGGGGAACTTTGATAAAGACAGAGGGGAGAAGTGGTGAGGCCTGAGTGTGTGCTGGGTCTTCTCAAGGAGGACTGTTTCTTCCCGGAAACACCAGGGGCCTCCACCAGGTGGGGACCAGGGCCCTGTGCTCCTGCCCAGGGTGCCTTTGTTTCTCATGGAGGGTCCCCACGGGCAGCAGCAGGGCTGCCAGAAAGCTGGTCAAGTGGGCAGGAACTCAGGGGGACACTGATTCAGCCAGAGGGGAAAAGTGACATGACCTAAGCAGGTGTTGAGTTCTTCAAGGGATGCCTATTTCTTCCCAGAAGCACCCTGGGTACCCCCAAGATTGGGATAGAGCCATGTGCTTCAGCCCAGGGTGACAATGTCTCTCACGGATGGCCTCCATGGGCAGTGGCAGGGATGCAGGCTGGCTTGTGTCGGTGGGTAGAAACTCAGGGGAACATTGAGATAGGCAGCGAAGAGAAGCAGTGAGGCCTGAATGCAGGCTGGGTTGTCCCAGGGAGGCTCTTCCTTCCCAGAAGCTCCCGAGGTGCCCTGTGGGTGGGGGCTAGAACCCTGGACTTTGGCCCAGGATGATTGTGTCTCTCTCAGAGGGCTCCCATGGGTAATGGCAGGGCTGCACGTGGGCCTGTATGGGTGAGCAGAAGACCAGGGGGACATTAAGGCAGACAGAGTGGAGAAGCAGTGAGGTCTGGGTGGGTGCTGGGACTTCCCAGGGAGGCCTCTTCCTTCCCAGAAGCCCTCAGGGTGCCCCACCTGTGGACACTAGAGCCCGAGACTCTGGCCCAGGGTGCCAGTGTCTCTCAAGGTGGGACCTCACTCCCACCTGTGGACCTGTGTTGGTGGGTGGAAACTCAAGGGGACATTGAGGCAGGCAGAGGGGAGAAGTGTTGAGGCCTGAACAGGTACTGGGTGTCCCAGGGATGCCTCTCCCTTTCCCGAAGCCGCTGGGATACCCCCCAGGTTGGAGACAGAGCCCCGACCTTTGGCCCAGGGCACCTGTGTCTCTCACAGTGGGCCCACACGGGTGGCAGCAGGACTGCAGGCAGGCCTGTGCTGGCAGGCAGAAAATCAGGAGCGCAGGCAGGCCTGTGCTGGTGGCAGGACTGCAGGCAGGCTTGTGCTGCAGGATGTTGAGTCAGGCAGAGGTGAGTGGATGTAGAGTCATCCCAGGGAGGCCTCTCCATTTGCAGAAGCCTCCGGGGCACCACCTATGTAGTGGCTAGAGCCCCAGATTGTGGCCCAGGTTGCCTGTGTCTCTCAAGGGGGCCCACACAGGCAGCAGTGTGGCCACAGTCTGGCCTGTGCCGGCAGGCAGAAACTCAGGAGAACTTTAAGTCAGGTAGAAGGGAGAAGTGGTGAGGCCTGAGCAGATGCTAGGTTGCCGAGACCAGCTCAGTCATGGAGACCCTAACCCAGTTACGCTGGAGGAATTAAAGACACACACAGAAATATATGGATGGAGTGGAAAATCAGGGACCTGACAGCTTCAGAGCTGAGAGCCACGAAGAGATTTACCCACATATTTATTGACAGCAAGCCAGTTTCTGTAGATTATGGATTAACTAAAAGTATTCCTTATGGGAAACAAAGGGATAGACTGAAACAAAGGGATGGGTTCTGGCTGCAGCAGAAACATGTCCTTAAGGCACAGAATGCTCCTGCTATTGTTTGGGGCTTAGGAATGCGTTTAAGCAGTTTTCCGCACTGGGTGAGCCAGGTGTACTTGCCCTCATTCCAATAAACCAACTACCTTCAGCATGGGCATCAGGGCCATCACAAACATATCAGAGTGCTGCAGAGATTTTGTTTATGACCAGTTTTGGGACCAGTTTATGGCCAGATTTAGGGGACTGTTCCTAACATGTTCCCCCTTTTTATTTTAACAAGACGATAAAAGCAAAGATGGCCTTATCATGGCGAGCTACTTCTCACAGGAATCGGGATCCACATCTGCAGACTATATAAAGACAAACAACACAGATTAAAAACACAATTATCATTGAAATTACGGAGCTCCAAGTATTTTTATCCATTTTAATGGGTTGCTAGCTGCTAATTTGTCTGTAGCTCCTTCAAGCACTACAGTGCCTGACATTAAAGTCAGGTGTGCCTGGGATGCTTTAAATATTTGTTCTTTTAACTTTACAATATCCAAAAACAAGTTTGTAGAGTGTTCTTCTAGATTCTTTTTTATTCTTTTCCAAATTTTGATCTCATTAAGAGCCATGAATAGTTTCCACAAATCCTTATGTTTAGCTCCTGCAGTGGGCGATATTATTTGAGATTGAGGTGCCAGTATACCACCATGTTTCTAGATAATAGGAACTCTTGCCATATTTCTTACCATTTCTACCAACTGATCGTTTTGTTTAGAGAAGCTGAACATAGTGTGGCATGGCATGCAGACTGAGAGGTGCAATTAAGATAAACATCCCCTTAGGATACCAATCAATGATTCCATAGGAATTGTGCAGCATCTCTACGTGTTCTGCAATGCAATCTTCTTAAAGAAGTACATTCATTATTTCTGGCTGGGTGCAATTCTGTTTACAAATAGGTTTTTAAGGGCAATATGCCTCAAATATAGGGGCAGATTTATTATGGTAAATACTGAGATCAGAAAGCATGTGTAACTTTTCCTGCTTCAAGGACCCCTGAGTTTCTACCATCTCACAGAGGCCCGCATGTGGCCCAGCTGCCACCTGTGGGGGCCCTCTGCCAAAGCCACAGGCAGAGGCCTGAGCCCAGGCTCTAGCCCTGACCCTGGGGGCACTCCACAGATAAATACTGAGATCAAAAAGCATATGTAACTTTGTCAGAGAGTAATTACATCCAGTCATTATTGCCAGCCAAGATTGATAAGTATGCCCAAGGAGTATAATTGTTCTCTGTGTCAGCCCTTGTTGAAGGAATACTCATGAAAATGGTGATCACTGCTATCATAGCTATCATTAAATTACTCACTGTGACTGGTTGTCCTGCTTTCCTCAGATTTTCTTCCACCATCCATGACAGCTTTTTGATCTGTTCCAGGTAGTTGGCTGTGTTTGACAGGTGTTGCTCGTGACAGTTGGGGTCCTTCTCAGCATCAGTCTCGACATGGTTGCAACTGGGGGGTCCTCAGGATCCTCCTAGAATCTCTTCCTCGGCATCTGGCTCATGATAAGGTTTCAGGTGTCTTGATGATATCCAAATTGACTGCTGGTTTTGGCCTGGAGAAACACAAGAATAACCTCTACCCCAAGTTATTATTTTACCTACATCCCAACTTTGTGTTATTGGATCTCTCCACCAAACCAGTTGTTCTGCTTCTGTCTTTGCAGCTGGTTTCTGTAGATGTTGTTCAGCTGCTGTCAGCATCTGGCCTTTAGGCAGGCTCAAAAAATTTAAAGTCAACGATGCTAGATTCAATTGCATATGGGGTGTTCCATAGTCCCTGTTTCCCCCCTTCTGCTTTTACAATTGTCATTTTAGGGAGCAATTCATTCTTTCCACTATGACTTGTCCTTGAGAATTATATGGGATAACAGTAATGTGTTTAATATTCCATATGGAGAAAAAATGTAGCTAGAGCTTGGCTAGTATAGCCTGGGGCATTAACTGTTTTAATAGAAGCTGGAATGCCCGTCACCACAAAACATGGCAAAAGGTGACATTTAACACAGGCAGAAGACTCTCCTGATTGGCATGCAGCCCAGACAAAGTGAGAAAAGGTGTCTTCACGTACATGTACATAAGCTTGTCTTCCAAATGAGGGAACATGTGTGACGTCTGTTATGCCCAGACCGTTAGTTCCCCAAAGAAGACCACCAGAGTCCAGTGTCAAAGCCAAGCGGCAAGGATTTTTACTATAAGTTTGAACCTGGTCCCTCCATTCCACAGCATACAAGAGGGCCATGAACAATGCAAGCGTTTGCTTTTTATAGCCCAAAAGTTATAGGGGAACAAAGAAATTCTTTTGGTTCCCACGCTTTCAGTAAAACCTTGAACAGCTGTCTCCTTATCAGAGACTTTCCAGGTGGTGTTTGTACTGGGCTCCATAGCTCAGGGAGTTTGAGAGATATATGGCAATATGTGGTGGGATGGGAGGATGGGATGTGTTTGTACTAGGCTCAGGGAGTTTTGAGCCCAGGGCTGAGGAATGTGCCCAGCTCCTTTCATTCCCCCCCCTTTTTTTTTTTTAGGTATCTCTAGAGCCAATTTTGGGTCTTATAAGTCTGATTCTGTTTCAGCGTTTACAGGTTGGTATTGGGCTCTGAGGACCATGAGTTGTACGGTGTCAAATCTCTTTCTAACAAATCGTAAAATTCTGTTAACAACACAAGGTCCTACGGTAAGCAGAAATAGTAGACTTGGCAGGGGTCCAAGGAAGGGGGATAACAGAGAAAACATAGAGGAATTCCACCATTGGTCTGCAGCTGAAGCAAACTTCCATGTTTTTACTTCTGCGTTTAACTTGCGTAACTGTTGGACCCGGTCCTCTACAAGCCCTGATTCATTTATGTAGAAACAACAGTCTTCTTTCAGAAACATACATGTACCACCTTTTTCTGCAGTGAGTAGGTCTAGGGCCCTCCGGTTCTGCAAGGTTACCTGAGCTAGGGACGTGAGCTGCCGCTGAAGGGAGGCAAGGGACTCAGCCAACTCCTCCATAGCAACGGCAAATTGTTGGTACAACTTGTTGCTTTCTATGAGGGTGTGACCTAGGGCTCCCCCCGCCAGTCCGGCCGCCATGAGGGATGCGGTGAGGGAGATTCCCGCAATGAGGGGGAGAAATATAGCTCATGCAGGTCTTGGTCTAGGGACTGGGTGAATAGCAGTACTAGTCCAGTTACCGGTGTACCCTAGGAACTCGCCAGCAGTTAGTAGAGTCAACCGGGGAACTAATGTGACAGGAAGACACAGTAGGTTGGTCCCAGAGGGACCAGGTAGGTTCTTAGATAATGTTCCATTACACCAGAAGAATATGCCTGGCGGAGCCTTTAGGGTGATATTAGGGGGCATTGCAGTGATGCTGCAGAGGCTGGAATTGGTTCCTGAGAAACAGTAGGGAAACTTCTCCTGACTGGGGTTTAGGTATAGGGGCACGTTTAGGATAGGAGCATATGATAGGTTTCGGAGGTTGTTAGCTTGGGCCAAGGTAGAGGATCCCCATGGCAGAGGGACAGCAGTTAGCGGTGGATGCCCTAGAGTGGCACACAGAAAGCAACCAGACAGGCTGTGAAGTCCTGTAAGGTTAGCAAGTTCTAGTCCTTCTTGTAATAACTTTAACCAGGAGAAAGGACGTAAGTCTTGTGTTAGTCTGTTTTCCTGTCGTTGGATATTCCCGTGGACCAGGGGCAGTACTTGCACTAGGCCTCGCCACAGATAGAGGTGACTGCTAGGCCATGTGGAGGAGGGGGAGTAGTATACAGCCCCATGTTGAGGCGTGGTCCAGCGGGAGTTCCAGGGGTCTCTAACTATTTATGTATATGAAAAGTCTCCATCCCATCTACGATGGAAGGGCCACTTAGGGTCTAATTGTTTTCTCTCTCCCCAATAACGGGGTTTATGGATGTTACAATAGTTATAAGGACAGCCGGCATTTTGGTGCCACCAATAGTGTTTACAATTGTATTTAGTCTGATTAAACTCAAAGCATATTATTGGTGTCGTAGGTTTGGTTATTTGAAAACCAGTAAAATTTAGTAGAATTGGGCTGTTGCACCCTGAGGAGGGCAATCAGCACTGGCCAATAATTTCCTGGGCTTATGTGGTTGCCCAGGGTGGGTTCGGTTTTCATAAAGCCAGAATCTCCAGACAAAGGGATTAAGAGCTGGTTTTGTGATTTCCCCAGCTGCCACTAGGGCGACTAACGTTAGGGTTAGACTACCTAACTGCATGTTTGCAGTGAGCTATGCTGCCAGCGCAGGGTGAGTTTTAAGGGGTCGTTCCTAGCTCTGTCCACAGTCCATGTGTCCGGTGCTTCAGCCGCCGCCATGATTGGTCCCAGAAGGTCGGAGGTTGGGTCCACTGGCTTGACGTGGGTGTAGTGGATCCACGACGTGATGCCTTCTACCTTCGGGGCGGTGGGTGTGGTTAGGAGTACCTGGAGTGGTCCTTTCCACCTGGGTTCTAGGGTCTTTTGTCAGTGTCACTTGACCAGGACCCAGTCTTCCGGCTGGTACGGATGGGGTGTCGGCGGGGGACCGGTCTCATATAGTTCCTTCAGCTTGGGCCAGATTTCTTGATGAATTTTCTGCAAGGCTTGTAGGGAAAATAAGAGTTCAGAGACATTTTCTGTTTTAGACTTGAGCAGATCATCTTTTAGGCTGGGAACTAAGGGTGGGGGTCTGCCATACATAATTTCAGAAGGGATAAGGCCCAGTCTTTAAGGGGTATTACGGGCCCGGAACAGAGCGTAGGGGAGAAGGACCACCCAATTAGTGCCAGTCTCCATAGTTAATTTAGTTAAGGTCTCTTTTAAGGTCCGATTCATCCTCTCTACCTGTCCTGAACTCTGGGGCCTGTAAGCACAATGTAGTTTCTAATTTGCCCCAAGGATGGAAGCCAAATCCTGACTTACCTTAGCGACAAAGGCCGGCCCATTATCTGACCCTATCTGGACGGGGAAGCCATACCTGGGGAGGATATCTTCCAGGATTTTCTTTGCTACAACCTGAGCAGTTTCCTTTTTGGTAGGGAATGCCTCAGTCCACCCTGAAAAAGTATCTACAAAGACAAGTAAGTACCGATACCCATATTTTCCTGGCTTTATCTCAGTAAAATCTACTTTCCAGTAGATACCGGGCCTGGTTCCCCTGAGCCTTGTTCCTGTTGCAGCCTGGGATTGGGGGTAGGCATTGTTAAGCTGGCAGACTTTGCAACTTGTCACAATGTTGCTGGCCGTCTCGGCTGTATGTCTGAATTTGAGCTTAGAGCGCCTGATCAGGTCTATCATCCACCGAGCACCCAGGTGGGTGGTTCGGTGGATGTGTTCTAACACTTGTTGTCCTAATTTTTCTGGTAGGATGGTTTGGTCATTAGTATCAGTCCACCACCCATTCTGGATCTGTTTCAGGGGAAGCTTGTCAATCCACTGGAGATCTTGTTCTGAATAATCAGGGAGATACGGCAAGTCCCGGGGGCCCGGGTCAGGGAGCTGGAGTGCAAGGAGTTGGCTGGGAGTCTTCGCCACCTTTCTTGCAGTTTGGTCTGCCAGAAAGTTGCCTTGAGCAGTTGGAGTAGTTAGTTTCTGATGCCCTGGGCAATGCACAATGGCTAACTTTTCTGGTCTCCATAGGGCTGTTAGCAGGGCTAGGATCTCTTGCTTGTTTTTTATCTCTTTTCCTTCAGCCGTCAGTAACCCTCGCTCCCTGTAAATGGCCCCATGTATATGCGCCGTTGCAAAAGCATATCAGCTGTCTGTATATACCGTCAGCTTTTTCCCCGCCCCTAAGGTAAGAGCTTGGGTGAGTGCTATCAGTTCAGCCTTCTGGGCCGATGTCCTCAGGGGCAGGGGTTCCGCCCAGATTACCTCAGTCTCTGAAGTCACTGCCGCTACAGTGTACCTCTGGCCCTGATGCATGAAGCTGCTCCTATCAGCGAACCAGACGAGGTCGGCATCAGGAAGTGGGCGGTCCTGCAGGTCTTCTCGAACTCCGTGCACCTGAGCTAGTATCTCGGTGCAGTCGTGGAGTGGGGCGTCCAGGTCCGGGTTGGGCAGCAGCGAGGTAGGGTTTAAGGTCGTTGGGGGCAGGAAAGTTATCCTGAGAGGATTTAGTAGTAGTCCTTGGTAGTGGGTGAGCCGGACATTACTCATCCATCGATTAGGTGGCTGTTTGAGTACACCTTCGATGGCATGTGGAATAACGACCCGCAATTCTTGCCCCATGACAAGTTTATCAGCATCTTGCACCATCAGAGCCGTGGCTGCAATCATTCGGAGACAAGGGGGCCACCCGGCAGCCACTGGGTCTAACTTCTTTGACAGGTAGGCACCTGGCCTCCGCCAGGGGCCTAAGTTCTGAGTTATTACTGCCTTGGCAACACCCATATTTTCATCTACGTATAAGTGGAAGGGCTTGGTAACATCAGGTAGTTCCAGTGCAGGCGCGGAGAGTAGGGCGGTTTTAATCTGTTGGAAAGCCGACTCGGCTTCGTCTGTCCACTTAAATGGCTGCTGCCCCCGTGTTGCCTGATATAAGGGTTTAGCCAGTTCTGCGAACTCAAGTATCCATAGTCTGCAAAACCCCGCCGACCCCAGGAATTCCCTCACTTGTCGGGTGGATTGCGGCCTGGGGATCTGCAGAACAGTTTGTTTCCAGGCGTCTGTTAACCAGCGCTGCCCTTCTTTAAGCAGGTACCCTAGATATGTTACCTCTGGCTTACAGATTTGAGCTTTCTTTGCCGAGTCTCGGTAGCCTAGATTTCCCAGAGCTTGTCAGAGATCCTTGGTCCCTTGGATGCAAGCTTCTTGGGTCTCAGCAGCAATTAGGAGGTCATCAACATACTGTAGTAAGGTTATTTCGGGGTGTTTGCGTCGATACTCACCCAGGTCTTCATGGAGGGCCTTATCAAACAGGGTAGGAGAGTTTTTGAATCCCTGCAGCAGTCTGGTCCATGTCAGTTGGCCACCTATACCCCTATCAGGGTCATTCCACTCGAAGGCAAAGAGCTTTTGGCTCTGAGGGGCTAAAGGCAAACTGAAGAAAGCATCTTTCAAATCTAAAACAGTGTACCATTGATGTTTAGGGTTTAGGGTACTCAGGAGGGTATACGGGTTAGGCACAGTTGGATGTATGTCCACAACCCTCTTATTGATTTCTCTTAAGTCTTGTACAGGTCTGTATTCTCCACTATTAGGTTTTCGTACCGGCAACAATGGAGTATTCCAGGGTGAGTGACATGGGCGAAGGACCCCTTGGTCAAGGAGCCGGCGAATATGCAGGGCAATTCCTTTCTTGGCTTCTAGGGGCATCGGGTATTGGCATACCCACACGGGGTCTGCCCCAGGCTTAAGTTCAACAAATAAGGCAGGACGGTGTTTCGCTAGACCTAAGCCCCCCGTTTCCGCCCAAGCTTCTGGATATTGCTGGAGCCAGGTTGCTATGTCCTGGTCAGGGGCCGCTTGCTCCTGGTGGAGCTGGTACTCATCTTCTAGGGTTTTAGTCAGGACGGACATGGGTCGATTGTGGGAGTTGGTCACGACGGGCCCCTCAGGGAGGAAATGGATCTGTGCTCCCATTTTAGTTAGTAGGTCTCTCCCCAATAGGGGAAGGGGCTCTCAGGAATGACCAGGAAAGAATGGGTTACATTCTTGGCTCCGAGGTTCACTGTTCTTTGTGTTGTCCATGGGTATTTCTTAACTCCTGTGGCCCCTTGTACCCACGAGGACTTGGAGGATAATTTCCCATTAGTTTTAACTAAGACTGAGTGCTGTGCTCCCGTATCGACCAAGAACTGGACTGGGGACCCCTCCACTTGCAAAGTTACCCTAAGTTCAGGGAGGGGATCTGAACCCCGTCTTCCCTAGTCTTCATCTTGAGTGACTAGTACGGGTGTAGACCTAGGGGGTCCCTGTCCTCGTTGTTTCTTTTTGGGGCAGTCTCTTACCCAGTGGCCAGCCTCCTTGCAGTAGGCACATTGGTCTTTTTTCAGATTATCATGCCTGGGGGGCTGCCTAGGTTGGGTGTACTCTGGCTGTAGATGCTCTTTCTGTACCACTGCTGCCAGGACCTTGGTCATTTTTTCAGTGGCCTTAAATTGCCTTTCCTCTGGAGTATCTCTGTTATTGTAAACCCGCTGGGCTATCTGAAGTAGGTCCTGAATCTGCTTTCCTTCCAAGTCTTCTAATTTCTGGAGTTTTCTTTTAATATCTGGGGCTGCCTGATTTACAAAAGACATTACAACAGCTGCCTGACTTCCTGGAGCCTCTGGATCTATGGGGGTGTACTGTCTAAAAGCTTCCATTAATCTTTCTAAGTAGGTAGCTGGGCTCTCTGTCTTTCCCTGCAGAATAGAATATACTTTAGCCAAATTAGTGGGCTTGCGAGCAGCTGCCCGGAGACCTGCCATTAGAGTCTGGCGATAAAGGTGTAGCCATCCCCTACCTTCTGCCGTGTTGTGGTCCCACGCCGGCCTGGTCAGAGGAAAGGTTGCATTTATGAGGTTGGGGTTGGCAGTCGGTTGACCGTCGTCCCCCGGGACCAGCTTTCTAGCTTCTACCTGTATTCTCTCTCGCTCTTCTGTGGTAAACAAGATTCAGAGGAGCTGCTGACAATCATCCCAAGTGGGCTGGTGGGTGAACATGACACTATCCAGTAAAGCCAGTAAATCTTTGGGGTTGTCTGAAAACCGAGCACTCTGAGTCTTCCAGTTATACAGATCACTGGTGGAGAATGGCCAGTACTGGAGCCTGGGGATTCCTGTGTCATCTGGGGGTCCTATTTCCAGAAAGGGTAAAGCCACCATGGAGTCAGGTGGCTGGGGGTGGGCTAGTCCGCAAAGTGGGCCCTTGCGTCCACCCCGCCGGCCCTTCAAAGTTACTTTCCCTTTCAGCGGGCCCGTGTGTGTCGGCCACTTCCCGTCCGCCTGCTCACTACCGCGGCTCAGCCCGGGGGTTGGGTCCGGGTGCGTCGGCCGCCTCCCGTCTGCCTGCTCCTTCCTGCAGCTCAGCCCGGGGGGTTGGGGCCTGGGGCCCGGAGGGGTACGGAGGGGTTCTGCGAACAGTGGGTCCCCGCTGTCAGGTAGAACAGGATTGGGGGGGCAGTTAGTTGCTTGGATTTTAGTGGTCGGGCAACCAGTGCCTTACAGGGTTCAGAGGCTAATTGGAAAGGGGACAGCCAAGGAGGCGGGTTTTCAACAAGGTCCTGCCATATGAGGATATATGGGATTTGATCTAAGTGGCCCGCACGCCCAGGTAGGAAAATCTTGGACTTTACCCTAGTGATGACAGCAAGTCGGAAGGTCCCTTCGGGTGGCCACCCCACATCAAAGGCAGGCCATTCGGAGCGACACAGAGTAATTAGCTTTCCTTTCCTGATTTCCATACCAAGATCATGGCCTATTGCTCTAACTTCTTTGAAATTACTTGTAAGGAGAGATAGAGGAGTGCTCTGGGTGTTACCATCCTGTAATGATTTGTAGTCTCTTCCTGTAAAGGAATGTGGGTTAGAATCCCTGTAAAGGAAATCTGATCTGACTTACTAATGATATCTAGTCACAGGTGCGCTTCGGCAGCCCGGACCCGGGGCAGTTCAGATCGCGAGCGCGCACCAGAAGCCGGAAGCCCGGGAACCCGGGCAGTTCCGATCGCGAGCACACACTGGAAGCCGGAAGCCCGGGAACCCGGGAAGGTCAGATCGCGAGCGCGCACCGGAAGCCGGAAGCCCGGGAACCGGGCCGCAAGTGCGCACCGGAAGACCGGGAACCGGGGCTGCAAGCACGCACCAGAAGCTGGAAGCCCGGGAACCGGGGCGGTTCAGATCGCGAGCGTGCACCAGAAGCCGGAAGCCCAGGAACCGAGGCAGTTCAGATCACGAGCGCGCACCAGAAGCCGGAAGCCCGGGAACCAGGGCCGCAAGCGCGCACCGGAAGCCCGGGAACCGGGGCACAAGTGCGCACCGGAAGCCGGAAGCCCGGGAACCGGGGCAGTTCAGATCGCGAGTGCGCACCGGAAGCCGGAAGCCCGGGAACCAGGGCCGCAAGCGCACACCGGAAGCCCGGGAACTGGGCCGCAAGCCCACACCGGAAGCCGGAAGCCCAGGTCAGAGTTAGCTGCCTGGGTCGCGATCGCGCTCGGCGACCCAGATCAAAGACAGCTGCTGCCCCGGGAACTGGGGCAGTTCAGATTGCAATTTAGATCAGAGGAGAGCCAGGGGACGTCTCCCACTGGTCTCCACTGGCCGTCCTACAGCGTGTCCGCCAGGACTGTGCCAGCTCCAGTTTCAGACCTCGCGAGTCACAGATTCAGATTCAGAAGAGACACACAGACACAGACAGACAAACGGAGACGAGCCAGCTCACCTATCAGTAGTAGATCGATCCTAGCAGATCCGTTGACCAGGGGTCTGGTGGGCTTGGGGAATCCCGGACGAGCCCCCGATGTTATGCCCAGACCGTTAGTTCCCCAAAGAAGACCACCAGAGTCCAGTGTCAAAGACAAGCCACAAGGATCTTTACTACAAGTTCGAACTTGGTCCCTCCATTCCACAGCATACAAGAGGGCCCCGAACAATGTGAGCGTTTGCTTTTTATAGCCCGAAAGTTACAGGGGAACAAAGAAATTCTTTTGGTTCCCGCGCTTTCAGTAAAACCTTGAACGGCTGTCTCCTTATCGGAGACTTTCCAGGTGGTGTTTGTACTGGGCTCAGGGAGTTTGAGAGATATATGGCGATATGTGGTGGGATGGGAGGATGGGATGTGTTTGTACTAGGCTCAGGGAGTTTTGAGAGATATATGGCGATATGTGGTGGGATGGGAGTATGGGATGTGTTTGTACTAGACTCAGGGAGTTTTGAGCCCGGGGCTGAGGAATGTGCCCAGCTCGTTTCACTTCTCCTTTCTGCCTGCCTCCAAGTACCACCAAGTCCCTGGAGCCCACCCATGCCATCATGTGGCATTTTTGGTTGTGGCGGCCTTTCTCAAGAGACACAGGTAACTTGCTCCAAAGCCTGGTGCTTCACAGCCCACCTGGGAAAGCCCTCGGGGCTTCTGGAATGGGAGAGGCCTTTTAGGGAGGCTCTGACTATTGTCTGCGATCCCGGCACAGATGTCCTCTGTCTGCCTCAATGTCACCCTGAGTATCTATGGCCCGCCAACACCACCCTGTGTCCCCCGTTTCACTTGTGGGGCCTTCCTGGAGAGACACAGTCACCCTGCTCCAAAGTTTTGGGCTTTACAGCTCTCCCGGGACATATTTGGGGGCATCTGGGATATGAGAAGTCTCCTTGGAAGTCTCCCAGAATTCCCTGCGAGCTCACTTTTTCTCCCTTCTGCCTGTCTTAATGTCACCCTGTGTCCCTTTGGCTCATTCAGGCCATCCTGAAGCCCCGTTTTCACTTGTGTAAACTTTCTGCCAGAGACACAAGCACACTACTCCAAAGCCCGGGGCACTACAGTCCATCCGTGAGAGACCTAGGGGCTTCTAGGATGGAAGAGGCCTCCTTGGGAGGCTCCCAGTATTCCCTGTGGTCTCGCCGATTCTCCCTTGGGCTAGTCTAAACTTCCCCCTGAGTCCCTGGACTCTCATCCCAGACACCCCCAAATATGTCCTAGGAGGGCTGTAAAGCCCAAGGCTTTGGAGCAGGGTGTCTGTGTCTCTCCCGGAAGGTCCCACAAGTGAAACTGGGGCCACAGGGTGACGTTGGCTGGCCGCAGGTACTCAGGGTGACATTGAGGTAGGCCTGTAGATGCCACACTGCAGCCCTGTTTTCACTTTGGGAGCCTTCCGCTAGAGGCACAGGCACCCTGCTTCAAAACCTGAAGCATTACAGTACTCCAGGGACAGTCCTGGGGGCTTCTGGGATAAAAGAGGCCTCCTTGGGAGGCTCCCAACATTCTCTGCAGTCCTGCCATTTCTCTCATCTGCCTGCCTCAACATCTTCATGAGTCCCTGCTGTTCACCCACGCCACCCTGTGGCACTGTTTTCACTTGTGGGAGTCTTTTGCGAGAGACACAAGCACCCTGCTCCAAAGCCTGCGACTTTACAGCCTGCCTAGGGTAGTTTTGGGAGCTTCTGGGATGGGATAGCCCTTTTAGGAAGGCTCCCAGCATTCCCTGCGGTCTCGCCACTTCTTTCCTCTGCCGGTCTCAACGTCTTCTTGAGTCCCTGCGGCCCACCCAGGCCACACTGTGGCCCTGTTTTACACTTGCGGGTGTCTTCTGCCAGAGACACAGGCACCCTGCTCCAAAGCCTGTTGCATTACAATCCGTCCAGGACAGCGCTTGGGGCTTCTGTGATGAAGGAGGTCTTTCATCCTTTTAAGAAGACCTGCAGTATTCCATGCGGTCTCGCTGCTTCTCCCCTCTACCTTGGTCAACATCTTTCTGAGACCTAGTCTGCAGCTCACACCACCCTGTCACCCTATTGTCTCTTTAGGGGTTCTTCTGCGAGAGACACATGCACCCTGCTCCAAAGCCAGGGGCATTACAGCCATCTGAGACAGATCTGGAGGGCTCTGGGATAAGAGAGGTATACTTGGGAGCCTACCAGCATTACCTGGGTTCTTGCCACATCTCCCCTCTATGTGCCTCAACATCACCTAGGTCCATCCATCCTGCCCACGCCACCCGGTGGCCCCGGTTTTGCTTGTGGAGACCTTGCGCAGGAGACACTGTAAGCCTGCTCCAAAGCCTGGTGCTTTACAGCCCACCAGGACAGCACTGGGGGCTACTGAAATGGGAGAGGGCTATTAGGGAGTTGCCCAGCATTCCCTCTGGTCTTGTTGCTTCTCACCTCTGCCTGCCTCAAAGATCCCCTGAGTCCTTGTGTTCTGCCCAGGCCACCCTGTGGCTGTGGCTCCATTTCTGCTCGTGAGGGCCTTCCGCGAGAGACACAGACACCCACCTGCAAAGCCTGGGGTATTACAGCCAGACCGGGACAGCCCTGGGTGTTTCTGAAATGGAATAGGCCTCCTTGGAGGCTCCCAGCATTCCCTGCAGTTTCACCACCTCTCACCTCTGCCTTCTTCAACGTCCCCGAGTCCCTGCGGCCCTCGCACGCCACCCTGAGTTTCCATTTTTGCATAAGGTGGCCTTGCGTGAGACACACAAGCTCCCTGCTACACAGTGTGGGCCTTTAAGGACCTCCTGGAACAGTCCTGGGGGCTTCTGGGACGGGAGTGGGAGGAGATTCGTCTTTGAAGTCTCCCAGCATTCCCTGCCGTCTCACCTCTTCCCCGCTCTGCTGACCTCAATGTCACCCTAGATCCCTGCCACCTGCCCAAGCCACCATGAGGCCCCGTTTTCGCTTGTAGAGGCCTTCTGCAAGAAACACAGGCACCCTGCTCTGAAACCGGGGCCTTTACAGCCTGCGCCGGACACTTCTGGAGTCTTCTGGGATGGGAGAGGCCTCCTTGGGAGGCTCCCAGCCTTCCCTAAAGTCTCACCACTTCTTTCCTCTACCTACCTCAATCTTTCCCTGAGTCCCTGCGAACCTCCCACGCCACACTGCGGCCCCGTTTTTACATGAGGAGCCTTCCACAAGAGACACAGGCACCCTCCTCCAAACCTGGGACTTTACAACCAGCCAGGGACAGCCCTGGGGGCTTCTGGTATGGGAGAGGTGTCCTTGGAATGCTCTCAGCATTTTCTGCAGCACACTTTTTCAAAGCCTGGGGCTATACAGCACCCATGGAACATCCAGGGGCCTTCTGGGAAGGGAGAGGCGTCCATGGGAGGCTCCCAGCATTCCTTATAGTCTACGGGCTTCTTTCCTCTACCTGTCTCAATGTCCCGTGAGTTCCTGTGTTCTGCCAACCCACCTTGTGTCCCATTTTCACTTGAGGAGGCCTTTGGGGAAACACACAGTCACACTATTTCATGGTCTGGTGCTCCTGGTGCTTTACAGCCCACCTGGGACTTCCCTGGGGGCTTCTGGGATGGGGATTTTTAGGGAGGCTCGCAGTATTCTCTGAGGTCTTCTTGTGTCTCTCCTCTGCCTGTCTCAACGTCCTCCTGAGTCTCTGTGGCCCTAACACGTCACATTACAGCCATTTTCACCTGTGGTGGCTTTCCTGGAAAGACAAAGTCACCCTGCTCCAAAGTCTGCAGCTTTACATCCCACCCAGGAGAGACCTGTGGGATTTTTGGATGGCAGAGGCTTCTTCGGGAGGCTCCCAGCATTCCCAGCACTCTCGTCCCTTCTCCCCTCTCCCAACCTCTGTGTCTCCCTGAGTCCTTCCGGCTCGCACTTGCCACCCTATGACTCCGTTTTCACTAGTGGGGGCCTTATGCTAGAGACACTGGCAGCCTGCTTCAAAACCTGAAGTTTCCCAGCATGCATGGAACAGTCCTGGAGGCTTCTGGGATGAAAAGGGCCTCCTTGTGAGGCTCCCAGCATTGCCTGCTGTCTCGCTGCTTCTATCCCCTGCCTGCTTCAATGTCTGCCTGAGTCCCTGCCACCCTCCCACACCACGCTGTTGCCTGTTGTCTCTTTTTGAGGACTTCCATGACAACACAAGCACCCTGCTCCAAATCCTGGGCATTACAGACTGTCAGGGACAGCTCTAGGGGCTTCTGTGATGGGAGAGACCTCCATGGGAGGCTCCCAGCATTCCCTGAGGTCTCGCTACTCTTCCCTCTGCTTGCCTCAATGTCCCCCTGAGTCCCTGCAACCCTCCCAGGCCACCCTGGGGATCCGTTTTTTTCATGTGGAGGCCTTCAATGAGAGACACAAGCAACCTGGTCCAAAGTCAGGGTTATTACAGCCCGCCAGAGGCAACCCTGGGGGTTTCTGAGATGGGACAGGCCTTCCAGAGAGCTTCCCAGCATTTCCTGCAATCTTGCCGCCTCTCCTCTCTGCCTGCCTCTACGTTTCCCTGAGGCCCTGCTGCCTACCCACGCCACCCTACAGCCTCATTTTCATTGTGGTGCTATCGCGTGAGAGACACAGGCACCAAGGGCCAAACCCTGGGTCATTACAGCACACCCGGGACAGCCCTGCAGGCTTCTGGAATGGGAGACACCTTCTCTGAAGGCTCCCAGCATTTCCTGCTGTCTCCATGCTTCTCTCCTCTGCCTGGCTCAACTTTTCCATTAGTCCCTGTGTCACACCTACGGCACACTTCGGCTGTGTTTTCCCTAGTGGAGGCCTTCTGCTACAGGTTCAGGCAAGCTACTTCAAAACCTGAACCTTTACATCACGCCAGGGGCAGTCCTGGGAGCTTCTATAATGGGAGACGTCTCGTTGGAGGCTCCTAGCATTCCCTACAGTCTCACTACTATTCCCCTCTGCCTGTCTTAATGTCCCTCCGAGTGCCTGCGGCCTGTCCATGCCACACTTTGGCCCTGCTTTTGATTATGGGAGCCTTACGCGAAAAACACAGGAACCCTGCTCCAAAGCCTGGGGCTTTACAGCTGGCCCCGGACAGCCCAGAGGTCTTCTGGGATGGGAGAGCATTCAGGGGGGGCTCCCAGCATTCCCTGCATCTGGTCACTTCTTCCAGCTGCCTGTTTCAATGACCCCCTCAGTCCCTACGGCCCACCCACACCACCCTTTTCCATTTTTGCTTGTGGAGGCCTTCCGTGAGAGACACAGGCACCCTGCTAAATACTCTGGTGCTTTACAGTCCGCTCAGGACAGCCCTGGTGGTTTCTGGTATGGGAGAGTCCTTATAAGGAGTCTTCCAGCATTCCTTGCAGTATTGCCACGTCTCTGTTTTGCCTGCCTTGTGGTCCATCTGAGTCCCATCGGCCCACCCATTCCACACTGACACCTCGTCTCTTTTGGGGGTCTTCTGCGAGAGACACAGGCACCCTGCTCCAAAGACAGGGGCATTACAGCTGTCCCGGGGCAGCCCTGGGGACTTCTGGGATAGGAGAAGCGTCCTGGTAGGCTCCCAACATTTCCTGCAGTCTTACCGCTTCTCCCTTCCGTTTGCCTCAGCATTCCTCTCAGGCCGTGTGGCTTGCCCATGCCACCTCCGGCCCCATTTTCGCTTGTGGGGGCCTCTTGCAAAAGATACAGGAATGCCGCTCCAATGCCTAGGGTTTTACAGCCCACCTGGGACAGTCCTGAAGGCTTCTGGGATGAAAGGGGCCTCCTTGGGAGGCTCCCAGCATTTCCTGCATTCTCACTCCTTCCCCCTCTGCCTGCCTCAACGCATCATGCTCTGTCCCTGTTGCCCACCCACGCCACCCAGCGGACCTGTTTTTGCTAGTGGGAGCCTTCTGTTAGAGACACAGTCACCCTGCTTCAAAAGACAAGTCTTTACAGCACTTCCATGACAGTCCTGGGGGCTTTTGGGATGGGAGAGGCATCCTTGGGAGGCTTCCAGCATTCCCTGGGGTCTCTCCTCTTCTCCCTTCTGCCTGACTGAACATGCCTCCGAGTCACAACTTCTCACCCAGGCCACCTTGCGGCCCCATTTTTGCTTTGGGGGGCTTACTGCGAGAGAAACAAGCACCCTGCTTCAAAGCTTGGGGCACTAAAACCTGTCTGAGACAGACCTAGAGGCTTCCGGGATGGGAGAGGCCTCCTTGGGATGCTTTCAGCATTCCCTGTGTTCTCACCCCTTCTTCCCTCTGTCTGCCTCAATGTCCCTGTGAGTTTCTGCAGCCCACCCACGCCACCCTTCAGTCCTGTTTTTGCATGTGGGGATCTTCCGTGAGAGACACAGACTCCCTACTCCAAAGCGTGGGGCTATACAACCCGCACATGACAGTCCTGGGGGCTTCTGAGATCTGAGAGGCCTCCTTGGGAGGCTCCCCACATTCCCTGTGGTCTCGCCACTTCACCCCTCTGTCTGCCTCAACGTCGTTCTGAGTCCCTGACACCACCCACTCCACCCTGCTGTTCAGTTTTCACTTGGCTGTGGCCCTGAGACCCTGCGGCTTTTCCATGCCACCTTATAGCCTCGTTTTCGCTTGTGGGGGCTGTCTGCGAGACAACAGGCACCCTGCCCCACGCTTGGGGCTTTGCAGCATGCCTGGGATAGCCTTGAGGGCTTATGGAATGGGAGAGGCCTGTAATTATTCAGGTTTTGAAGCAGTGTGCCTGTGTCCCCAGCAGAAGACCCCCACTAGCAAAAACGGGACCTCAGTGTGGCATGGGCAGGACCCAGAGACTCAGCGGGATGTTGAGGCTGGAAGAGGGGAGAAACAGTGATACCACAGGGAATGCTGAGTCTCCCAAAGAGGCCTCTTTCATCCTAGAATCCTTGCCCACTGTCCCAGGCGGGCTGTATAGTCTCAGGCTTTGGAGAAGAGTGACTATTTCTCTTGCGGAAGTCCCCCACATGCAAAAATGGGGCTGCAAGGTGGCATGCGAGGGCTGCAGGACTTGGGGGGACGTTGGCGCAGATGTAGGGGAGAAGCAGCGAGAGCGCAAGGAATGCTGAAAGCCTCCCAAAGACGCCTCTCCCATCTCACAAGAAAATATGAGGCCGCAGGGTGGCATGGGTGGGCCATGGGGGCTCATGGGGAAGTTGAGACAAGCAGAGGGAAGCAGCACCTAGACCACAGGGAATGCTGGGAGCCTGACCAGGAGGTCTTTCCCATCAGAGAAGCCCTTTGAGTTGTGCGAGGAGGGCCATAAAGCTTCCAGCTTTGGAGCAAGATGCCTGTGTCTCTCACGGAAAACTCCCGCAAGCAAAAACAGGACCACAGGGTGGCGTGGGCAGGCTGCAGAGACTCAGGTTGACGCTGAGAGAGGCAAAGGGGAGAAGTGGCGAGACCACAGGAAATGCTGGGAAACTCCCAATGACTCCGCTCCCATTCCAGAAACCCCCAGGGCTGTTCCAGACTGGCTGTGTTGCCCCAGAAGACCCCAGGGCTGTTTCAGACAAGCTATAATGCCACAGGCTTTGCGGCAAGGTGCCTGTGTCTCTCGCGGAATACCCCCAAGGAACTCAACAGGGCAGCAGAGTGGCATGGGCGGGCCACAGGTCTCAGGGAGACATTGAGGCAAGCAGAGTGCAGAAGCGGTGAGACCACAGGGAATGCTGGGGGCTTCCCAAGAAGGCCTCTCTTGTCCCAGAAGTCCCCAGGGCTTTACCTGATGGGCTGTAATACTTGAGGCTTTGGGGCAGGGTGCCTGTATCTCTCATGGAAACCCGCAATAGAGACAATGGGGTGGTAGTGCAGTGTGGCAAATTGCAGAAACTAAAAAAGTCAAAGAGGAAGGCAGAGGGGGAAAGGGCGAGACCGCAGGGAAGCCTGGGAACCTTCCAAGGAGGTCTCTGCCATCCCCGAAGTTCCCAGGTCTGTCCTGGGAGGGCTATAGTGCCTCAGGCTTTGGATCAGGGAGCCTGTGCTTCTCGTGGAAGGCTCCCAAAAGCCAAAACGGGGCTACAGGGTAACCTGGGGGAGCTGCAGGAACACAGGAATGCTGAGCAGGCAGAAGGAAGAAGCAGCTAGAACACAGGAAATGCTGCGAGCCTCCCAGGAAGGCCTCACCCGTTTCAGAAGCCCCCAAGGCTGTCCCGGGAGGGCTGTAAATCATCAGACTTTGAAGCAGGATGCCTGTGTCTCTCTCGGAAGGCCTCCACAAATAAAAAGAAAGCCGCATGGTAATATGACCCGGGGCAAAGACTCAGGGTGATGTAGAGGCAGGCAGCAGGGAGAAGTGGCGAGACTGCAGGGAATGCTGGGAACCTTTAAAGGAGGCCTCTCCCATCCCAGAAGCACTCAGGGCTGTCCCTAGCAGGCTGTAATGCTCCAGTCTTTGGATCAGGGTGCCTGTGTCTCTCGCAGAAAACCCCTAAAAGAGACAACGGGGTCAGGGTGGCAAGTGCGGACTGCAGGGACTCAGGAGGACGTTGAGACAGGCAGATGGGAGAAGCTGAGAGACTGCAGACAATACTGGAGCCTTCAAAGGAGGTCTGTCCCATCCCAGAAGCCCCTAGGACTGTTCTGGGAGTGTTGTAATGCTTCAGGTTTTTAAGCAGGGTGCCTGGGTCACTAGAGGAAGGCCCCCACTAGCAAAAACGGGGCCAGAGGATCGTTTGGGCAGGCAGCAGGGACTCGGGGTGACGTTGAGCCAGACAGGGGGGGAAGCGTCAAGACTGCAGGGAATGCTGGAAGTCTTTCAAGGAGGTCACTCCCATCCCAGAAGCCCCCAGGACAGTCCTGTGCTGGCTCCCAGCACTCCCTGTGTTCTAGCTGCTTCTTTCCTCTGCCTGTCTAAACGTCCCCCTGAATTCCTGCGGCCAGCCCACGCCAACCTGAAGCCTGTGCATGCCACCTGACAGTCCTGTTTTTGCTTGTTTGGGCATTTTTCAAGAAACATGGGAACCCTGCTTCAAAGCCTGGGGCTTTACAGCCCGATTGAGACAGTCCTGGGGACTTCCAGAATGGGAGAGGCCTCCTTGGGATGTTCCCAGCAATCCCTGCAGTCTCATCACTTTTCCCCTCTACCTCTCAACGTCAACCTGAGTTTCTGCCTCCCGCTGATGCCACTCTGTGACCCCGTTCTCTTTTGTGGGGGCCTTCTGTGAGACACACAGGAACGCTGCTCTCAAGCCTGGGCCTTTACAGCTTGTCCGGGACATACCTGGGAGATTCTGGGATGGGAGAGACCTCCTAGGGACGTTCCCAGCATTGCCTACTGTCTCACGGCTTCAATCTTCTGCCTGCCTCAATGGTCACCCGAGTCCTTGTGGCCCTCTCATGCCACCTTGTGTCATGTGGGGGCCTTCCCTGAGAGACATAGCCACCCTGGGGTGGGCTTTAAAGCCTGGGGCTTTAAAGCATGCCCGGTACAGCCCTAAAGGCTTCTGGGCTGGGAGAGGCCTCCTTGAGAGGATCCCAGCATTCCCTGTGGTCTTGATGCTTCTCCCCTCTGCCTGCCTTAACGTCCCCCTGAGTTTCTGCGGCCCTACCGTGCCACACTGCGGCCCTGTTTTTGCTTGTGGGAACTTTCTGCTAAAGAGACAGGCACCTGGCTTCAAAATCTGAAGCATTACAACATGCCCAGGACAGTCTTGGGATCTTCTGGGATGGGAGAGGCCTTCTTGGGAGGCTCGCAGCATTCTTTTCATTCACACCTCTTCTTTCCCCTGCCAGTCTCAATGTCCCTCTGAGACCCTGTGGCCCGCCCAAGCCACACTGTGGTTCCTTTTTCCTAGTTGGGACCTTCCACTAGAGACACATGCAGGCTGCTTCAAAACCGGAAGCATTACAGCAGGCGGAGGACAGTCCTGGGGGCTTCTGGGATGGGAGAGGCCTCCTTTGGAGGCTCCCAGCATTCCCTGCGGTGTGGTAGCTTCTTCCCTCTGCCTGCTTCAACATCCTGGTGAGTCCCTAGGCCCACCCACACCACCCTGAGACCTAGCTTTTGCTTGTGGAGACCTTCCGCCAGAGACACAGGCACCCTGCTCCAAAGCTGCAGTGTTATTGCTTCTCCTCTCCATCTGCCTCAACGTCCCCTTGAGTCCCAGCAGCATGTCCAAGCCACCCTGCAGCACCGTTTTTGCTAGTGGAGGCCTTCCATTAGAGACATAGGCACCCTGCTACAAAACGTGAAGCTTTGCAGCACTCCCAGGACAGTCTTTGGGGATTCTGGGATGGGAGAGGCCTCTTTGGGAGGCTCCCAGCCTACCCTGTGGTCTCACTGCTTCTCCCCTCTGCCTGTCTCAACATCGCTTTCAGTCCCTGTGGCCCTCATACGCCACACTGTGGCCACGTTTTCACTAGTGGGAGCCTTCAGCTAGAGACAAAGGCACCTTACTTCAAAACCTGAAGCATTACAGCTTGACTGGGACAGTCCTGGGGGCTTCTTGGATGGGAGTGGCCTCTTTGGGAGGCTCCCAGTATTCCCTGTGGTCTTGCTGCTTCTCCTTTCTGCCTGCCTCAACCTCCCCTTGAGTTTCTGTGGCACGTGCAAGCCACCTTGCCTCCCCGTTCTCTTTTAGGGGTCTTTTGTTAGAGACACATGCACCCTGCTCCAAAGGCTTGAGTATTGCAGCCTGCCCAGGACAGCCTTGGGGGCTGCTGGGACGGGAGTGGCCTCTTCTAAGGCTCCCAGCATTTCCTGTGGTCTCACCTCTTCTCCCCTCTGCCTACCTCAACGTTCCCCTGTGTCGCTGCAACCTCCACGCGCCACCCTGCAGTCCTGTTTTCACTTGTTGGGGCCTTTTGCTAGACACATGCGCCCTGTTCCAAAGCCTGGGGCTTTACGGCTCTACTGGGACAGTGCTGTGGGTTTCTGGGATGGGAGGCACCCAACATAAGCAGTAGTCTCTCTGCTTCCCTTTCTGCCTGCCTCAATGTTACCCTGAGTTTCTGCTGTTTGTCCATGCCACCCTGAGGCCCCGTTTTAGTTAGCGGGGGCCTTCCACTAAAGACATACGCACCCTGCTTCAAAACCTTCAAAAATCTTTACAACATGCCCAAGACAGTCCTGGGATCTTCTGGGATGAGAGAGGCCTTTTGGGGAGGCTTCATGCATTCCCTGTGGTCTCACTGCTTCTCTCCTCTGCCTGCCTCAACGGCACCCTGAGTTCTTGCCACCCTGCAGTACCGTTTTCACTTTCGCGGGACTTCCGTGAGAGACACAGGCACCCTGCTCTGAAGCCTCCATCTTTACAGCCCTCCCGTGAGAGCATTGAGGGATTTTGGGATGGGAGAGGTCCTCTTCTAAGGCTCCCAGCATTTTCTGTGGTCTCACCTCTTCTCCCCTCTGCCTGCCTCAACATTCCCCTTAGCCCCTGCAGCTTGGCCAGGTTAAGGCTCCCAGCATTTTCTGTGGTCTCGCCTCTTCTCCCCTCTGCCTGCCTCAACATTCCCCTTAGCCCCTGCAGCTTGGCCAGGTCACCCTGTGTTCGGTTTTCATATGTGGGGGTCTTCCCCGAGACACAGTCACCCTGATCCAAAGCCTGAGGCACTACAGCTCATCCAAAACAGACCTGGAAGCTTCTGGGATAGGAGAAGCATCCTTGGGAGGCTCCCAGCATTCCCTGCAGTCTCTCCACTTCTCCCCTCTGCCTGCCTCAACGTCTCCCTGAGTCTCTGCAGCTGGCCATATCACCCGGCTGCCCATTGTCTCTTCGGGGTCTTCCGCGAGAGACACAGACACCCTGCTCCAAAGACTGAGGCATTACAGCCCGTCCGGGACAGCCTTGGGGGATTCTGAGAGGGAAAAAGCATCCTTGGGAGGCTCTCAGCCTTTCCTGTGATCTCACCGTTTCTCCCCTCTGCCTGCCTTAACGTCCCCATGCCGCCCCGTTTTCACTGATTCCCCCCACAGCCTGCCTCAACATCATCCTGAATCCCTGCTGCCCACCCATGCTTTTGCCCCATTTTCACTTGTGTGGGCCTTCTGAGAGATATTGGCACCTTCTCCAAAGCCTGGGGCTTTACAGCCTGCATGGGACACACCTGGGGCTTCTGGGAACGGAGAGGCCTCATTTGACGCTCACAGCCTTTCCTGGGGTCTCATCGCCTCCCCTCTGCCTGCCTCAACATCCCCTGAGTCCTAGTGTCCCTCCCCTGCCACACTGCCACCCTGTTTTCCCTTGTGGGGGCCTTCCTCTAGGGACACAGGCACCCTGCTCTAAAATCTGGGGCTTTACAACCCACCCGGGATAGCCCACGGGGAGAGTCTGGGATGAGAGAGGCCTCCAGGGGAGGTTCCCAGCATTCCCTGCGATCTCACCACTTTTTCCCTCTGCCTGCCTCAATGATCCCTGTGTCCCTGCGGTTTGTAGATGCCACCCTACTGCCCCGTTTTTGCTTGTGGGCATTTTCCACAAGAGACACAGGCACCCTGCTTCAAAGCCTGGGACTTTACAGTGCACCTGGGACAGCCCAGAGGACTTCTGCGATGGGAGAGGCCTCCTCAGGTTGTTGTCAGAGTCTCCTGCGGTCTCGACGCTTCTCTCCTCTGCATGACTCAATGTCCCCCTCAGTTCCTGCAGCCCGCCAACGTCACCCTACCTCCCGTTTTCACTAGTTTTCGCTAGTGGGGGCATTCTGCCAGAGACACAGGTACCCTGCTTTAAAGTCTGGGTCTTTACAGCCTGCCCGGGACAGCCTTTGCAGATTCTGGGATGGGAGAGGCCTCTTTGGAAGGCTCCCAGCATTCCCTTCGGTCTCACTGCTTCTCCCCTGTGCCTGCATCAACGTTCGTGTGAGTCCCCAAGGGTCGCCCAGGTCATCCTGCCACTCCATATTCGCTTCTGTGGGCCTTTCACGAGAGACACAGTCACCATGCTCCAAAGCCTGGGGTACTACAGACCTTCTGAGACAGACCTGGGGGCTTCTGGGAAGGAAGAGGCTTCCTTGGGAGGCTCCCAGCATTCCCTGCATTCTTGCCACTTCTCCCTCTGCCTGCCTCAACATCATCCTGAATCCCTGCTGCCCACCCATGCTTTTGCCCCATTTTCACTTGTGTGGGCCTTCTGCGAGATATTGGCACCTTCTCCAAAGCCTGGGGCTTTACAGCCTGCATGGGACACACCTGGGGGCTTCTGGGAACGGAGAGGCCTCATTTGGACGCTCACAGCCTTTCCTGGGGTCTCATCGCCTCTCCCCTCTGCCTGCCTCAACATCCCCTGAGTCCTAGTGTCCCTCCCCTGCCACACTGCCACCCTGTTTTCCCTTGTGGGGGCCTTCCTCTAGGGACACAGGCACCCTGCTCTAAAATCTGGGGCTTTACAACCCACCCGGGATAGCCCACGGGAGAGTCTGGGATGAGAGGCCTCCAGGGAGGTTCCCAGCATTCCTGCGATCTCACCACTTTTCCTCTGCCTGCCTCAACGGCACCCTGAGTTCTTGCCACCCTGCAGTACCGTTTTCACTTTCACGGGCTTTCTGTGTGAGATACAGGCACTGTTCCAAAGACTAGTGCTTTACAGCATGCCCAGACAGCCCTGAGGGCTTCTGGGATGGGAGAGGTCCTCTAAGGCTCCCAGCATTTTCTGTGGTCTCACCTCTTCTCCCTCTGCCTGCCTCAACATTCCCTTAGCCCCTGCAGCTTGGCCAGGTTAAGGCTCCCAGCATTTTCTGTGGTCTCGCCTCTTCTCCCCTCTGCCTGCCTCAACATTCCCCTTAGCCCCTGCAGCTTGGCCAGGTCACCCTGTGTTCGGTTTTCATATGTGGGGGTCTTCCCCGAGACACAGTCACCCTGATCCAAAGCCTGAGGCACTACAGCTCATCCAAAACAGACCTGGAAGCTTCTGGGATAGGAGAAGCATCCTTGGGAGGCTCCCAGCATTCCCTGCAGTCTCTCCACTTCTCCCCTCTGCCTGCCTCAACGTCTCCCTGAGTCTCTGCAGCTGGCCATATCACCCGGCTGCCCATTGTCTCTTCGGGGTCTTCCGCGAGAGACACAGACACCCTGCTCCAAAGACTGAGGCATTACAGCCCGTCCGGGACAGCCTTGGGGGATTCTGAGAGGGAAAAAGCATCCTTGGGAGGCTCTCAGCCTTTCCTGTGATCTCACCGTTTCTCCCCTCTGCCTGCCTTAACGTCCCCATGCCGCCCCGTTTTCACTGATTCCCCCCACAGCCTGCCTCAACATCATCCTGAATCCCTGCTGCCCACCCATGCGTTTTGCCCCATTTTCACTTGTGTGGGCCTTCTGCGAGAGATATTGGCACCCTTCTCCAAAGCCTGGGGCTTTACAGCCTGCATGGGACACACCTGGGGGCTTCTGGGAACGGAGAGGCCTCATTTGGACGCTCACAGCCTTTCCTGGGGTCTCATCGCCTCTCCCCTCTGCCTGCCTCAACATCCCCCTGAGTCCTAGTGTCCCTCCCCTGCCACACTGCCACCCTGTTTTCCCTTGTGGGGGCCTTCCTCTAGGGACACAGGCACCCTGCTCTAAAATCTGGGGCTTTACAACCCACCCGGGATAGCCCACGGGGAGAGTCTGGGATGAGAGAGGCCTCCAGGGGAGGTTCCCAGCATTCCCTGCGATCTCACCACTTTTTCCCTCTGCCTGCCTCAATGATCCCTGTGTCCCTGCGGTTTGTAGATGCCACCCTACTGCCCCGTTTTTGCTTGTGGGCATTTTCCACAAGAGACACAGGCACCCTGCTTCAAAGCCTGGGACTTTACAGTGCACCTGGGACAGCCCAGAGGACTTCTGCGATGGGAGAGGCCTCCTCAGGTTGTTGTCAGAGTCTCCTGCGGTCTCGACGCTTCTCTCCTCTGCATGACTCAATGTCCCCCTCAGTTCCTGCAGCCCGCCAACGTCACCCTACCTCCCGTTTTCACTAGTTTTCGCTAGTGGGGGCATTCTGCCAGAGACACAGGTACCCTGCTTTAAAGTCTGGGTCTTTACAGCCTGCCCGGGACAGCCTTTGCAGATTCTGGGATGGGAGAGGCCTCTTTGGAAGGCTCCCAGCATTCCCTTCGGTCTCACTGCTTCTCCCCTGTGCCTGCATCAACGTTCGTGTGAGTCCCCAAGGGTCGCCCAGGTCATCCTGCCACTCCATATTCGCTTCTGTGGGCCTTTCACGAGAGACACAGTCACCATGCTCCAAAGCCTGGGGTACTACAGACCTTCTGAGACAGACCTGGGGGCTTCTGGGAAGGAAGAGGCTTCCTTGGGAGGCTCCCAGCATTCCCTGCATTCTTGCCACTTCTCCCCTCTGTCTGCCTCAACGTCACCCTGATCCCCTGCGTCCCACCCAAGCCAACCTGTGGCTCTTCCACACCACACTGCGACCCTGTTTTCGCTTGCCTGGGCCTTTTGAGAGAAACGCAGGTACACTGCTCCAAAACCTGGGGCTTTACAGCCCACCAGAGACAGTCCTGGGGACTTCTGGGATGTGAGAGGCCTCTTTGGGAGGCTCACAGCATTCCCTGCGATCTCGCCGCTTCTCCCCTGTGCCTGCATCAACGTTCGTGTGAGTCCCAAGGGTCGCCCAGGTCATCCTGCCACTCCATATTCGCTTCTGTGGGCCTTTCACGAGAGACACAGTCACCATGCTCCAAAGCCTGGGGTACTACAGACCTTCTGAGACAGACCTGGGGGCTTCTGGGAAGGAAGAGGCTTCCTTGGGAGGCTCCCAGCATTCCCTGCATTCTTGCCACTTCTCCCCTCTGTCTGCCTCAACGTCACCCTGATCCCCTGCGTCCCACCCAAGCCAACCTGTGGCTCTTCCACACCACACTGCGACCCTGTTTTCGCTTGCCTGGGCCTTTTGAGAGAAACGCAGGTACACTGCTCCAAAACCTGGGGCTTTACAGCCCACCAGAGACAGTCCTGGGGACTTCTGGGATGTGAGAGGCCTCTTTGGGAGGCTCACAGCATTCCCTGCGATCTCGCCGCTTCCAACCTCTGCCTGCTTCAATGTCACCCTGAGTCCATGCTGCCCGCCCACACCTTTATGCGGCACCATTTTCGCTTGTGAGCCTTCTGGGAAAGGCACAGGTACGCTTCTTTGATGCCTGGAGCTTTACAGCCTGCTGGGGATAGACTTGAAGGCTTCTGGGATGGCAGAGGCATTTTTGGGGCACTACCAGCATTCCCTGGGTTCTCACTGCTTCTTCCCTCTGCCTGCCTCAACGTCCTCCTGAGTCCCTGTGTCCCTCCCACGCTATCCTGTGGTCCTGTTTTTGTTTGTGGGGGCTTTCTGCAACAGACATAGGCACCCTGCTCCAAAGCCTTGGGCTTCACTGCCCGCCTGGGACAGCCCTGGGGGCTTCTGGGATGGGAGAGGCCTTTTAACGAGGCTCCCAGCATTCCTGTAGTGTCACCAAGTCTACCCTCTGTCTGCCTGTATGTTCACCTGAGTCCCTGCGGACCACTCCACCCTACGGCCACGTTTTCACTTTCACGGGCTTTCTGTGTGAGATACAGGCACTGTTCCAAAGACTAGTGCTTTACAGCATGCCCAGACAGCCCTGAGGGCTTCTGGGATTGGAGAGGTCTCCTTGGAATGCTCCCAGCATTCCCTGCTGTGTGGACACTCCTCCCCTCTGCACAGCTCAATGTCTCCGTGAGTTTCTGAGGTTCACCCATGCCACCCTACAGCTCCTATTTGGCTAGTGGGGACCTTCTGCTAGAGATACAGGCACTCTGCTTCAAAACCTGAAGCTTTACAATGTGTCCAGGACACTCCTAGGGGATTCTGGGATAAGAGAGGCATTCTTGGGAGGCTCCCAGTAAGGAAGGAGACCACTACTACTCCTGCTGCCCTCCCCCTACCCACCTTGCCTAGTTCACAAGACAAAAGAGAAAAAACAAAAAGTTAGAAAGAAACAAAAGTAAGATAAATAGCCAGACAACCTTGGCACCACTACAGGCCCCAGGAGTTAAACAAAGTAATAATAGTAACATCAACCCCTGACCTAAACTGCTTGTGTTATCTGTTAATTCCAGACACTGTATGAAAAAAAAAAAAAAAAGCGTTGTAAAACTTTTTGTTCTGTTAACTGATGCATGTAACCCCCAATCACATTTCCCACACTTGCTCGATTTATCCCGATGCTTTCACGTGGACCCCTTAAAGTTGTAAGCCTTTAAAAAGGCCAAGTATTTCTTTCTTGGAGAGCTCGGCTCTTAAGACGCAAGTCTGCCCATGCTCCTGGCGGAATAAAAAACCTCTTCCTTCTTTAATCCGGTGTCTGAGGAGTTTTGTCTGTGGCTCGTCCTGCTACACCAACATTTCCTGTGTTCTCCTCCCTTCTCCTTCTGCCGGCCTCAACGTCCCTCTGAGTTTCTATAGCCCACCCAAGCCACATTGCAGCTCTGTTTTTGCTGTTATGGGCCTTCTGCTAGAGACACAGGCACCCTGCTTCAAAACCTGGAGCATTCCACACACTTGGGACAGTCCTGGGTGCTTCTGCATTTAGAGAGACCTCGTTGGGAGGCTCCCAACATTCTCTGCGGTCTCGCCACATCTCTTTTCCTGCCTTAACATCCCCCTAAGACCTTGTGGCCCACCCATACCACCCTGCTGCCCATTCACGTTACTTTGCATACCTGTTTTCACTTGTGGCAGCTTTATGTGAGTGATGCAGGCATCTTGCTTCAAAGCTTGGGGCACTACAGCCCACCTGGAACAGTCTTGGGGCTTTTGGGATGGAAGATGCGTCCTTGGGAGGCTCCCAGCATTCCCTGCGCTCTCATCACTTTCCCCTCTGCCTGCCTCAACGTCACACTGAGCCTTTGCCGCCTGCCCATGCCACCCTGCGGCCTCATTTTTGCTACGGAGGTCCTCCACTGGGGACACAGGCACCCTACTTCAAAGGTTTACGGTATGCCTGATACAGTCCTGGGTGCTTCTGGGATGGGAGAGGCCACCTTGAGGGGCTCCCATCATCCCCTGCGGTGCCATTGCTTCTCCCCGCTGCCAGGGACAATGTCACCCTGAGTCCCTGCCACCCGCACATGCTACCCTGTGGCCCCGTTTTGGCTTATGGGGGCTTTTTGCGAGAGACACAGGCACTCTGTCCCGAAACCTGTGGCATTACAGCGCACCCGGGACAGTCCCCAGGGCCTCTGGAATAAAAGAGGCCTCCTTAGGAGACTGCCTGCATTCCCTGCGGTCACACCACATCCCCCTCTACCTGTCTCAACATCACCATGAGTTCCTGCTACCTGCCCACACGACCCTGCTTCCCCGCTTTAGCTAGTGCAGGCCTTCCGCAAGAGACATAGGCACCCTGATTCAAAACCTGAAATTTTACAGTGCTTCTGGGACAATCCTGGGAATTTTGAGATTGGAGAGGTCTCATTTGGAGGCTCCCCGCACTCCCTGCGGTCTCGCTACTTCTCCCCTCTGCCTGACTCAAAGTCACACTGAATCCCTGCCACCCGCCCAACCCACCCTCCGGCCTGTCCATGCCACTTTTCGGCAATGTTTTCACTTGTTCGGGCCTTTTGCGAGAACCACAGGCAAACTGCTCCAAAGCCAGGAACGTTGCAGCCTGCCTGGGAAAGTTCTGGGGACTTCTGGGATGGGAGAGGCATCCTTGAGAGGCTCCCAGCTTTGCCTGCGGTCTTGCTGCTTCTCCCCTCTGCTTGTCTTAATGTCCCCCTGAGTATCTGCTGCCCAACTATGCCACACTGCGGCCCTGCTTTCATTGGTGAAAGCCTTTTTCAGGAGACACATGCACCCTGCTCAAAAGCCTGAGGCTTTGCACCCCTCTTGTGACAGCCCAGAGAGTCTTTAGAATGGAAGAAGCCTCCAGGGGAAGCTATCAGCATCTCCAGCAGTCTTGCCACTTCTCTCTTCTGCCTGTTTCAACGTCCCCGTGAATTCCTATGACTTTCCCACGCCACTCTGCGACCCCGTTTTTGTGGAGGCCTTCCACAAGAAACACAGGCAACCTGCTTTAAAAGCGGTTGCTTTACAGCCCGCCAGGGACAGCCTTGAAGGCTTCTGGGTTAGGAGAGGTCTTTTAGGGAGGCTACCAGGATTTCATGTGGTGTTTTCATGTCTCCCCACTGTCTGCCTCAAAGTACCCCTGAGTCCCTGCAGCTTGCCCACGACACTCTATGGCCTCGTTTTCGCTTGTTGGGGCTTTCCGCGAGAGACACAGGCACTCTGTTCCAAAGCCTGGGGCTTTACAGCACACCTGGGACAGTCTTGAGAGCTTCTGGCATGGGAGAGGCCTCCTTGGGATGCTCTCAGCATTGGCTGGGGTCTTGATGCTTCTTCCCTCTGCATGGCTCAATGTACCCCTGAGTCTCTGCCACTCATCCACGCCACCTTACGGCCTTGTTTTCACTAGTGGGGGCCTTCCACTAGAGACACAGACACCATGCGTAAAAATCAGAAGCTTTATACATACCCAGGATGGTCCTATGGGCCTCTGGGAAGAAAGAAGTCTCCTTGGGAGGTTTCCTGCATTCACTGCCGTCTCGCGGCTTCTCCCCTCTGCCTGACTCAACGTCACCCTGAGTTTCTGCCACCAACCTACACCACTCTGAGGCCCACCCATGGCACCCTGTAGCTTGCCCAAGCCACCTTGAAGCCCTGTTTCACTTATTTGGATCTTTTGTGAGAACCACAGGAACACTGCTCCAAAGCCTAGAACTTTACAGCCCGCCCAAGACAGTCCTGGGGACTTCTGAAATGGGAGAGGCCTCCTTGGTAGGTTCCTAGCATTCCCTGTGATCTCACTGCTTCTCCCTTCCGCCAGTCTTAATGTCCTTCTGAGTCCCTGAGGCTTGTGTACACCACAATGCGGTTCTGTTTTCCCTAGTGGGGGTTTTCTGCTAGAGACACAGTCACACTACTTCAAAACCTAAAGCTTTACAGCAAGCCCAAGACAGTCTTGGGACTTCTGGGATGGAAGAGGCCTCCTTGGGCGGCCCCCAGCTTTCCCTGAGGTCTTGCAGCTTCTCCCCTCTGCCTGCTTCAACGTCACCCTGAGTCCCTGCCACTCGCCCATGCCACCCTGCGGCCCCGTTTTCACTTGTGGGGGCTTTCCGTGACAGATACAGGCTCCCTGCTCCAAAGGCTTGGGCTTTACAACCTGCACAGCACACCGCTGAGGACTTCTGAAATGAGAGAGGCCTTTTTGGGAGGCTCCCATAATTTTCTGCAATCTTCCCGCTTCTCTCGTCTGCCTGCTTCAATGTCCCTCTGAGTCCCTGCAAACCACCCATGCCACTCTGCAGCCCGCCTATGCAATTCTTGGCCCTGTTTTTGCGTGTGGGGCCTTCTGTGAAAGATACAGACACCCTGCTTCAAAGCCTGGGTCTTTTCAGCCACCTAGGACAGTTTTGGGGGCTTCTGGGATGGGATGAGGCCTCCTTGGGAGACTCCCAGCATTCCTTGCTGTCTCGTCACTTCCTCGTCTGCCTGACTCAGTCTCCCTGAGTCCTTGCTGTTCGCCCACGCCACACTGCAGCCCCGTATTAGCTAGTGAGGGCCTTCCACTAGAGACACAGGCACCCTACTTCAAAACCTGAAGCTTTACAACATGCCCTGGAAAGTCCTGGGGGCTTCTGACTTTGGAGAGGCATCCTCGGGAAGCTCCCTTTGCCTACCTCAACATCACCCTGAATAACTGCAGCCCACCCACAGCACCCCGTGGCCCTGTTTTTCCTTGTGGGGGCCTTCCACGAGAGACATAGGCACCCTGCTTTGAAGGCTGGGGCTTTACAGCCTGCCCAGGACACACACGGGGGCCTCTGGATTGGGAGAGGCCTCTTTGGGATGCTTCCAGCATCCCCAGCAGTCTCCCCACTTCTCCTCTCTGCCTCCCTCAATGTTCCCTTGAGTCCTTGCGTCCCTCCAACACCACCCTGCGTCCCCATTTTTGCATGTGGTGGCTTTCTGCGATAGATATAGGCACCTTGTTCCAAGCCTGGGACTTTACAGCCTGACCATGACAGCCCTGGAGGCTTCTAGGATGGAAGAGGCGTCCTTGGGAGGCTCCCAGCATTCCCTGCAGTCTCGCTGCTTCTCCTCTCTGCCTGCCTCAACGTCCCCTTGAGTCACTGTGGCAGTGGTGTGAGTAGGCCACAGGGACCCAGGGGGACGTTAAGGCAGACAGAAGGGGAAATGGTGAGACCGCAGGGACTGTTGGGAGCCTCCCAAGGAGGCCTGTCCCATACCAGAAGCCCACGGGACTGTCCTGGTCGAAACATAGAGCACCAGGCTTTGAAATAGGGTGCCTGTATCTCTCGCAAAGAGCACCCACCAGAGAAAACAGGGCTGCAGGGTGGAGTGGGCGGGTCGTATGTTGGCATTGGCGTGCCACAGGGACTCAGGGGGATGTTGAGGTTGGCAGAGGGGAGAAGTATTGAGACCATAGGGAATGCTGGGAGCCTCCAAAGGAATCCTCTTCCATCCCAGAAACCTCCAGGGTTGTCCTGGGTGGACTGTAATGCCCCAGGCTTGGAGCGGGTTGCCCATATCTCTGGCTGAAAGCACCGACATGCAACAATGGGGCAGCAGAATGCTGTGGAGGGCCACAGGGACTCAGGGGGACATTGAGGCAGGAAGAGGGGAGACGCAGTGAGACCACAGGAAATTCTGAGCATGGCCCAAGGAGGCCTCTCCCTCACCTCAGGGTGGCGTTGGAGGGCTGCAGGGTCTCAGGGGGACGTTGAGACAGGCAGAGGTGAGAAACGGGCCGGCTGTGTATCGTCGGCGGGCCACAGGGACTCAGGGTGACATTGAGACAGTCAGTAGCGAGAAGCGGCGAGACCGCAGGGATGCTGGGAGCCTCCCAAGGATGCATGTCCGGTCCCAGAAGTTCCTGGGGTTGTCCCGGGCAGGCTGTAAACCACCAGGCTTTGGAGCAGAATGCCTCTGTCTCTTGCGGAAGGCCTCCACAAGCAAAAGCTGGGCCTCAGCGTGACGTGGGTGGGAGGGACTTTGAGGTAGGCAGAGGGAAGAAGCAGCTAGCTCTCAGGGAATACTGGGAGCCTCTCCTGAAGGTCTCTCCCATCCCAGAAGGCCCCTGGCTTGTCCCGGGCGGGCTGTAAAGTCCCAGGCTTTGGAGCAGTGTGCCGGTGTCTCTCCTGGAAACCCCCAAAAGAAACAAAAGGGCTGAAGGGTGGTGTGGGAATGCCACAGGGACGCAGAGAGACATTGAGACATTCAGAGGGGAGAAATGGTGAGACTGCAGGGAAGGCTGGGAGCCTCCCAAGGAGGACTCTCCCATCCCAAAAGCTTCCTGATCTGTCCTGGATGGGCTGTAATGCCTTAGGCTTTGGAGCAGGGTGCCTGTGTCTCTCATGGAGGGACCCTACAAGTGAAAACAGGGACGCAGGGTGGACTGGGCAAGCCACAGAGACTCAGCGTGATGTTGAGGCAGGCAGAGGGAAGAAGCAGCGAGACCGCATAAAATGCTGGAAGCCTATCAATGAGGCCTCTTCCATCCCAGAAGCCCCAAGGACTGTCCCAGGTGTGCTGTAAAGCTTCAAGTGTTAAAGCAGGGTCACTTGTCTGTAGCAGAAGGCTCCTACTAGCGTAAACGGGGCGGGAGGGTGGCCTGGGCGGGTGGCAAGGACTCAGGGTGATGTTTAGGCAGGCAGAAGGGGAAGTGCCAAAACCGAGGGAATGATGGGTGCCTCTTAAGAAGGCGTCTCCTTCCCAGAAGCCCCAGGATTGTGCCGAGGCTGTAAAGCCCCAGGCTTTGGAGAGGGGTGTCTTTGTTTTTCCCAAAAGGCCCAAGCAAGTGAAAACTGGGCTGCAGGGTGGTGGTTGGCCACAGGATTCAGGAGGACTTTGAGGGAGGCAGAGGGAGAAGCAGCAAGACTGCAGAGAATGCTGGGAGTTTTCCAATGACGCCTCTACTTTCCTTGAAACCTTGGGCTGTCCCGGACAGGCTCAAAGTCCCCAGGCTTTGGAGCAGTGTGCGGTGTCTCTCCTGGAAACCCCAAAAGAAACAAAAGGGCTGAAGGGTGGTGTGGGAATGCCACAGGGACGCAGAGAGACATTGAGACATTCAGAGGGGAGAAATGGTGAGACTGCAGGAAGGCTGGGAGCCTCCCAGGAGGACTCTCCCATCCCAAAAGCTTCCTGATCTGTCCTGGATGGGCTGTAATGCCTTAGGCTTTGGAGCAGGGTGCCTGTGTCTCTCATGGAGGGACCCTACAAGTGAAAACAGGGACGCAGGGTGGACTGGGCAAGCCACAGAGACTCAGCGTGATGTTGAGGCAGGCAGAGGGAAGAAGCAGCGAGACCGCATAAAATGCTGGAAGCCTATCAATGAGGCCTCTTCCATCCCAGAAGCCCCAAGGACTGTCCCAGGTGTGCTGTAAAGCTTCAAGTGTTAAAGCAGGGTCACTTGTCTGTAGCAGAAGGCTCCTACTAGCGTAAACGGGGCGGGAGGGTGGCCTGGGCGGGTGGCAAGGACTCAGGGTGATGTTTAGGCAGGCAGAAGGGGAAGTGCCAAAACCGCAGGGAATGATGGGTGCCTCTTAAGAAGGCGTCTCCCTTCCCAGAAGCCCCCAGGATTGTGCCGAAGGGGCTGTAAAGCCCCAGGCTTTGGAGAGGGGTGTCTTTGTTTTTCCCAAAAGGCCCAAGCAAGTGAAAACTGGGCTGCAGGGTGGTGGTTGGCCACAGGGATTCAGGAGGACTTTGAGGGAGGCAGAGGGGAGAAGCAGCAAGACTGCAGAGAATGCTGGGAGTTTTCCAATGACGCCTCTACTTTCCTTGAAACCTTCGGGGCTGTCCCGGACAGGCTCAAAGTCCCCAGGCTTTGGAGCAGGGTGCCTGCATCTGTCGCGGAAGACCACCAAAGAAACAACCGAACTGCAACGTGGCATGGGCGAGCCACAGGGACTCAAGGAAACGTTGAGGCAGGCAGAGGGTAGAAGTGGCGAGACCGCAGAGAATGCTGGGAACCTCCCAAGGAGACCTCCCTCCCCCTAGAAGCCCCCAGGACTGTCCTGGTCGTGCTGGAAAGCTTCAGAGTTTGAAGCAGGTTGCCAATGTTTCTAGCTTAAGTCCCCCACAAGCAAAAATGAGGCCAAAAGGAGATGTGGGCAATGGCAGGTTCTCAGAGAGACGTTGAGGTAGACAGAGGGAAGACGTGGCAACACCACTGGTAATGCTGAAAAGGCCTCCCTAAAAGGACTCTCACATCCCAGAAGTCCCCTGGGCTGTACTTGGCAGGTTGTAAAGCCCTAGGCTTTGGAGCAGGGTGTCTGTGTCTCTCGTGGAAGGCTCCCACAAGTGAAAACGGGGCCACAGTGTGGCATGGACATTCCACAGGGACTCAAAAGGACGTTAATGCAGTCAGAGGAGATAAGTGGTGAGACCGGAAGGAATGCTGGGAGCCTCCCAAGAAACCCTCTTTCATCACAGAAGTCCCTTGTCTGTCCCGGATGGGTTGTACTGCCCCAGGCATTGAAGCAGGGTACCTGTGTCTCTCGAGCAAAGCCCCCACAAGCGAAAACGTGGCAGTGTGGTGGCCTGGGGGAGCCACAGAGACTCAGGAGAACGTTGAAACAGGCCAAGGGGAGAAGTACCGAGACAGCAGGGAATGCTGGGAGCCTCCCAAGGAGGCCTCTCTCATCCCAGAAGACTCTAGCGCCCTCCCGGGGGATTTAAATCCACAGGCTTTGGAGCGGGTTCAGTATACCTCTCGTGAAAGGCCTCCATATGTCAAAACGAGGCCCCAGGGTGGCATGGGAGGGTCACAGAGACTCATGGGAACATTGTGGCTAGCAGAAGGGAGAAAGGGTGAGACTGAAGGGAATGCTGGGATCATCCCAAGGAGCCCTCTCCCATTCCAGAAGCCACCAGGTGTGTCCTAGGCATGGTGTAAGCCCCAGGCATTGAGGTAGAGTGCCTGTGTCTCTCGTGGAAGACTCCCACAGGGGAAAACGAAGCGGCAGGGTGGCGTGGGCGGGCAGCAGGGACTTAGGGTGATGTTGAGATAGCAGAGGGGGGACACGACGAGATTGAAGGGAATGCTGGGAGCCTACTAGGAGGCTTCTCCCATCCCAGAAGCACCCAGAACAGTCCCAGGGTTGCTGTAATGCTTTAAATTTTCAGACAGAGTGCCTGTGTCTCTAGTGGAAAGCCCTCACTAGAAAAAAATGGGGCCGCAGTGTGGCGTGGGTGGGCCACAGGGATTCAGCAAGACATTGAGGCTGGCAGAGGGGAGAAGCGACCAGACCACAGGGAATCTGGGAGCGTTTCAAGTAAGCCTTTCGTATCCCAGAAGCCCCCAGGACTGTCCCAAGTGTGCTATACTGCTTCAGATTTTGAAGCAGGGTGCCTGTGTCTCTAGTGGAAGGCTCCCATGTGTAAAAACACCGCCACAGTGTGGCATAGGCAGGCCGAAGGGACGGAGGGGGACATTGAGTCTGGCAGAGGGGAGAAGCGGCGAGACTGCAAGGAATTCTCACAGCCTCCCAAAAAGGCCACTCCCTTCCCAGAAGCCCCCAGGACTGTCTCAGGAGGGCAGTAAAGCCCCAGTTGTAGGAGCAGGGTGCCTCTGTCTCTCGCAGAAAGAACCAACAAGCAAAGATGAGGCCACATGGTGGCGTGGGCGGGTGGCAGTCACTCAGGTTGAGGTTGAGGCAGGCAGAGGGGGGAAGTGGGGAGATATCAGGGAAAGCTGGGAGTCTCCCAAGGAGGCCTCTCTTATGCCAGATTTCCCCAGAACTGTCCCAGGCAGGATGTAAACCTCAGGCTTTGGAGCTGGGTGCCTGTGTTTCTCACAAAAGTCCCAAAATAAGCGAAAACTAAGCTACAGGGTGGCGTGGTCTGGCCGTAGGAGAATGCCGTTCCCCTGAGTCATTATGGCATTCCCACGCCACGCTGTGGCCACGTTTTGACATGTGGGGGCATTCCATGAGAGGGACGTTGAGGCAGGCAGATGGGAGAAGCAGCGAGACCACAGGGAATGCTGGGAGCCTTCCAAGAACAGCTCCCCATCCTAGAAGCCCCCAGGTCTGTCCCGGATGAGCAGTAATGCCCCAGGCTTTGGAGCAGGGTGCCGGTGGCTCTCACGGAAGATCCCCAAAGAGACAATGGGGTGGCAGGGTGGTGTGGGTGGGTGGGCCACAGGGACTCAGGGAGACATTGAGACTTGCAGAGAGGAGAAGCAGCAAGACCGCAGGGAATGCTAGCAGCCTCCCAAGGAGACGTCTCTCATCCCAGAAGTCCCCTGGTCTGTCCCAGATGGGATGTAGTGCCCCAGGCTTTGGAGCAGGGTGCCTCTGTCTCTGTCTCTCGCGAAAGACCCCCACAAGTGATCACTGGGCCTCAGGGTGGACTGGTGAGCCCCAGGGACTCAAGTGAACATTGTCTCCACAAGCAAAAATGGCGCCACAGGGTGGACTGGGCAGGTCGTAGAAACTAACTGGAATGTTCAGGCAGGCAGTGGGAAGAGGTGGCGAGACCGCAGGTAATGCTGGGAGCCTCCTCTGGAGGCCTCTCCCATCCCAGAAGCCCCCTGGGCTGTTTTGAGTGGGCTGTAAAGCGGCCAGGCTTTGGAGCAGGCTGCCTGTGTCTCTTGTGGAAGGCTCCCAGAAGACAAAATAGGGATGCAGTGTGGTGTGAGCGAGACAAGAGAACATTGAGGCAAGAAAAGGGAGAAGCGGTGAGACCAAAGTAAATGCTGGAAGCCTCCCAAGTTGGCCTCTCCCATTTAGAGGCCATGAGGACTGTCCCAGGTGTGCTGTAATGCTTCAGGTTTTGAAGCAGTGTGCTTGTATCTCTAACGGAATGTCCCCACTAGCGAAAACTTGGCCGCAGTGTGGCGTGGACAGGATGCAGGGACTCAGGGTGATGTTGAGGCCAGCAGAGGGGGGCAGTGGTGAGGCCACAGGGAATGGTGAGAGACTCCCAAAGAGGCCTCTCCCATCCCCGAAGCCCCGAGGAGCATCCTGCACATGTTGTGATGCCTCAGGTTTTGAACCCAGGTACCTGTGTCTCTAGTGGAAGGCTACCACTAGCAAAAACAAGACCACAGTGTGGCGTGGGCGGGCTACAGGGATTCGGGGGGGAGTTGAGTCCAGCAGAGGAGAGAAGCTGCGAGACCACACGGAATGTTGGGAGCCTTCCGAGGAGGCCTCTCCCATCCCAGAACCCTCCCGGGCTGTCCCGAATGGGCTGTACATCTCCACGCTTTGGAGAAGGGTGTCTTTGTCTCTCACAAAAGACCCCCACATGCAAAAAAGGGGAGGCAGCATGGCGTGAGAGGGCCACAGGGACCCACGGGGATGTTGAGCCATGCAGAGGGAAGAAGCATCGAGACTGCAGGGAATGCTAGGAGCATCCCAAAAAGGTCTTTCATTCCAAAAGCCATCAGGGCTGTCCCGGGCGTTCTGCAAAGCTCCAGGCTTTGGAGCAGTGTGTCTGTGTCCCTTGTGGAAAGCTCCCACAGGCTAAAACAGGGGCTCAGGGTGGCGTGGGCAGGCTGCAGGGACTCAGGGGGACATTGAGACTGGCAGAGGCTTGACGCGGTGACACCACAGGGAATCCTAGGAGACCTCCAAAAAGGTCTCTCCCATTCCAGAAACCCAGGACTGTCCTGGATGGGCCATAATGCCCAAGGCTTTGGGCCAGATTGCCTATGACTCTCTTGGAAGGCCCCCCACAAGTGAAAACAAGGCCACAGGGTGGCTTGGGCTAGCTGAGGGACTCAGGGGAACTTTGACACAGGCAGAAGGGAGAAGTGGTGAGACTGCAGGGAATGCTGGGAGCCTGTGTCTTTCAAGGAAGACCCCCCAAAGGGAAAACGGGTTGGCAGGGTGGCAGGTGTGGGCTGCAGGGATTCATGAAGACATTAAGGCAAGCAGAGGGGAAAAGGGGCGAGACCACAGAGAATGTTTGGAGCCTTCCAATAAGGTTTCTCCCATTCCAGAAGCCCCGAGGTCTGCCCAAAACAGACTGTAGTGCCTCAGGCTTTGGAGTAGATTGCCTGTGACTCTCTTGGAATGCCCCCACAAGTGAAAACAAGGCCACAGTGTGGCTTATGGGAGCCGGGGGATTCAGGGGAACTTTGACACAGGCAGAAGGGAGAAGCAGTGAGATCGCAGGGAATGCTGGGAGCTTCCCAAGGAGGCCTCTCCCATCCCAGGAGCCCACAGGGTTGTCCCGAGCTGCTGTATAGCCCAAGCTTTGGAGCAGGGTGCCTATGTCTCTTGCAAAAGGCCCCCAAATGCAAAAACAGGTATGCAGGTTGGCATGGGAGGGCCGCAGGTACCAAGGGGGAGGTTGAGGCAGGCTGATGGGGTAAGCGGTGAGATTGTGGGGAGTGCTGGGAGCCTCCCAATGAGGCCACTAGCATTCCAGAAGTCCTCAGGACTGTCCTAGGTGGGCTGTAAAGCCCAAGGCTTTGAAGCAGAGTGCCTATGTTTCTCGCAAATGGCCCAAACAAGCGAAAACAGGGCCTCAGGGGGGCGTGGGTGGATCGCAGGTTGACCTGGGCAGGCCGCAAGGACTCAGGGGACATTGAGGGAGGCAGAGGGAAGAATCTGTGAGACTGCAGGGAATGTTGAAAGCATCCCAAGGGGGCGTCTCCCATCCCAGAAGCTTCCAGTTCTTTTTTGGACTGCTGTAGTGTCTCAGGCTTTGGAGCAAGGTGACTGTGTCTCCCGTGGAAGGCCCCCACATGCAAAAACGGGGCCACAGGGCTGTGTGGGAGGACCACAGGGAATCAGGGGAATGTTGAGGTAGGCAGAGGGAGAAGTGGTGAGACCCCAGGGAATGATGAAAGCCTCCCAAAGAGGCATCTTCCATCCCAGAAGTCCCCAGGGCTGTTCCGTGCGGGGTTGTAAAGTCGCAGGCTTTGGAGCAGGGAGCCTGTGTGTCTCGTAGAAAGCCACCAAATACAAAAAACAGGTCCGCAGGATGGCATGTGAAGGTTGCAGGGACTCAGGGGGACTTTGAGGCAGGCAGATGAGAGAAGCAGTGAGACCGCAGGGAATGATGGGAGCCTCCCAGGATGGCCTCTCCAGTCCCAGAAGCCCCCAGGGCAATACTGGACGGGCTGCAAAGTTTCAGCTTTGGAGCAGGGTGCTTGTGTTTCTCGCGGAAGATCCTGAAAAGAGACAACGGTGCCGCAAGGTGTCATGGGCAGACCACAGGGACTAAGGGAGGTGTTTAGGGAGGCAGAGGAGAGAGGCGGTGAGACTGCAGGGAATGCTGGGAGCCTCCCCAGGATGCCATCGCATTGCCACTTTCCCATCACAGAAGCCCCCAGGCCTGTCCCCAATGGGCTGTAGTGCCCCAGGCTTTGGAGGAGGGTGCCTGTGTATCTTGCGGAAGGTAACCACAAGCAAAATCAGGGTCCCAGGTTGGTCTGCGAGAGCCACAGGGAATCAGGAAAATGTTGAGGCAGGCGGAGGGGAGAAGTGGGAGATTCATCTCACCTAGTTAAAGCTTTCTTTTTATTCTGCAGATTGGAAACACTTTTTGGAGGATATGCAAGGGAGATTTTGGAGCCCATTGAAAGCTATGTGGAAAAAGAGTTTATTCCCAGATAGAAATTAGAAAGAATCTATCTGTGAAACCGCTTTGTGAACAGTGGATTCAACCCACAGTATTAACATTTACCTTTGATGCAGCAAGCTGGAATCACTTTTTTTGTAGAGTCTGTGAAGGGACATTTGGGAGCCCATTGAGGCCTACTGGAAAAAGCTGAACATCCTTAGATAAAATCTAAAAAGAAGCTACCTGTAAAACTGCTTTGTGGTGTGTGGATTCAGCTCACAGAGTTAAATCTTCTTTTGATTCAGCAAGTTGGAAACCCTCTTTGTAGAATCTGCAAAGGGACATTTGGGAGCCCATTTAGAACTACAGGGATAAACTAAATTTTAACACATAGAAACTGGACATCAGCTATCTGTGAAACTGCTTTGTGATGTGTGGATTCATCTTACAGAGTTAAACCTTTCCTTTGACTCAGCAGTTTTGAAACACTCTTTTTTGAAAATCTGCGAAGGGACATTTGGGAGCCCACTGAGGCCTATGGGGAAAAACACAATAGCCTAAGATAAAACCTAGAAAGATGCTCTCTGTGAAATTGCTTTGTGATGTGTATATTAATCTTACTACGTTAAGATTTCCTTTAAATTCAGCAGGTTGGAAACTCCCTTTTTGGAGAATATGGGAAGGGACATTTGGGACCCATTGGAACCTATTGTGAAAAACCGAATATCCCCAGATTAAAACTAGAAAGAAGCTATCTGTGAAACTGCATTTTCGTGTGTGGATTCATCTCACAGAGGTAAACCATTCCTTTGATATAGCACGTTGGAAACACTCTTTTTGGAGAATCTGCAAAGGGACGTTTTGGGGCCCATTGAGGCCTACAAAAAAAAAAGAATATCCCCTGATAGAAACTAGAAAGAAGCTATCTGTGAAATTGCTTTTTGAAGTGTGGATTAATCTCACAGAGCAAAACCTTTCTTTTGATTCAGCAGGTTGGAAAAACTCTTTCTGGGGAATCTGAAAAGGGACCTTTGAATGTTCATTGAGTCCTATGGAGAAAAACCGAATATCCGCAGATAAGAACTATAAGGAAGTTATCTGTGAAACTGTTTGTGATGTGTAGATTCATCTCACAAAGATTAATCTTTTCTTTTTTTTTTTTTTTTTTTGATTCACCAGGTTTGAAACACTCTTTTGGAGAATCTACAAATGGACATTTTAATGCCCTTTGAGCCCTAAGGAAAACGGAATATCCCCAGATAAAAACTAGAAAGAAGCTACCTGTGAAACTGCTTTGAGACATGTGGATTCATCTCACAGAGTTAAAACTTTCTTTTGATTCCAAAATTTGGAAATACTTTTTGGAGAATCTGTGAAGGGACATTTGGGAGCCCATTGAGGCCTATGGGGAAAACACAATAGCCTAAGATAAAACCTAGAAAGATGCTCTCTGTGAAATTGCTTTGTGATGTGTATATTAATCTTACTACGTTAAGATTTCCTTTAAATTCAGCAGGTTGGAAACTCCCTTTTTGGAGAATATGGGAAGGGACATTTGGGACCCATTGGAACCTATTGTGAAAAACCGAATATCCCCAGATTAAAACTAGAAAGAAGCTATCTGTGAAACTGCATTTTCGTGTGTGGATTCATCTCACAGAGGTAAACCATTCCTTTGATATAGCACGTTGGAAACACTCTTTTTGGAGAATCTGCAAAGGGACGTTTTGGGGCCCATTGAGGCCTACAAAAAAAAAAGAATATCCCCTGATAGAAACTAGAAAGAAGCTATCTGTGAAATTGCTTTTTGAAGTGTGGATTAATCTCACAGAGCAAAACCTTTCTTTTGATTCAGCAGGTTGGAAAAACTCTTTCTGGGGAATCTGAAAAGGGACCTTTGAATGTTCATTGAGTCCTATGGAGAAAAACCGAATATCCGCAGATAAGAACTATAAGGAAGTTATCTGTGAAACTGTTTGTGATGTGTAGATTCATCTCACAAAGATTAATCTTTTTTTTTTTTTTTTTTTTTTTTTGATTCACCAGGTTTGAAACACTCTTTTTGGAGAATCTACAAATGGACATTTTAATGCCCTTTGAGCCCTAAGGGAAAAACGGAATATCCCCAGATAAAAACTAGAAAGAAGCTACCTGTGAAACTGCTTTGAGACATGTGGATTCATCTCACAGAGTTAAAACTTTCTTTTGATTCCAAAATTTGGAAATACTTTTTTTGGAGAATCTGTGAAGGGATATTTGCGAGCGCATTTAGGCCTATGTGGAAAAACAAGATGCCCCCAGATAAAAACTAGAACTAAGCTGTCTTTCAAATGGCTTTATGATGTGTGGATTCATCTCACGAAGTTAAAACTTCCTTTTGATTCAGTAGGTTGGAAACACTGTTTGTGGAGAATCTGCAAAGGAACTTTTTTGAGCCCATCGGGACGTACAAGAAAAATTTGAATATTCCGAGATTAAAACTAGGAAGAAGCTAGCTGTGAGACTGCTTTGTGATGTGTGGAATGTTATCATACAGTTAAAACTTTCTTTTAATTTAGCAGGTTGGAAACTCTCTTTTTGTAGATTCTGTGAAGGGATATTTGGGAGCCCATTGAGGAACATGGGGAAAAACAAAATATACCCTGGTAAAAAGTGGGATAAAAGCTCTCTGTGAAACTGCTTTGTGGTGTGTGGATTCATCTCACAGAGTTAAAACTTTTTTTTGATTCAGCAGTTTGGACAAACTTTTTTTTTGGAGAACCTGCAAAGGGACATTTGAAAGCCTATTGAGGTCTATGGGGAAAAACTGGATATCCTCAGATAAAAACTAGAAAGAAGCTATTTGTGGAAATGCTTTATGATGTGTGTATTAACCTCACCAAGTTAAACCTTTCTCTTGATTCAGCAGGTTGGAAACACTCTATTTGGAGAATCTCTGAAGGGTCACTGGGGAGCCCATGAATGCCTAAGGGGAAAAACCAAATATTCCCAGATAAAACCCAGAAATAATCTATCTGTGAAATTGCTTTGTGATGTGTTAATTAATTTCACAGTTAACCTTTCTTTTGATTCAGCAAGTTGGAAACACTGTTTTGGAGAATCTGTGAAGGGATACTTGAGAGCCGTTTGAGGCCTATGGGGCCTCAAATGAAAATCCCTCGATTAAAAACTAGAAAGAAGCGATCTGTGAAACCGGTTTGTGATGTGTGGATTCATCTCACAGGGTTCAAAGTTTCTTTTGATTCAGTAGGTTGGAAAATCTCTTTTTGTAAAATCTCTGAAGGGACAATTTGAAGGGGTGGCCAGCCCCTCCACACCTGTGGGTATTTCTCAACAGGTGGGATGAGAGACTCAGAAAAGAAATATGACACAGAGACAAAGTATAGAGAAAGAAAAGTGGGCCCAGGGGACTGGCACTCAGCATATCAAGGATGTGTACCAGGACCGGCCTGAGTTCCCTCATTATTTATTGATTGCCATTTTCACTATCTCAGCAAGAGGAATGTGATACGAGAGCAGGGTGACAGTGGGGAGAAGGACAGCAAGAAAACATGTGAGGAAAGGAATCTGGGTCACAAATAAGTTCAAGGGAAGGTACTGTACCTGGATGTGCACGTAGGCCAGATTTTTGTTTCTCTCCACCCAAACATCTCAATGGAGTAAAGAATAATAAAGCAGCAATGCTGGCAATATGTTTTGCCTCCTTCCACAGGGCAGTTTTTCTCCTATCTCAGAATTGAACAAATGTACAATTGAGTTTTATACCAAGACACTCAGTTCCCAGGGGCAGGCAGGAGACAGTGACCTTTATTTCAACTGTAAGAGGTTTTCCACCCTTACTAATCCTCTTCAGCACAGACCCTTCACGGGTGTTGGGCTGGGGGATGGTCAGGTCTTTCCCATCCCATGAGGCCATGTTTCAGACTATCAAATCGGGAGAATCGTTGGACAATGCCTGGCTTTCCTGGGCAGAGTTCTCTGAGGCTTTCTGCAGTGCATTGTGTTCCTGGTTTATTGAGACTGGAGAATGGCAATGACTTTTACCAAGCAGACTGCCTGTAAACATTTTGATTCAGCAGGTTAGAAACCCTCTTTTTGGAGTATCTGCAAAGGCATATTATGGACCCCATTGAGGCCTTTGTGGAAAAATGGAATATACACAGAAAAAAATGAGAAAGAAACTCTTTGTGAAAATGCTTTCTGATGTGTGGATTCATCTCAGAAAATTGAACTTTTCTTTCGATTCAGCAGGTTGGAAATACTGTTTTTGGAGAATCTCTGAAGGGACATTTTGGAGCCCATTGAGACCTATGAGGAAAAATCGAATATTCCCATATGAAAACTAGAAGAAAACGATCTGTGAAACTGCTTTGTGATGTGTGGATTCATCTCACAATGTTAAACCTTTCTTTTTATTCAGAGAGTTCTAAACGCTCTTTTACTAGAAACTGCAAAGGGATCTTTGTTAACCCACTGAAGCCTGTGGGGAAAAACCTAATATCCCCATATAAAAACTCAAAAGACGCTATATGTTAAACTGTTTTGTGATGTGTGGATTCATTTCAGAGTTAAATCTTTCTCTTTATTTCTGCTGAATGGAAACCCTCCTTTTGGTGAAACTGGGAAGGGACATTTGGGAGCCCATTGAGGCATATGGGGAAAAACAAAATATCCTTGGATAAAAACTAGAAAGAAGCTATCTGTGAAACTGCTTTGTGGTGAGTAAATTCATGTTACAGAGTTAAACCTTTCTTTTGATTCAGCAGGTTGAAAACACTTTTTTCTCTTTTTTTTTCTTTTTCTCTTTTTTTTTTTTGTTGAGAATCTGTGAAGGGATATTTTCGAGCCCTTTGAGGTGTACAGGGCAAAATAGAATTTCAATAAATAAAAGTAGAAAGAGTCTATCTGTAAAACTGCCTTGGGGTGTGTGAATTCATCTCACAGAGTTAAACCTTTATTTTGATTCAGTAGGTTGGAAGCAGTCTTTTTGTTGAATCTACAAAGGGACATTTGGGAGCTCATTAAGGCCTATGGGGAATTAAAAAAATATCCCCAGATAAAAACTAGAAAGAAGCTATCTGTGAAACTGCTTTGGGATGTGTGGATTCATCTCACAGAGTTAAACCTTTCTTTTGATTCAGCAGTTTGGAAAAACTTTTTTTGGAGAATCTGCAAAGGGACATTTGGGAGCCCATTGAGGCATATGGGGAAAAACAAAATATCCCCAGATAAAAACTAGAAAGAAGCTATCTGTGAAACTGCTTTGTGATGTGTGGATTCATCTCACAGAGTTAAACCTTTCTTTTGATTCAGCAGGTTGGAAACACTCTTTTTCTACAATCTGTGAAGGGATATTTGGGAGCCCATTGAGGCCTATCAAGAAAAAAAGAATATCCCCAGATAAAAACTAGAAAGAAGCTATCTGTGAAACTGCTTTGTGATGTGTGGATTCATCTCACAGAGTTAAACAATTCTTTTGATTCAGCAGGTTGAAAACACTTTTACTAGAATATTCGAGGACATTTGAGAATCCATTGAGTCCTATGGGGAAAAACTGAATATCCAGATAAAAACTAGAAAGAAGCTATTTTTGAAAACTTCTTTGTGATTTGTGGATTCATCTTACAGAGTTAAATTTCTTTTCTTTTGATTCAGTAGGTTGGAAACACACGTTTTGGAGAATATGTGAAGGGATATTTGGGAGCAAATTGAGGCCTATGGGGAAAAACAAAATATCTCTAGATAAAAACAAGAAAGATGCTATCTGTGAAACTTCTTTGTGATGTGTGGATAAATCTCAAAGAGCTGAATTTCTCTTTTGATTCAGCAGGTTGGAAACACTCTTTTGGAGAATCTGCAAAAAGTCATCTGGGAGCCCATTGAGGTTTACGGGAAAAACAGACTATCCTCAGATGAAAACTAGAAAGAAAATATCTGCGAAGCTTTTTGTGATGTGTGGATTCAGCCCACAGTGTTAAACCGTTCTTTTAATTCAACAGATTGGAAACACTCTTATTCTACAATCTGTGAAGGGATATTTGGGAGCCCATTGAGGCCTATCAAGAAAAAAAGAATATCCCCAGATAAAAACTAGCAAGACGTTATCTGTGAAAGTGCTTTGTGATGTGCGGATTCATCTCACAGAGTTAAACAATTCTTTTGATTCAGCAGGTTGACAACACTTTTTACTAGAATATTCGAGGGACATTTGAGAATCCATTGAGTCCTATGGGGAAAAACTGAATATCCAAGGTAAAAACTAGAAAGAAGCTATTTTTGAAAACTTCTTTGTGATTTGTGGATTCATCTTACAGAGTTAAATTTCTTTTCTTTTGATTCAGTAGGTTGGAAACACACGTTTTGGAGAATATGTGAAGGGATATTTGGGAGCAAATTGAGGCCTATGGGCCAAACAAAATATCTCTAGATAAAAAGTAGAAAGATGCTATCTGTGAAACTTCTCTGTTATGTGTGGATAAATCTCAAAGAGCTGAATTTCTCTTTTGATTCAGCAGGTTGGAAACACTCTTTTGGTAGAATCTGTGAATGGACATTTTGGAGCTCATTGAGGCCTACGTGGAAAAACAAAATATCTCTAGATAAAAAGTAGAAAGATGCTATCTGTGAAACTTCTCTGTTATGTGTGGATAAATCTCAAAGAGCTGAATTTCTCTTTTGATTCAGCAGGTTGGAAAAACTTACTGGAGATTATGCGACGGGACTTTTGGGAGCCTACTGAGGCCTGTGGGGCAAAAACAAATGTCCCGATGTAAACTGGAAAGAAGCTATCTGTGAAACTTCTTTTGGAACTTTGGGTTCATCTTACAAAGTTAAACCTTTCTTTTGATTCAGCAGGTTGGAAACACTTTCAGGAAAATCTCTGAAGGTATAATTGGGAGCCCATTGAGGACAATGAAGAAAAGGTGAACATCCCAGATAAAAACTAGAAAGAAGCTATCTGTGAAACTGCTTTGGGATGTGTGGATTCATCTCACAGAGGTAAACTTTCTTTTTGATTAAGGAGGTTGGAAACACTCCTTTTGGAGAATCTCTAAAGGAACATTTGGGAGCCCTTTGATGTCTATGGGGAAAAAATTGAATATCCCAGGATGCAATCTAGAAAAAAGCTATGTGTGAAACAGCTTTGTGATGTGTGGTTTCATCTCACAGATTTAAACCTTTCTTTTGACTAAACTGTTTAGAAACACTCTTTTAGGACAATCTGCAATGTGGCATTTTGGAGCCCCTTGTGGCCTATCGGGGAAAAATTGAATATCCCCAGATAAAAACTAGAAAGAAGTGATCCGTGAAACTTCTTTGTGCTGTGTAGAATCGTCTCAAATAGTCAAAGCTTTCTTTTGATTCAGCAGGTTGGAAACACTACTTTTGGAGAATCTGCAAGGGACATTTGGGAGCCCATTGAGGCCTATGGGGAAAAACTGAATATCCCCAGATAAAAACTAGAAAAAGCTATGTGTGAAACAGCTTTGTGATGTGTGGTTTCATCTCACAGATTTAAACCTTTCTTTTGACTAAACTGTTTAGAAACACTCTTTTAGGACAATCTGCAATGTGGCATTTTGGAGCCCCTTGTGGCCTATCGGGGAAAAATTGAATATCCCCAGATAAAAACTAGAAAGAAGTGATCCGTGAAACTTCTTTGTGCTGTGTAGAATCGTCTCAAATAGTCAAAGCTTTCTTTTGATTAAGAAGGTTGGAAACACTACTTTTGGAGAATCTGCGAAGGGACATTTTGGAGCCCATGTAAGCCTATAGGGAAAAACTGAATGTCCCCTTTTCATTCAGCAAGGTGGAAACACTCTTTTTGGAGAGTCTGCGAAGGGACATTTGGAACCCAATGAGGCCTACGAGGAAAAACCGAATATCTCATTATAAAAACTAGAAAGAAGCTATTTTGAAAACTTCTTTGTGATTTGTGGATTCATCTTACAGAGTTAAATTTCTTTTCTTTTGATTCAGTAGGTTGGAAACACACGTTTTGGAGAATATGTGAAGGGATATTTGGGAGCAAATTGAGGCCTATGGGAAAACAAAATATCTCTAGATAAAAGTAGAAAGATGCTATCTGTGAAACTTCTCTGTTATGTGTGGATAAATCTCAAAGAGCTGAATTTCTCTTTTGATTCAGCAGGTTGGAAAAACTTACTGGAGATTATGCGACGGGACTTTTGGGAGCCTACTGAGGCCTGTGGGGCAAAAACAAATGTCCCGATGTAAACTGGAAAGAAGCTATCTGTGAAACTTCTTTTGGAACTTTGGGTTCATCTTACAAAGTTAAACCTTTCTTTTGATTCAGCAGGTTGGAAACACTTTCAGGAAAATCTCTGAAGGTATAATTGGGAGCCCATTGAGGACAATGAAGAAAAGGTGAACATCCCAGATAAAAACTAGAAAGAAGCTATCTGTGAAACTGCTTTGGGATGTGTGGATTCATCTCACAGAGGTAAACTTTCTTTTTGATTAAGGAGGTTGGAAACACTCCTTTTGGAGAATCTCTAAAGGAACATTTGGGAGCCCTTTGATGTCTATGGGGAAAAAATTGAATATCCCAGGATGCAATCTAGAAAAAAGCTATGTGTGAAACAGCTTTGTGATGTGTGGCTTCATCTCACAGATTTAAACCTTTCTTTTGATTCAGCAGTTTGGAAACACTCTTTTGGAGAATCTGCAAAAGGACATTTGGGAGCCCATTGAGGCCTATGGGGAAAAACTGAATATCCCCAGATAAAAACTAGAAAGAAGTGATCCGTGAAACTTCTTTGTGATGTGTGGAATCGTCTCAAATAGTCAAAGCTTTCTTTTGATTAAGAAGGTTGGAAACACTACTTTTGGAGAATCTGCGAAGGGACATTTTGGAGCCCATGTAAGCCTATAGGGAAAAACTGAATGTCCCCTTTTCATTCAGCAAGGTGGAAACACTCTTTTGGAGAATCTGCAAGGACATTTGGGAGCCCTTTGATGTCTATGGGAAAACACAATATCTCCAGATAAAAACTAGAAAGAAGCTATTTGTGAAACTGCCTTGTAATGTGTTCATTCCAGATAAAAACTAGAAAGCAACTATCTGTGATACTGCCTTGTAATGTGTACATTCGTCTCACAGAGTTTACCTTTGCTTTTGATTCATCAGGTTGGAAACACTCTTTGTGGAGAATCTGCCATAGGACTTTTGAGGACCCATTGAGGCCTATGGGGAAAAATGAAATATTCCCATATAGAAATGAGAAAAAAAGCTATCTGTGAAACTGCTTTGTGATGCTTTGTGATGTATGGATTCATCTCACAGAGGCAAACCGTTTTTTTGATTCAGCAGGTTGGAAACACTCTTTTTTTTTTTTTTTTTTTAAATCTGAAATGAGACATTTGGGAGTCCATTGAGTCCTATGGGGAAAAACACAATATCTCCAGATAAAAACTAGAAAGAAGCATTTGTGAAACTTCTTTGTGATTTGTTGATTCACCTCACAGAGTTAAACCACAATTTTTTTTCATTGTGTTGGAAACACTCGTTTTGTAGAATCTGTGAAGGGACATTTGGCAGACCACTGAGGCCCATGAAAAACGTGAAATATCCCCAAATAAAAACTAGAAGGAAGCTATCTGTGAAACTGCTTTGTGATGTGTGGATTCATCTCTCAGAGTTAAAACTTTCTTTGATTCAGCATGTTGGAAACACTCTTTGTGGAGAATCTGCAAAGGGACATATAGGAGGACTTTAAGGCCTAGGGGAAAAATGAAATATTCCCATATAGAAATGAGAAAAAGCTATCTGTGAAACTGCTTTGTGATGTGTGGATTCATCTCACAGATTTAAACATTTCTTTTGATTCTCAGGTTGAAAACACTCTTTTGTAGAATCTGTGAAGGGACATTTGGGAACCCATTGATGCCTACAGGGAAAAATCGATTACACCAAGATGAAAACTAGAAAGAAGCTATCTGTGAAACTGCTTTGTGATGTGTGGATTCATCTCACAGAGTTAAACCACAATTTTTTTCATTGTGTTGGAAACACTCGTTTTGTAGAATCTGTGAAGGGACATTTGGCAGACCACTGAGGCCCATGAAAACGTGAAATATCCCCAAATAAAAACTAGAAGGAAGCTATCTGTGAAACTGCTTTGTGATGTGTGGATTCATCTCACAGAGTTAAAACTTTTCTTTTGATTCAGCAGGTTGGAAACACTCTTTTGTAGAATCTGAAATGAGACATTTGGGAGTCCATTGAGTCCTATGGGGAAAAACACAATATCTCCAGATAAAAACTAGAAAGAAGCATTTGTGAAACTTCTTTGTGATTTGTTGATTCACCTCACAGAGTTAAACCACAATTTTTTTTCATTGTGTTGGAAACACTCGTTTTGTAGAATCTGTGAAGGGACATTTGGCAGACCACTGAGGCCCATGAAAAACGTGAAATATCCCCAAATAAAAACTAGAAGGAAGCTATCTGTGAAACTGCTTTGTGATGTGTGGATTCATCTCTCAGAGTTAAAACTTTCTTTGATTCAGCATGTTGGAAACACTCTTTGTGGAGAATCTGCAAAGGGACATATAGGAGGACTTTAAGGCCTAGGGGGAAAAAATGACTACCACCAATAAAAAACTAAAAAGAAGCTATCTGTAAAACTACTTTGTGATGTGTGGATTCATCTCACAGATTTAAACATTTCTTTCGATTCTGCAGGTTGAAAACACTATTTTTCTAGAATCTATGAAGTGACATTTGGGAACCCATTGATGCCTACAGGGAAAAATCGATTACACCAAGATGAAAACTAGAAAGAGGCTATCTGTGAAACTGCTTTATGATATGTGGATACACTTCACAGACTAAAACTTTTCTTTTGATTCTGCAGGTTAGAAACACTCTTTTTGTAGAATCTATGAAGTGACATTTGGGAACCCATTGATGCCTACAGGGAAAAATCGATTACACCAAGATGAAAACTAGAAAGAAGTTGTCTGAGAAACTGTTTTGTAATGTGTGGATTCATCTCACAGAGTTAAACCTTTATTTGATTCAACAGGTTGGAAACACTTTTTGTAGAATCTGCAAGGACATTTGGGAGCCCATTGAGGCCTATGGGGAAAAACTGAATATCCTAGATAAAAATAGAAAGAAGCTATCAGTGAAACTGCTTCATGATGTGTGGATTAATCTTACAGAGTTAAACCTTTCTTTTGATTCAGCATGTCAGAAACACTCTTTTGGAGAATCTGCAAAGGGACATTTTGAAACCCAGTGAGTCCTATGGGGAAAAACAGAATATCCCCTATGAAAACTAGAAAGAAGTTGTCTGAGAAACTGCTTTATGATATGTGGATACACTTCACAGACTAAAACTTTTCTTTTGATTCTGCAGGTTAGAAACACTCTTTTTGTAGAATCTCCAAGGGGACATTTGGGAGCCCATTGAGGCTTAAAGAAAAATCCCAATATAACCAGAGAAAACTAGAAAGAAGTTGTCTGAGAAACTGTTTTGTAATGTGTGGATTCATCTCACAGAGTTAAACCTTTATTTGATTCAACAGGTTGGAAATTCTCTTTTTCTAGAATCGGCAAGGAAGCATATGGGAGCCGAATGAGGCCTGCGGGTAAAAACTGAATATCCCTAGATAAAAAATAGATAGACCCTTTCTGTGAAACTGCCTTTTGATGTGTGGATTCATCTCACAGAGTTAAACCTTTCGCTTGATTCAGCATGTCAGAAACACTCTTTTTGGAGAATCTGCAAAGGGACATTTTGAAACCCAGTGAGTCCTATGGGGAAAAACAGAATATCCCCCTATGAAAACTAGAAAGAAGCAATCTGAGAAACTGCTTTGTGATGTCTGGATTCATCTCACGCAGTTAAACCTTTCTTTTAATTCAGTTGTTTGGACACACTCTTTTTGGAGAATCTACGAAGGGACATTTAGGAGCCCATTGTGGCCTATGGGGAGAAACTGAATATCCCCAGATAAAAACTAGAAAGAATCTATCTGTGAAACTGCTTGTGATGTGTGGATTCATCTCACAGGGTTAAACTTTGTTTTCATTAAGCAGGTTAAGAACATTCTTTTTGTAGAATCTGTGAAGGAATATTTGGGAGACCCTTGAGAATTATGGGGAAAAACCGAATACCCATAGATAAATACAGGAAAGAAGCTATCTGTGGAACTGCTTTGTGATATGTGGATTAATCTCAAAGGTTTAAACCTTTCTTTTGATTCAGCAGGCTGAAAACAATCTTTCTGAAGAATCTGCGAAGGGACATTTGAAAGCCCATTGAGGACTATGGTGGAAAAACAAATATCCCAAGATAAAACTAGAAAGAAGCTTCCAGGAAACTGCTTTGGGATGTGCGGATTCATCTCACAGAGGCAAGCCTTGCTTTTGATTTAGCAGGTTGGAAACACTCTATTTGCAGAATCTGTGAACAAACATTTGAGATCGTATTGAGACCTAAGGGGAAAAAACAAACATCCCCAAATAAAAACTAGAAAGATGTGATATTTGAAACTACTTTGCAGTGTGAGGATTCATCACACAAAGTAAAATTTTTCTTTTGATTCAGCCGGTCTTTATGGACAATGCGTGAAGGGACATTTGTGCACTCAAACTAAACCATGGGGAAAAAAACTGAATATCCCCAGATAAAGCTAGTAAGAAGTGATCTGTGAAACTGCTTTGTGATGTGTGGATTCATACCACCGAGTTAAATTTTTCTTCTGATTCAGCAGGTTGGAAACACTCGTTTTGGAAAATCTGTGAAGGGACATTTGGGAGCCCATTGAGGCATAAGGGAAAAACCAAATAGCCACAGATAAAAACTATGAAGAAGCCATCTGTGAAACTGCTTTGTGATGTGTGCATTCATCCCAGAGAATTAAAACTTTCTTTTGATTAAGCAGGTTAGAAATACTCTTTTTAGAGAATCTGCAAAGGGAAATTTTAGAGCCCATTGTGGCCCATGAGGAAAAACTGAATATCCCTGGATAAAAAGTAGAGAGGAGCTGTCTGTGAAAATGCTTTCGGATGTGTGGATTCATCTCACAGAGTTAAAAGTTTTTTGCAGAGTTAAACCTTTCTTTTGATCCAGCAGTCAGTAAGTTCTCTTTTTGTAGAATCTGTGAAGGGACATTTGGGAGCCCTTTGAGGCCTATGGGGAAAAACCTAATATCCCCAGATAAAAAGTAAAAAGACGTTGTCTGTGAAAGAACTTTGAGACGTGTGAATTCATCTCACAGAGTTAAAACTTTTTTTATTCAGCATGTTGGAAACACTCTTCTTGGAGACTCTGTGAAAGGACATTTGTGAGCCAGTTGAGGGCTCTAAGCTAAAACCGAACATCTCCCCTCAAAAAAACTAGAAAGAAGCTATCTGTGAAACTGCTTCGTGATGTGTCAATTCATCTCACAGAGTTAAACCTTTATTTTAATTCAGCAGGAATTGGAAACATTATTTTTGTAGTCTCTGCAAAAGGACATTTTGGAGCCCAGGAGGCCTATGAAAAAAAAAAAAAGCAGAATATTCCCAAAAATCTACAAAGAAGCTATCTGTGAAATTGCTTTGTGAGATGTGAATTCATCTCACACAGGTAAACCTTTCTTTTGATTCAACAGGTTGGAAACACTTCTTTTGTAGAATCTGTGAAGGACATTTGGGAGCCCATTGAGGCCTATGAAAAAAAAAAAAAAAGCAGAATATTCCCAGATAAAAACTAGAAAATGCTATCTGTGAAACTGTTTTTTGATGTGTAGATGAATCTTACGGAGTTAAACCTTTCTTTCTTTGGTTGAAAACACTCTTTATGTAGATTCTGCAAAGGAACGTTAGGGAGCCCGTTGAAGCCTATAGGTAAAAACCAAATATCCCCAGATAAAAACTAGAAACAAGATATCTGTGAAACTGCTTTTTGATGTGTGGATTCATCTCACAAAGTTAAAGGGTTGTTTTTATTCAGCAGTTTGGAAATACTCTTTTTAGAGAATCTGTGAAGAAACATTTGGGGTCACATAGAGACCTATAAGGAAAACCCGAATATTCCCAGATGAAAACTAGAAAGAAGCTATCTGTGAAACTTTGTGATGTGTGATTCATCTCACAGAGTTAAATTTTCTTTGATTCAGCAGGTTGAAACACTCTTTTGTAGAATCTGCAAGGACATTTGGAGCCATTGAGCCTATGGAAAAAACCGAATATCCCCAAATAAAAACTAGAAAGAAGTTATCCATGAAACTGTTTTCTATGGTGTTATTTCATCTCACAGAGTTAAACCCTTGTCTTGTTTCAACAGGTTGGAAACACTGTTTTTGGAGAATGTGCGAACGAACATTTGAGAGCCAATTGACCTCAAAGTGGAAAAACAGAATATTCCCAGATAAAAACTAGAAAGAAGCTATATGTGAAACTGATTTGTGATGTGTAGATTCATCTCACAGAGCTAAACCTTTCTTTTGATCCTGCAGGTTGGATACAGTCTTTTTGTAGAATCTGAGAAGGGACATTTGGGAGTGCATAGGGCCTGTGGGAAAAAAAGAAACTGAACATCCTTACAAAAAAAGAACAAAGAAACATCTGTGAAGGTGCTTTGTGATGTATGGATTCATCTTACACAGTAAAAACTTTCTCTTGATTCAGTAGGTTGGAAACACTCTTTTAGTAGAATGTGGGAAGGGACATTTGGGAACCCATTAAGGCCTGTAAGTAAAACCCTAATATCCTCAGATAAAAACTAGAAAGAAAGCTGTATGTGAAACAGCTTTCTGATATGTGGATTCATCTCACGTACTTAAACCTTTTGTTTTATACGGCAGGTCAGAAACACTCTTTTTGGATAATCTGCACAGGGACATTCAAGAGCCCATTGAAACCTAGAAGGATAATCTGAATATCCACAGACAAAAACAAGAAAGAAGCTAATCTATGAAACTGCTTCGTGATGTAGTGAATCGCCTCACAGAGTTAAATCTTTCATTTCATTCAGCACGTTGGAAACACTTTTGTAGAATCTGTGAAGGACATTTGAGCCATTGAGGCCAATAAGGAAAAACAATATCCCAGATAAAACTAGAAAGAAGCTATCTGTGAAACTACTTTGTGATGTGTGGATTGATCTCCCAGAGTTAAACATTTCTTTTGATCCCTCAGGTTGGATACACTCTTTTTGTAGAATCTGCCAAGGGACATTTGGGAGCTTATGAGGCCTATGGGGAAAACCAGATAAAAACTAGAAAGAACCTATATGTGAAACTGCTTCCTGATGGGTGGATTAATATCACAGATTTAAACTTTTCTGTAGATTCAGCAGGTTGGAATCACTCTTTTTGTAGAATATGTGAAGGGACATTTGGGAGCACATTGAGGACTATGGGGAAAAATAAATATCCCAATATAAAAAACAGAAAGAATCTCTCTGTGAAAATGCTTTTTCATGTGTGGATTCATCTCACAGAACTAAACCTTTTCTTGGTTCAGCAAGTGAGAAACACTCTTTTTGGAGTATCTGCAAAAGGACATTTCAGAGACCGTTGAGACCTACTGAAAAAAAATGGATATCCTCAAATAAAAACTGGAAAGAAGATACATTTGAAACTGCTTTGTGATGTGTGGATTCATCTCACAGAGTTAAAACTTTCTTTTGATTCAGCAGGTTGGAAACACTCTTTTTGGAGAATCTTCAAAAGAACATTTGAGATCCCATTGAGGCCAATTTGTAAAAATGAATATTGCCAGATAAAAATTAGAAAGAGACTATCTGTGAAACTGTTTTGTGACGTGTGGATTCATCTCCCAGAGTTAAACCTATCTTTTGATTCAGCAGTTTGGAAAAACTATTTTTACTGAATCGGTGAAGGGACATTTGGGAACCTATTGAGACCTATGGGGAAAAACCAAATATTCCTAGATAGAAAACAGAAAAAAGCTATCTGCGAACCGGTTTTGTGATGTGTGGATTCATCTACAGAGTTAAACCTTTTTTTTGATTCAGCAGGTTGGAAACACTCTTTTGAGAATCTGTGAAGGGACATTTGGAGCATTGAGGCCTATGTGGAAAAACTGAAAATAGCACAATAAAAACTAGAAAAAGCTATCTGCGAACCGGTTTTGTGATGTGTGTATCAATGTTACAGAGGGAAACCTTTCTTTTGATCCAGCAGCTTGGAAACAATCTTTTTGGAGATTCTGTGAAGGCACATTGGAAGTTCATTGAGTCCTATGTGGAAAAACTGAAAATAGCACAATAAAAACTAGAAAAAAGCTATCTGTGAAACTGTCTTGTGACGTGTGGATTCATCTCACAGAGTTAAACTTTTCCTTTCATTCAGCAGGTTGGAAAAACTCTTTTTGGAGAATCTGCAAAGGGACATTTGGGAGCCCTTTGAGGCCTATAGGGCAAAACCGAATACCCCTAGATTGAAAATAGGAAGAAGATATATGTGAAATAGCTTTGTCATGGGTAGATTCATCTCAGAGAGTTAAATACTTCTTCTGAATCAGCAGGTTGGAAACACTCTCTTGGAGAATCTGCAAAGGGACATTTGGGAGCCCACTGAAGGCCTATCGGGAAAAAACGAGTATCCCCAAAAAACAACTAGAAAGAAGCTATCTGTGAAACTGTTTTGTGATGTGTGGATTCACCTCACAGAGTCACATGGTTGTTTTTATTCAGCAGGTTAGAAACACTCTTTTTGGAGAATGTGCGAAAGTACATTTGGGGTCCCATTAAGGCCTGGGGGGAAACCCGAATATTTCCAGATAAAAACTATCTGGAAGGAGCTATCCGTGAAACGACTTTGTGATGTGTTTATTCACCTCAGAGTTAACCGGTTTTTTGTTGTTGTTGGTTTTTTTTTTTTTTTTTTTTTTTTCAGCAGGTTGGAAACACTCTGTTTTGAAAATCTATGAAGAGATATTTAGGAGCCCAATGAGGTCTGTGGGGGAAAAACCGAATATCCTCAGATATAAAGTATAATGAAGATATGTGTGAAACTAATTTGTGATGTTTGGATTTATCTCACAGAGTTAAGCCTTTAATTTGGTTCAGCAGGTTGGAAACACTCTTTCTAGAGAATCTGTGAAAAGACATTTGGGAGCACATTGAGGCCTATAGGGTAAAACAGAATATTCCCAGGTAAAAACTGGAAAGAAGCTATCTGTAAAAGTGCTTTGCGATGGGTGGATTCATCTCACAAAGTTAAACCTTTTTTTTTTTTTTCTTTCAAGCTGGTTGGAAAACCTATTTTCGTAGAATCTGTGAAAGGACGTTTGGGAGCCCATTGGGAACTATGTTCAGTGAAACTGCTTTGTGATGGTGGATTCACGTCACAGAGTTAAACTTTCCTTTGGCTGCAGCAGGTTGGATACACTCTTTCTGTAGAATCTGAGAAGGGACGATTGGGAGTGCATAGAGGCCTATAAGTAAAAATGGAATATCCATAGATAAAAACTAGAAAGAAGCTACTTGTGAAACTGCTTTGTGATGTGTTGATTCATATCACAGAGCTAGACTTTTCATTATTATCAGCAGGTTTTACACACTCTTTTTGGATAACCTGGGAAGAGACATTTGGGAGCCCATTGAGGCCTTTGGGGGAAAAATGAATATCCACAGAAAAAAACTAGTAAGAATCTATCTGTAAAACTACTTTGTGATGTGTGGATTCATCTCAAAGAGTTACAACTTTCTGCTGATTCGGCAGGTTGGAAACACTTTTTTTTTTTTTTTTTTTTGTAGAATTTGCGAATGGACATTTGTGAGCTCATTGAAGCCTTTGGGATAAAACTGAACATCTCTACATCAAAGAACAAAGAAGCTCTCTGTGAAACTGCTTTGTGATGTGTGGATTCATCTCAGAGAGTTAAACCTTCTTTTTGATTCAACAGGTTGGAAACACTCTTTTGAAGAACCTGTGAAGGGACATTTCAGTGCCCATTGAGGCCTTAGTGGAAAACCTGAATATCCCTAGATAAAAGCTACAAAGAAGCTATCTGAAACTGCTTTGATGTGTGATTCATCTCACAGAGTTAAATGTTTATTTTGATTCAGCTGGTTGGAAACACTGTTTTTGTAGAATCTGTGAAGGACATTTCAAAGCCCATTGAGGCCTATGGGAAAAACAGAATATCCCAGATAAAAACTAGAAAGAAGCTATCCGTGAAACTGCTTTGTGGTGTATGGATTCATCTCAGAGAATTAAACTTTTTGATTCAGCAGGTTGATAACACTGTTTTGTACATTCTGCAAAGAATATTTGGGAGCCCATTGAGGCCTATAAGTAAAAACCAAATATCCCCAGATGAAAACTAGAAAGAAGCTAAGTGTGAAACTGCTTTGTGAGGTATTTATTCACCTCACAGTGTTAAACCTTTTTTGATTCAGCAGGTTGGAAACTCTTTTAGAATCTTGAAGGACATTTGGGAGCCCATTGAGGCCTATGGGAAAAAACAAATATTCTCAGACAAAAAATAGAATGAAGCTTTGTGTGAAACTGCTTTGATGTGTGGATTCATCTCAGAGAGTTAAACCTTCTTTTTGATTCAACAGGTTGGAAACACTCTTTTGAAGAACCTGTGAAGGGACATTTCAGTGCCCATTGAGGCCTTAGTGGAAAACCTGAATATCCCTAGATAAAAGCTACAAAGAAGCTATCTGGGAAACAGCCTTAAGATGTGTTGATTCATCTCACAGAGTTAAATGTTTATTTTGATTCAGCTGGTTGGAAACACTGTTTTTGTAGACTCTGCCAAGGGACATTTCAAAGCCCATTGAGGAGTATGGGAAAAAACAGAATATTCCCAAATAAAAACTAGAATGAAGCTATCCGTGAAACTGCTTTGTGGTGTATGGATTCATCTCAGAGAATTAAACTTTTTTTTTGATTCAGCAGGTTGATAACACTGTTTTTGTACATTCTGCAAAGAATATTTGGGAGCCCATTGAGGCCTATAAGTAAAAACCAAATATCCCCAGATAAAAACTAGAAAGAAGCTAAGTGTGAAACTGCTTTGTGAGGTATTTATTCACCTCACAGTGTTAAATCCTTTTTTTGATTCGGAAGGGTGGAAAGGCTCTTTGCGGAGAATCTTGGAAGGGACATTTGGGAGCCCAAAGGGACCTTCACGGAAAGAACAAATATTCTCAGACAAAAAATAGAATGAAGCTTTGTGTGAAACTGCTTTGATACGTGTGGATTCATCTCACAGAGTTATACCTTCCTTTTGATCCAGTAGGTTGGAAACACTCCTTTTAGAGAATCTGCAAAGGGACAGTTGGGAGCACATTGGGGCAAACGGGGAAAAACTGAGTATCTCCAAATAAAACTAGAAAGAAGTTATCTGTGAAACTGCTTTATGAAGTGTTAATTCATCTCACAGAATTAAACTTTGTCTTGATTCTTCAGGTTGGAAACACTGTTTTTGGAGAATGTGTGAAGGAACATTTGAGAGCCAATCGACGCCAAAGTGGAAAAAACCAATATTCCCAGATAAAAACTAGAAAGAAAAAACTATCTGTGAAACTGATGTGATGTCTGGATTCATCTCACAGATTTCAAATTTTCTGTCGGCCCAGCAGGTTGAATACACTCTTTTCGTAGAATCTGAGAAGGGACATTTGAGAGCAAACTGAGGCCTATTGGAAAAAAAATGAACTTCCGTAAAAAGAACAAAGAAGCTACCTGTGAAAGTGTTTTGTGAAGTGTGGATTCATCTTACAGAGTTAAACATTTCCCTTGATTCAGCATGTTGGAAACACTCCTTTTGGAGAATCTGTGAGGAGACGTTTGGGAGCCCATTGAGGCCTGTAAGTAAAAATGTAATATTCCAAAGTAAAAACTAGAAAGAAGCTGTTTGTGAAACTGATTTGTGATGTGTGGATTCATCCAAAAGAGTTAAAACTTCCTGTTGATTCAGCAAGTTGACATTTTGTGTGTGTGTGTGTGGAATATACAAATGGACATTTGGGAGCCCACTGAAGCCTATCAGATAAAACTAAACATCCATACACAAAAAGAACAAAGAAGTTATCTGTGAAAGTGCTTGGTGATGTGTGGATTCATCTCACAGAGTTAAACCTTTTTGTTTGTTAGATTCAGCAGGTTGAAAACACTCTTTTTGAAGAATCTCTGAAAGGACATTTGGGAGTCCATTGAGGTTTTTGTGGAAAAAGTGAATATCTCTAGATAAAAACTAGAAGGAATCTATTGAGGAAACTGTCTTAAGATGTGTTGATTCACCTCACAGAGTTAAACGTTTATTTTGACTCATCAGTTTGCAAACACTATTTTTGTAGCATCTGCGATAGGACATTCCAGAGCCCATTGAGGCCTATGGAAAAGAAAACAGAATATACCCAATTAAAAACGGGAGTGAAGCTATCTATGAAACTGCTTTGTAATGTGTGGATTCGTCTCACAGAGTTAAACCTTTCTTTTTATCCATGATGCTGGAAACACTATTTTAGCATCTGCGAAGGGACATCTGGGAGCCCGTTGAGGCCTATAAGTAAAAACCAATTATCCTCAGATACAAACTGGAAAGAGGTTATCTGTGAAGCTGCTTTTTGATGTGTGGATTCATCCCACAGAGTTAAAACTTTCTTTGGATTCAGCAGTTTGGACACCCTCTTTCTGGAGAATTTGCAAAGAGGCATTTAGGTGTTTGTTGAGGACTATGGAGAAAACCCAAATATTCCCAGATAAAAACTACATAGGAGCTATCTGTCAAACTGCTTTGTGATGTGTGGATTTATCTCACAGAGTTAAATATTTCTTTTTGTTCAGCAAATTGGAAACACTCTATTTAAGGATCTGCAAAGGGCCATTTTGGCACCCCTTGAGGCCTATAGGGAAAAAAATTATATCCCCAGATAAAAACTAGAAAGAAGTTATCCGTGAAACTACTTTGTGATGTGTGGATTCATCTCACAGAGTTAAACCTTTATTTTGATTCAGCAGGTTGAAAACACTCTTTTGAAGAATCTGAAAGGACATTTGAGCCATTGAGGCCTATGGAAAAACAGAATATCTCAGATAAAAACTAGAAGGAATCTGTGAAACTGTCTTAAGATGTGTTGATTCACCTCACAGAGTTAAACGTTTATTTTGACTCATCAGTTTGCAAACACTATTTTTGTAGCATCTGCGATAGGACATTCCAGAGCCCATTGAGGCCTATGGAAAAACAGAATATCCCCAGATAAAAACTAGAAGAAGCTATCTATGAAACTGCTTTGTAATGTGTGGATTCGTCTCACAGAGTTAAACCTTTCTTTTTATCCATGATGCTGGAAACACTATTTTAGCATCTGCGAAGGACATCTGGGAGCCCGTTGAGGCCTATAAGTAAAAACCAATTATCCTCAGATACAAACTGGAAAGAGGTTATCTGTGAAACTGCTTTTGATGTGGATTCATCCCACAGAGTTAAAACTTTCTTTGATTCAGCAGTTTGGAAACACTCTTTCTGGAGAATTTGCAAAGAGGCATTTAGGTGTTTGTTGAGGACTATGGAGAAAACCCAAATATTCCCAGATAAAAACTAGAAAGAGCTATCTGTCAAACTGCTTTGTGATGTGTGGATTTATCTCACAGAGTTAAATATTTCTTTTTGTTCAGCAAATTGGAAACACTCTTTTGGAGAATCTGCAAAGGGCCATTTTGGCACCCCTTGAGGCCTATAGGGAAAAAAATTATATCCCCAGATAAAAACTAGAAAGAAGTTATCCGTGAAACTACTTTGTGATGTGTGGATTCATCTCACAGAGTTAAACCTTTATTTTGATTCAGCAGGTTGGAAACACTTTTTTTGGAAAATGGGCAAAGGGACATTTCAGAGCCCATTGAGGCCTATTGGGAAAAAGCATATATCCCCAGATGAAAACTAGAGAAAAGCTATCTGTGAAAGTGTTTTGTGATGTTTGGATTCATCTTACACCGTTAAATCTTTCTTTTGATTCAGAAGGTTGGAAACACTCCTTGTGGAGAATCTGCAAAGGGACATTTGGGAGACGATTGGGGCCTATGGGGTAAAATCGAATATCTCTGGATAGAAACTAGAAAATGTTATGTGTGAAACTGCTTTTTGATGTGTGTATTCATCTCACAGAGTTAAGCCTTTCTTTGGATTCAGCAGGTTGGAAACACTTTTTTTTGGACTACCTTCATAAAGACATTTGAGAGCCCATTGTGGCCCATAAGGAAAAACAAAACATCCCCAGATAAAAACTAAAAAGAAGCTATCAGTGAATCTGATTTGTGATGTGTGGATTCATCTGACAGAGTTAAAACTTTCTTTATATTCAGCAGAAGAGATCTGTGAAACTGCTTTGTGATGTGTGGATTCAATTCACAGAATTAAACCTTTCTTTGATTCAGCAGGTTGAATTAAACCTTTCTTTGATTCAGCAGGTTGGAAACACTCTTTTTGGAGAATCTGCAAAAGGACATTTGGGAGTCTATTGAGGCCTATGTGGAAAAACTGAATATCCCCAGGTAAAAACCAGAAAGGAGCAATATGTGAAACTGCTCTTTGATGTGTGGATTTACCTCACAGACTTAAACCTTTCTTTTGATTAAACATGTTGGAAGCACTCTTTTTGAAATATTTGCAAAAAAATATTTAGGAGCCGATTGTGGCCTAAGAAGAAAAATAGGGACATCCCCAGATGAAAACTGGAGAAAACCTATTTGTGAAACTGCTTTGTGATGTGTGGATTCATCTCACAGAGTTAAACCTTTACTTAGATTCAGCAGAGAGGAAACACTCTTTTTGTAGAATCTGTGCAGGGACATTTGGGAGACCATTGAGGCATGTGAAGAAAAACCAAATATACTCACATGAAAAGTAGAAAGAATTAATCTGTGAAATTGCATTGTGATGTGTGGATTCATCTCACAGAGTTAAAACTATCTTTTGATTCAGCAAGTTGGAAACACTCTTTTTGGAGAATCTTCAAGGGGTCATTTGGGAGCCCGTTAGGGCCTATAACTAAAAACAGAACATCTCCAGTTAAAAACCAGAAGGAAGCTATCTGTGAAACTGCTTCATGATACATGGATTCATCTTACTGGGTTAAAACTTACTTTTGATTCACCAGGTTAGAAACACTGTTTTTGGAGAGTCTGAGAAGGGACAATTGGGAACCCATTGAGGCTTATGGAGAAAAAACGAATGTCCTCAATAAAAACTAGAAGGAAGCTATCTGTGAAACTGCTTTGTGATGTGTGTTCATCTCACAGAGATAACACTTTCTTTTGATTCAGGAGGTGGGAAACACTTTTTTTGTAGAATCTGTGAAGAGACATTTGCGAGCCCATCGAGGCCTATGGAATAAAACCAAATACCCCAGATAATAACTAAAAAGAAGCTTCCTGTGAAACTGCTTTGTGATGTTTAGATTCGTCTCACAGAGTTCAAACTTTCTTTTGATTCGACAGTTTAAGAAAACTCTTTATGTAGAATGTGCAAAACGTCATTTTGGAGCCAATTGAGCCCTATGGGGAACAGCAGAATATCCCCAGATAAAACTAGAAAGAAGATATCCATGAAACTGGTTTTTGGTGTGTTCATTCTACTCACGGAGTTATGACTTTCTTTTGATTCAGCAGGTTAAAAACCATTTTTGGAGCATCTGCTAAGGGAGATTTGTGAGCAAATTCTGACCTATGTGAAAAAACCAAAAATCTACAGATACAAACTAGAAAGAAACTATCCGTGAAACTGCTTTGCGCTGTGTTGATTTATCTCACAGAACTAAATCTTTCATTTGATTCAGCAGTTTGGAAACACTTTTTTCAGAGCCTGTGCAAAGGGACATTTGGGAGCCCTTTGAGGCCTAAGAGAAAAAATTGAATATCCACACATAAAAATTTGAAGGAAGCTATCTGTGAAACCCCTCTGTGATGTGTGGATTCATCTCACAGAGTTAAACCTTTCTTTTGATTCAAAAGGTTGGAAACACTCTTTTTCAAGAATCTGCAAAGGGACATTTGAAAAGCCTTTGAAGCCTATGGGATAAAACAGATTATCTCCAGATAAAAACTAGAAATAAGCAATCTGTGAAACTGTTTTGTGAAGTGTGGATTCATCTCACAGAGTAAAATCTTTCCTTTGATTCAGGAGGTTGGAAACTCTCTTTTTGAAGAATCTGCAAAAGGGACATTTGGGATTTAATTGAGGCTGATGGAAAACAAAACAAAACAAAACAAATATTTCCAGATAAAACCAGAATGAATCTATCCGTTAAACTGTTTTGTGATGTGTAGATTCAACTCAGAGAGTTAAAAGTTTATCTTAAGTCAGCAGGTTGGAAACACTCTTTTTAAGGGATCTATCTACAAGGTGACATTTTGGAGCCCATCGAGGCCTATGGGGAAAAATAGAATATCACCAGATATAAACTAGAAAAAAGCTATCTGTGAAAGTGTTTTGTGATGTGCGGTTTTATCTCACACGGTTAAAACTTTGTTTTAATTCAGAAGATTGGAAACACTCCTCATGGAGAATCTGCAAAGGGACATTTGGGAGCCTGTTGGGGTCTATGCAAAAAATACCCAAATATCCCAAGATAAAAACTTGAAAGAATCTATCTGGGAAACTGCTTTGTGGTGTGTGGATTCATCTCACAGAGTTAAAACTTTCTTTTGATTCAACAGGTTGGAAACACTCTTTTTGAAGAATCTTCGAGGGGACATGTGGGGGCCCATTGGGGCCTATAAGGAAAAACAGAGTATCTCCAGATAAAAACCAGAAGGACGCTATCTGTGAAACTGCTTTGTGATGTGTGGATTCATCTTACAGAGTTAAAATTTCCTTTTGATTCACCAGGTTACAAACATTCTTCTTGGAGAATCTCTGAAGGGACATTTGGGAGCCCATTGAGGCCTATCGGGAAAAACCAAACATTCTCAGATAAAAACTAGAGAGAAGCTTGTTATGGGAAGTCACGGACCCCGAATGGAGGGACCAGCTGAAGCCATGGCAGAAGAAAACATAAATTGTGAAGATTTCATGGACATTTATTAGTTCCCCAAATTAACAGTTTTATAATTTCTTACGCCTGTCTTTACTGCAATCTCTGAACATAAATTGTGACGATTTCATGGACGTGTTTCACTTCCCCCATCAATACTCTTGTGATTTCCTATGCCTGTCTTTATTTTAATCTCTTAATCCCATCATCTTCGTGAGCTGAGGATGTATGTTGCCTCAGGACCCTGTGATGATTATGTTAACTGCACAAATTGTCCGTAAAGCATGTGTGTTTAAACAGCATGACATCTGGGCACCTTGAAAAAAGAACAGGATAACAGCCATGTTCAGGGAACAAGAGAGATAACCATTAGGTCTGACTGCCTCAGAGTTGGGTGGAATAGAGCCATATTTCTCTTCTTACAAAAGCAAATAGGAGAAATATCACTGAATTCTTTTTCTCAGCAAGGAACAGCCCTGAGAAAGAGAATGCGTTCCCAGGGGTAGGTCTCTAAAATGGCCGCTCTGGGAGTGTCTGTCTTACACGGTTGCAGATGAGGGATGAAATAAGCCCCGGTCTCCCATAGCACTCCTAGGCCTATTAGGACGAGGAAATTCCTGCCCAGTAAATTTTAGTCAGACCAGTTGTCTGCTCTCAAATCCTGTCTCCTGATAAGATGTTTTCAATGACACTGTGTGCCTGAAACTTCATTAGCAATTTTAATGTTGCCCCGGTCCTGTGATCTCACTCTGCCCCCATTTACCTTGTGATATTTTACTGCCTTGTGAAGCATGTGATCTCTGTGACCCACACCCTATTTGTACACTCCCTGCCCCTTTGAAAATCACTAATAAAAACTTGCTGGTTTTACGGCTCAGGGGGCATCACGGAACCTGCCGACATATGATGTCTCCCCCGGACACCCAGCTTTAAAATTTCTCTTTTTTGCACTCTTTCCCTTTATCTCTCAGACCGGCCAACACTTAGGGAAAATAGAAAAGAACCTATTGTTGAAAAACTGGCGGCTGGTTTCCCACATAATCTGGCACCCAATATCTGGCACCTACATAATTTTTTCTTTTTTCCTAAGTGCATGTGGGAACCCGATTCCCTTTTGTAGGTGTGGAGAAACGTCATCGGTTCAGTCCACGGAAATGTGTGTTAGACTCCCTGATGACTGGCGAGTAGTCTGCATATGGTCCGAGTTAACTATGGGTCACACAGAGTCTAAAAATTATACTTATCTCTTCTATATTACACGCTGGTTAAAACAGAAAAGTGTTTGAGTGCCCATGGAAAACATGGTCACTCTATTCAGGGCGGTGGAAAAATACTGTCCTTGGTCTCCTGGAAAAAGGACCTTAGATGTAGACCTGTTAAAACAGGGAAGGATCCAAGTAACCATGGAAAATATAGTCACTCTATTCATGGCGATGGAAAAATACTGCCCTTGGTTTCTTGCAAAAGGAACCGTATATGTAAAAGTATGGGATTGTGTTGGTTCAACGTTCCAGGAACTGGTCTCGACAAGGAATTATGTTCCCGTCACTGTTTGGGGTGACTGGGCCTTGGTACGTGCTGTCCTAATACCTCCTCAACTTTCCTCTCCCACACGGCCTTTGTTATCTGATCAGCCTCTCCGTTCGCCTACTCCTCCCCCACCTGTTGAAAATTCAATATCTAACTCCAGTGACTCTGGCTTAAGGTCATCTGTTGATGATCTTATTTCTTTTCATGAAGAGCCAGTACTTGTAGCTCCCACAGCCCCGACTCTGACAGCCTGGGGCCATATACATGCTAATTCTTCTCTCTTCAAACCTCCGGAGTCACCTAACGGCCCTGGGACCAAACTACAATTTACCTACAATTCTTCAGGCCCTCCCACTCCACTTCAGCCCCTCACCCTCCTGTCATTTCGGTTTCTCAACCAGTCACTTTGCCATTCACTCAGCCTGCTTCTCTGTACCATTCTTCACACGTGGATGCCAGTAATCACCAGTATATTTCTGCTCCTTCTGCTCCCCCAATTCCCCTTTCTCACACTCTCATTTTGGTCCTTGAAACTTCAATGCAACGCTTGTTACACCAAAACAAAGAAATAAGTGGATTCGATGCATGGGCTTAGCCAGTCGCACTAGGACCTCCTAACTTCCAAGGGATACAAATGCATCATTATGTACCTCTCAATCTTACCTTTTAAAAATAATTTAAGGATGCTTGCACTTGGTGTGGCCCTACTTCTCCTTATGTTAAAATGGTATTACAAACTTTTTGCACGGAGGTCACTTTGCTTCCTTTAGACTGGGACCTCTTGGCAAAAGCTGTTCTGACCCCATCTCAGCATTTACAATTTCATACCTGGTGGTCAGAGGAGGCCCGTTTGCAGGCTCAGCTAAATCAGACTAATGCCGTTCTGGTTACTCAGGCTGAGCTCACAGGCTCCGATAGTTTCTCTAGTATTTATGCCCAATTAAACTTTGATGCTCTTACCATGGAACAAGTAACAAATGTGTGTATGAGAGCTTGGGATAAATTACGTGCTGCAGGCCAAGCTCTTGTTTCTTTTACCATGGTTAAACAAGGTCATGATGAATTACACCCTGATTTTTTAGCTAAATTACGAGATACTGTTGAAAAATCTGTCTCTGATGAGCTTGCTCTAGGTATTCTCCTTCGTATGTTAGCTTTTGAAAACGCAAACCATGAGTGTGAAATGGCCATGCTTTCCATCCAATGACAAAATTTACCTGATCTCGAGGTGTTGCCTCATATATTAAAGCTTGTGAAGGCATTGGATCAGACACCCACAAACCTATTCTGTGGGCACGGGACAAGGACACCAACCAAACTCGTCCCACTAATTCTTTTCTTGGATCCTGCTATGATTGTGGTCAACTTGGTCATCCTCGTAAAAATTGCACTGTTAAAAACTTAAAAGCAGCCCAGCCAGCTCAACAAACACAGCCAAATGCTGTAGCTACTCTTTGCTCACGTGTCGCAAAGGTAAACATTGGGTAAGTAATTGCCACTCTAAGTATGATATAGATGGAAACCCCTGCCACAGCACCAGGGAAACAGGAAGTGGGAACTGTCCCAGGCCCCAATATCAAATGGGATGCGTCAGACTCAGACCAACATCGTGTTTCCGCTTCAGCTAGTCCCTCCGTTTGGGGTCCCTGACGTCCCGCAACAGAAGCTATCTGTGAAACTGCTTGGTGATGTTTGGATTCAACTCACAGAGGTAAAACTTTCTTTTCATTCAGCAGTTGGAAACACTCTTTTTGGAGAAAATGCAAAGGGACAATTTAGTAGCCCATTGAGGCCTATGGGGGAAAAACTAAATATCCCCAGATTAAAAGTAGAAAGAAACTATCTGTAAAACTGCTTTGTGATGTTTGGATGAAACTCTCGGAGTTAAAACTGTCTTTTGATTCAGCAGGTTGGAAACACTCTTTTTGCAGATAATGGGAAGGGACATATGGAGGCTTTTAAAATCAGAATATCCCCAGATAAAGAGTAGAAAGAAGTTATCTGTGAAACTGTTTTTGTGATGTGTGGATTCACCTCCCAGAGATAAAACATTTTTTATGATTCAGGAGTTTGGAAACACTTTTTTTGTGGAATCTGTGAAGTGACACTTGCAAGCCCAGGGAGGCCTATGAGAGAAAAAAAAAAAAAAATCCCCAGGTAAAAACTATAAAGGAGCTTTCTCTGAAACTGCGTTGTAATGTTTGCATTCACCTCACAGTGTGCAACCTTTCTTTTGATTCACCAAGTTAAAAAAAAACAAAAAACAAAAAACAAATCCCTCTTTTTGTAGAATTTGAAAAAAGATATTTTGGTGCCAATCGAAGCCTATGGGGGAAAGCCAAATGTCTCCAGATAAAACTAAAAAGAAGTTATCCGTGAAACTTGTTTTGGATGTGTTCATTCAACTCACGGAGTTATAACCTTCTTTTGATACAGCAGGTTAAAAACCCTTTTTGGAAAATCTGTGAAGGGACATTTCAGAGCCAATTCTGGCCTATGTGAAAAACCTGAAAAACCACAGATACAAACTGGAAAGAAGCTATCTGCGAAATTGCTTTTTGATGTGTGGATTCATCTCACAGAGGTAAAGCTTTCGTTTGATTCAGCAGGTTAGAAACAGTTGTTTTGGAGACTCTGCAAAGGAACATTTGGGAGCCCTTTGAGGTTTAAGGGTGAAAATCGAATATCCACAGATAAAAATTAGAAAGAAGCTATCTGTGAAACTCCTATTTGATGTGTGGTTTCATCTTACAGAGTCAAACCTTTCTTTTGATTCAGCAGGTTGGAAACATTCTTTTTGGAAAATCTGCAAAGGGACATTTGAAAGCCCTTTGAAGACTATGGGAAAACACAGAATATCTCCAGATAAAAACTGGAAAGAAGCAATATGCGAAACTGTTTTGTGATGTGTGGATTCATCTCACAGAGTTAAACCTTTCTTTTTATTCACAAAGTAGGAAACACTCTTTTTGAAGAATCTGCAAAGGGACATTTCGGAGCCAAATGAAGCCTATGATAAACTAAATAAATAAATAAATAAATAAATAAATAAATAAATCCCCATATGTTTCCAGATAGAAACTGGAAGGAATCAATCTGTGAAACTGCTTTGTGATGTGTAGATGCATCTCAGAGAGTTAGAACTTTCTCTTAACTCAGCAGATTGGAAACAAACTTTTTAAGGAGTCTGCAAAGGGACTTTTTGGAGCCCATTGATACCTATGGGGAAAAACTGAATATCACCAGATATATACAGGAAAGAAGCTAGCTTTGAAACGTTTTTGTGATGTGTGAATTCATCTCATACAGTTAAACATTTCTTTTGATACAGAAGGTTGAAAACACTACTTGTGGAGATTATACAAAGGAGCCTTTGGGAGCCCATTGGGGCCTATGGAAAAAAACCAGAGTTTCCTCAGATAAACACTAGAAAGAAGCTATCTGTGAAATTGCTTGTGATGTGTGGATTCATCTCACACAGTTAAACCTTTCTTTAGATTCAGCTGGTTGGAAACACTCTTTTAGAAGAATCTTCGAGGTGACACTTGGGAGCTCTTTGGGGCCTGTAAGATAAAACTGAATATCCCCAGATAAAAACTGGAAAGAAGCTATCTGTGATATTGCTTTGTGAAGAGTGGATTCATCTCACAGAGTTAAACCTTTCTTTTGAATTACCAGGTGGGAAACACTCTTTTTGGAGAATCTCTGAAGAAACATTTGGGAGCCTATTGATACCAAACGGGTATAACTGAATATCCCCAGATAAAAACTAGAAAGAAGCTATCTGTGAAACTGGTTTCTGATATCTGGATTCCTCTCACATAGCTAAACCTTTCATTTGATTCAGCGGTTTGGAAACACTTGGTTTGGAGAACCTGGAAAGTGATATTTTGCAGGACTTTGAGGCCTGTGAGGAAAATCAAATATTTCCTGATAATAACCACAAAGAAGCTATTTGTGAAACTGATTTGTAAAGTGTGGATTCATCTCAAACAGTTAAACCTTTCCTTTGATTCAACACATTGGAAACACTTTTTTTTGTCAAATCTGTGAAGGGACATTTACGAGCTCATTGAGGCCTATGGGGAAAAATGGAATATCCGCAGATAAAAACTACTAAGATGCTATCTGTCAAACTGCTTTGTATGTGTGGATTCATCTCACACATTTAAACTTTTTTTGGTTTAGCAGGTTGGAAACACTCTTTTTGCAGCATCTCTGCAGAGACATTTGGGAGCCCATAGAAGACTATGGGGAAAAAATGAATATCCCCTGATTAAAACTAGAAAGGAGCTATCTGTGTAACTGTGTTGAGGTGTGTAGCTCTGTGTTCACTTCACAGAGCTAAAACTTTCCTTTGATTCATCACGTTGGAAACACTCATTTTGGAGAATCTGTGAGGGGACATAGGGAGTTCATTAAGGCCTACAGAAAAAAAAGAAAAGAAAAGAAAAGAAAAAAGAAAAAACCAAATACCCCAGATAAAAACTAGAAAGAAACTATTTGCGAAACTGCTTTGTGAAGTGTGGATGCACCTCACACAGTTAAAACTTTCTTTAGATTCAATAGGTAGGAAACAGTACCTTGGTAAAATCTGTGAAAGAATATTTGGGAGCCCATTCATGCCAATGGGGAAAAACTGAATATCCCAAGATAAAAACTAGAAAGAACCTATCTGTGATACTGCTTTCAGATGTGTTGATTAATCTCACAGTGAGAAACCTTTCTATTGATTAAGAAGATTGAAAATAATCTTTGTGGAGAAATTGAGAAGGGATGTTGGAGAGCCCATTGAAGCTTACAAAAAAAATAAAAACTAAAATAAAATAAACAAATATCCCTAGAAAAAATGTAGAAAGAAGCTACCTGTGAAACTGTTTGTGATGGGAGAATTCATTGCACAGAGTGAAACATTTCTTTTGATTCAGCAGTTTGGAAGCACTATTTTTGTAAAATCTGTGAACAGACATTTGGGAGACCACTGAGGCATGTGGGGAAAAACTGAACATCTGGAAAAAAAAAAAAAAAAACTAAAAAGACATCATCTGTGAGACAGCTTTGTGATGTGCTGATTCATCTCACAGTGGTAAACCTTTCTTTTGGTTCAGCAGGTTGGAAACACTCTTCTTGGAGAACCTGTGAAGGTACATTTGAGAGCTCATTAAGGCCTATGAGGGTAAACTAAATATTCTCAGATGAAAACTAGAAAGAAGCTATCTATGAAACTGTTTTGTAATGTGTGGATTGTTCTCACAGAGTTAAAATCAAGAAGAAGTTTTCTGTGAAACTCATTTGAGATGTGTGGATTCATCACACAGAGTTAAACCTTTCTTTTAACTCAGCAGGTTGGAAAACTCTTTTTGGAGAATCTATGATGGGAAATTTTTAGGCTTTTGGAAGCATTTAGGCTTTTGGAATTTTGCATTTAGGCTTTTGGAAAATAAACGAATATCCCCCACAAAGAAACTATATAGAAGCTCTCTGAGGAACTGCTTTTCGGTGTGTGGATTCATCACGAAGAGATAAATATTTCTTTTGATTCAGCCGATTGAACACACTCTTTTTGGAGAATCTGTGAAGGGATATTTAGGAGTCCTTTGGGATCAATGGGAAAAAAGCCAATATCCCCAGATAAAAACTAGAAAGAAGGTATCTGCAAAACTGCTTTGTGATGTGTAGATTCATCACACAGTGTTAAACCTCTGTTTTCAACTCTGTTGAACCTCTGTTTTCAGAGGTTTTGTATTGAAAACCTCTGTTTTCAATACAAAAAAGTTTCAAAACACTCTTTTTATAGGATCTGTGAAGGGACATTGAGGTGCCCATTGAGGTCCATGGAAAAAAGCAAATATCCCCAGATAAAAATGAGAAACAAACTATCTGTGAAATTTCTTTGTGATGTGTGGATTCATCTCACAAAATTAAGCCTTTCTTTTGCTTCAGCAGGTTGGGAACACCCTTTGTGGAGAATATGTGAAGGAATATTTGGGAGCTTGTTGAGGCCTATGGAGATAAACCAAATATCACCAGATATAAACTAGAAAGCAGCTACCTGTGAAGCTGCTTTGTAATATGAGGATTCACTCACAGAGTTAAACATTTCTTTTAATTCAGTAGGTTTTAAACACTCTTTTTGTATAATCTGTGAGGGGACATTTGGGAGCCCGTTGAGGCTTATGGCCAAAACCCAAATATCCCCAGATAAAAACTGGAAAGAAGCTATCTGTGAATGCACTTTGTGACATGTGGATTTATCTCACAAAGTTAAACCTTACCTTTAATTCAGCATGTTTTAAACACGTTTTTGTAGAATCTACAAAGGGACATTTGTAGCCCATTGAGGCCCAGAACCTAATATCTCGAGATAAAAACCCGAAAGAGGGTATCTGTGAAACTGCTTTGTGATGTGTGGATTCATGTCACAAAGTTAAACCTTTATTTGACTCAGTAGGTTGGATACTCTTTTTGGAGAACCTGCAAAGCCATATTTGGGAGCCCATTGAGGTCTATGGTGAAAAACAAAATATATGTAGATATAAACTAGTAAGAATCTATCTGTGAAACTGTTTTTTAATCTGTGGATTAATCTCACAGAGATAAAACATTCTTTTGATTCAGCAGGTTGGAAACACTATTTTTGGAAAATCTGTGAAGGGACATATGAAAGTCCATTGAGGGCTATGGGGAAAAACTGAATATCCTTAGAAAAAAAATTAGAAAGCAGCAATTTGTAAGACTGTTTCGTGATGTGTGGATTCAACCCACAGACTTAAGCACTTCTTTTGATTCAGCAGGTTGGAAATACTCTACGTAAAGTATTTGAGATGGGATATGTCAGAACCTATTGAGAGCTTTGGGGCAGAATGGAATATTCTCAGATAAAAGGTAGAAAAAGAGTTGTCTGTGAAGCTGCTTTCTGATATGTGGATACATCCCACATAGGTAATCATTTCTTTTCAATCATCAGGTTCGTAGCAGTCTTTTTTAGAGTCTGCAAAGGGACAATTAGGAGTTCATTGAGGACTATGAAGAAAAATTGAATATTCCCAGATAAAAACTAGGAAGAAGCTCTCTGTGGAAGTGCTTGGTGATGTATGAATTAGTCTCACCGATTTAAACCTTTATTTTGATTCCGCAGGTTGTGAACATTCTTTTTTGAGTATTTGCAATGGGGCACTTAGGAGCCAATTGAGGCCTAAGGAAAAAAGCACAAATATCCCCAGGTAAAAACTAGACAGAAGCTATCTTTGTAACTGCTTTGTGATGTGTAGATTTATCTTACAGAGTTAAGCCTGTCTTTTGATTTAGCAGGTTGGAAACACTCTTTTTGTGGAATCTGCAAAGGGACATTCCATAACCCAAAGAAACCTATGAAGAAAAACCGAATATCCCCAGTTAAAAAGTAAAAAGTAGCTATCTGTGAAACTGCTTTGTGTTTTTGGATTCATCTCACAAAGTTGAACATTTCTTTTAATATAGAAGTTTTGGAACACTCTAATTGGAGAATCTGAGAGGGGACATTGGGAGCCAATTGATGGCTATTGGGAAAAAACCAATACCACCAGATAAAAAGTAGAAATAAGCTATCTGTAAAAATGCTTGTGATGTGTGGGTGTGCTGATTTCCAATTTTTTTTCTAAGGATATTCAGTTTTTCCCCATAACCCTCAATGGGCTTTCAAATGTCCCTTCACAAATTTTCCAAAAATAGTGTTTCCAACCTGCTGAGTTAAAATAATGTTTTATCTCTGTGAGATTAATCCACAGATTAAAAAACAGTTTCACAGATAGATTCTTACTAGTTTTCATCTGCATATATTTTGTTTTTCACCATAGGCCTCAATGGACACTCAAGTATCTTTTCACAGATTTTACAAGAAGAGTGTTTTAAACCTGCTGAAAGAAAAGAAAGGTTTACTTCCATGAGATGAATCCATGCATCAAAAAGCAGTTTCACAGAAAAACTAGAAAGTTTTTAACTGGGGATATTCCATTTTTCCCCACAGCCCTCAATGGTCTCCCTAATGCCCCTGCATATATTCTCCAAAAAGAGTGTTTTCATTCTGTGGAATCAAAAGAAAGGTTTAACTCTGTGAGATGAATCCACACATCACATAGCAGTTTCACAGATGGCTTCTTTTTAGTTTTTATCTGGGGATATTCATTTATTTCCATACGCTTCTATGGGCTCCCAACTGTCCATTAATAGATTATGCATAAAGAGTCTTTCCAACCTGTTGAACTAAAAAGAAGATTTAACTCTGTGAGATGAATCCACACATCACAAAGCAGTTTCACAGAGAGCTTCTTTCTGGTTTTCATCTGGGAATATTTTGCTTTTCTTCATAGGCCTCAATGGTCTCCCAAATGTCCCTTCACAGACTCTACAAAAAGAGTGTTTCAAATCTGCTGATTGAAAAGAAAGGATTCTCTCTGTGAGATGAAACCATATGTCAGAATGCAGATTCACAGAAATTTTTTCTACTTTTTATCTGGGGATATTCTACTCTGCCCCATAGGCCTCAATAGGCTCCCAAATATCCCTATGCAGATTCTCCAAATAGAGTGTTTTCAACCTGCTGAATCAAAAGAAATATTTCACTCTGTGAGATGAATCCACACATTGCAAAGCAGTCTCACAAATTGCTTTTTTCTAATTTTTTTCTAGGGATAGTCTGTTTTTCCCCAGAGCTCCCAATGAAATTTCAAATGTCCCTCACGGATTCTTGAAACATAGTGTTTCCAGCCTGCTGAATGAAAAGAATGGTTTAACTCTGTGAGATGAATCCATGTATCACAAAGAAGTTTCACAGATAGCTTCTTTCTAGTTTTGTTTCTGTTTCTGTTTCTGTTTCTGTTTTGTTTTTGAGTCCCACTTTGTTTAGGCTGGAATGCAGTGGCACAATCTTGGCTCACTGTAAGCTCCACCTCCCAAGTTCGTGACATTCACCTGCCTCAGCCTCCCGAGTAGCTGGAACTACAGGCATCTGCCACCACGCCTGGCTATTTTTTTTTAATTTTTAGTACAGACGAGGTTTCACTGTGCTAGTCAAGATGGCTTCAATCTCCTGATTGTGATCCACACACCTCAGTATTACAAAGTGCTATGATTACAGGCAAGAGCCATTGTGCCTAGCTGCTTCTTTCTAGTTGTTTAATGGGGATATTCACTTTTTATTTACAGTCCTCAAAGGGCTCCCCACTGTCCCTTTGCAGATTCTAGAAAAAGAGTGTTTCTAACCTGCTGAATTAAAAGAATGGTTTATCTCTGTGCAATGAATCCATATCTCATACAGCAATTTCACAGATAGCTTCTTGTCGTTTTAATTTGGGATATTTGGTTATTCCTCGTAGGCCTCAATGGACTTCCAAATGCACCATTGCAGATCCTCCAAAACAAGTATTTCCAATGTGATGACTCAAAAGAACGATTTAACTCTGTCAGACGAATCCACACATCACAAACAGTTTCACAGATAGCTTCTTTTTAGTTTTTATCTGGGGATATTCAGTTTTTCCCCATAGGCCTCAAAGTGCTCCGAAATGTCCTTTTGTGGATTCTCCAAAAAAAAGTGTTTCCACCCTACTGCATCAAAAGATAGCTTTAACTCTGTGAGGATAATCCACACATCACAAAGCAGATTCACAAATAGCTTCTCTCTAGTTTGTATCTGGGTGTTTTCAGTTTATTCCATAAGCCTCAATGGGCTTAAAAATGTCCCTTCACAGATTCTACCAAAAGAGTGTTTCAAACATGTTGAATAAAAATAGTTTATTCTCTGAGATGAATCCACATATCACAAAGTACTTTCTCAGAGAGATTCTTTCTAGTTTTTATCTAGGAATATTTTGTTTTCCCTATAGGCCTTCACAGGCTCTCAAATATCCCTTTGCAGATTCTCAAAACAGAGTCTTTCCAACCTGATGAATCAAAAGAAATGTTTAACTCTATGAGATAAATCCACACATCACAAAGCAGTTTCACTGATACCTTCTTTTTACATTTTATCCGGGGATATTTGGTTTTTCTGCATACCCCTCAATGGGCTCGCAAAAGTCCCTTTGCAGACTCTCCAAAAAGAGTGTTTCCAAACTGATAAATGGAAAAAAGGTTTAATTCTGTAAGATGAATCCACACACCACAAAGCAGTTTCATAGAAAGTTTCTTACTAGTTTTTGTCTGGGGATATTCTATTTTTAGCCTTAGCCCTCAATGGGCTCCAACTTACCCAAAGCAGATTCTCTCAAAAGAGTGTTTCCAACCTGTTGCATCAAAAGAAAGGTTAAACTCTGTGAAATAAATCCACACACACAAAGCAGTTTCACAAGTAGATTCTTTCTAGTTTTTATCAGGGGATATTCACTTTTTCCACTTAGGTCACAAAGGGCACAAAATGTCCCATCACAGAATCTCCAGAAAAGGGGGATTTTGACCTACTTGATGTAAAGAAAGGTTTAAACCTGAAATGTTTCACAGATAGCTTCTTTCTAGTTTTTAACTGGGAATATTCGGTTTTTCTTCATAGACCTCAATGGGTTCCCAAATGTCCGTGTGCAGATTACTCAAAAAGAGTGTTTCCAACAGGCTGAATCAAAAGAAAGGATTAATTCTGAGAACTGAATTCACACATCACAAAACAGTTTCCCAGATAGCTTGTTTCAAATTTTTATATGGAGATATTAGGGTATTTTCCATAGGCCTCAAGGTGTTCCCAAATGTCACTTCACAGATTCTCTAAAAAGAGTATTTCCAATCTGCTGAATCAAAAGAAAGGTTTAACTCTGTGAGATGAAACCGAACCTCACAAAGCAGTTTCACAGATAGTTTCTTTCAGTATTTTTCTGTGGATATTCAGTTTCTCCCCAAAGGCCTCAATGGGCTCCCAAATGTCCCTTCACACATTCTACAGAAAGAGTCTTTAAAACCCGCTGAATCCAAAGAAAGGTTTAACTCTGTGAGGTGAATCCACACATCACAAAGCAGTTTCACAAACAGCTTATTTGTAGTTTTTATCTGGGGACATTTCATTTCTCCCCATAGACCTTACAGGATCCCAAATACCCCTTCGATGATCCTGCAAAAAGTGTTTCCAACCTGCTGAATCAAAAGAAAGGCTTAAATCTGTGAGATGAATCCACACATCACAAAACAGTTGCAAGATAGCTGTTTTATAGTTTGAGTTTGGGGATATTCATTTTTTTCAAGAGGCCCCAGTGGGCTCCCAAATATCCCTTCACAGATTCTCCTAAAAGAGTGTTTTTTCCATCATCCTGAATCAAAAGACACTTTTAACTCTCTGAGATGAATCTACATATCACAGTGAAGTTTTACAGATAGCTTCTTTCTAGGTTTTATCTGGGGATATTCAGTTTACCCCCATAGGCCTATATGGTATCCTGAATGTCCATTTGAAGATTCTTGAAAAAGAGTTTTTATAACCTTCTAGATCACAAGAAAGTTTTAACTCTTTGAGATGAATCACACATCACAAAACAGTTTCACTGCTAGCTTCTCTCTAGTTTTTAATTGGGGATATTTTGTTTTTCCCATAGGCCTCAAAGGGCTCTCCAATGTCCCTTTGCAGATTCTCAAAACAGAGTCTTTCCAACCTGATGAATCAAAAGAAATGTTTAACTCTATGAGATAAATCCACACATCACAAAGCAGTTTCACTGATACCTTCTTTTACATTTTATCCGGGGATATTTGGTTTTCTGCATACCCCTCAATGGGCTCAAAAAGTCCCTTTGCAGACTCTCCAAAAAGTGTTTCCAAACTGATAAATGGAAAAAGGTTTAATTCTGTAAGATGAATCCACACACCACAAAGCAGTTTCATAGAAAGTTTCTTACTAGTTTTTGTCTGGGGATATTCTATTTTAGCCTTAGCCCTCAATGGGCTCCAACTTACCCAAAGCAGATTCTCTCAAAAGAGTGTTTCCAACCTGTTGCATCAAAAGAAAGGTTAAACTCTGTGAAATAAATCCACACACAAAGCAGTTTCACAAGTAGATTCTTTCTAGTTTTTATCTGGATATTCAGTTTTTCCCATAGGCCTCAAAGGGCTCCAAATGTCCCTTCACAGATTCTCCAAAAGAGTGTTTCCAACCTGATGAATCAAAAGAAAGGTTTAAACCTGAAATGTTTCACAGATAGCTTCTTTCTAGTTTTTAACTGGGAATATTCGGTTTTTCTTCATAGACCTCAATGGGTTCCCAAATGTCCGTGTGCAGATTACTCAAAAAGAGTGTTTCCAACAGGCTGAATCAAAAGAAAGGATTAATTCTGAGAACTGAATTCACACATCACAAAACAGTTTCCCAGATAGCTTGTTTCAAATTTTTATATGGAGATATTAGGGTATTTTCCATAGGCCTCAAGGTGTTCCCAAATGTCACTTCACAGATTCTCTAAAAAGAGTATTTCCAATCTGCTGAATCAAAAGAAAGGTTTAACTCTGTGAGATGAAACCGAACCTCACAAAGCAGTTTCACAGATAGTTTCTTTCAGTATTTTTCTGTGGATATTCAGTTTCTCCCCAAAGGCCTCAATGGGCTCCCAAATGTCCCTTCACACATTCTACAGAAAGAGTCTTTAAAACCCGCTGAATCCAAAGAAAGGTTTAACTCTGTGAGGTGAATCCACACATCACAAAGCAGTTTCACAAACAGCTTATTTGTAGTTTTTATCTGGGGACATTTCATTTCTCCCCATAGACCTTACAGGATCCCAAATACCCCTTCGATGATCCTGCAAAAAGTGTTTCCAACCTGCTGAATCAAAAGAAAGGCTTAAATCTGTGAGATGAATCCACATCACAAAACAGTTGCAAGATAGCTGTTTTATAGTTTGAGTTTGGGGATATTCATTTTTTTCAAGAGGCCCCAGTGGGCTCCCAAATATCCCTTCACAGATTCTCCTAAAAGAGTGTTTTTTCCATCATCCTGAATCAAAAGACACTTTTAACTCTCTGAGATGAATCTACATATCACAGTGAAGTTTTACAGATAGCTTCTTTCTAGGTTTTATCTGGGGATATTCAGTTTACCCCCATAGGCCTATATGGTATCCTGAATGTCCATTTGAAGATTCTTGAAAAAGAGTTTTTATAACCTTCTAGATCACAAGAAAGTTTTAACTCTTTGAGATGAATCCACACATCACAAACAGTTTCACTGCTAGCTTCTCTCTAGTTTTTAATTGGGGATATTTTGTTTTTCCCCATAGTCCTCAAAGGGCTCCAAAATGTCCCTTCACAGATTCCTCAAAAACAGTGTTTCCAACCTGCTGAATCAAAGGAAAGGTGGAACCCTGTGAAATGAATCCAAAAATTACAAAGCAGTTTCACAGATAGCTTCTTTCTAGGATTTATATTGTGATATTTGATTTTTCCTTATAGTTCTTAATGGGCTTCCAAATATTCCTTTGAAGACTCTCCAAAAAGAGTGCTTACAACCTTTTGAATCATAAGAAAGTTTTAACTCTGTGAGATGAATCTACACATCACAATGCAGTTTTACAGATAGCTTCTTTCTAGGTTTTATCTGGGGATATTCAGTTTACCCCCATAGGCCTATATGGTATCCTGAATGTCCATTTGAAGATTCTTGAAAAAGAGTTTTTATAACCTTCTAGATCACAAGAAAGTTTTAACTCTTTGAGATGAATCCACACATCACAAACAGTTTCACTGCTAGCTTCTCTCTAGTTTTTAATTGGGGATATTTTGTTTTTCCCCATAGTCCTCAAAGGGCTCCAAAATGTCCCTTCACAGATTCCTCAAAAACAGTGTTTCCAACCTGCTGAATCAAAGGAAAGGTGGAACCCTGTGAAATGAATCCAAAAATTACAAAGCAGTTTCACAGATAGCTTCTTTCTAGGATTTATATTGTGATATTTGATTTTTCCTTATAGTTCTTAATGGGCTTCCAAATATTCCTTTGAAGACTCTCCAAAAAGAGTGCTTACAACCTTTTGAATCATAAGAAAGTTTTAACTCTGTGAGATGAATCTACACATCACAATGCAGTTTTGACGATAGGTTCTCTCTAGTTTTTGGTTGGGAATATTTTGTTTTTTCCAATAGTCCTCAAAGGGCTCTCCAATGTCCCTTTGCAGATTCTTTAAGAAGATTGTTTCTAATCTGTTGAATCAAAAGAAAGGCTTAACACAGTGATATAAATCCGCACATCCAAAGCAGTTTCACAGATAGCTTCTTTCTAGTATTTATCTTGGGATATTTGGTTTTTCCCCGTAGGCATCAGTGGGCTCCCAAATGTTCCTTTGAAGATTCTTCAAAAAGAGTTTTTCCAACCTGCAAGAATCAAAAGAAAGGTTTAATTTCTTGAGATGAGTCCACACATCACAAAGCAGTTTCGCAGATAGCTTCTTTCTAGATTTATCTGGTGATATTTGATTTTTCTCCTTGGGCCTCAATGGGCTCCCAAATATCCCTTTGCAGATACCCCAAAAAGAGTGCTTACAATCTGCTGTATCAAAAGAAACATTTTACTCTGTGGGATAAATCCAAACATCACAAACAGTTTCACAGATAGCTTCTTTCTTATTTTTATCTGGGAATACTCAGTTTTTCCCCATAGGCTTCAGTGGGCTCCCTAATGTCCAATTGCAGATTCTTCAAAAGGAGTGTTTACAACTTTCTGAATCATTATAAAGTTTTATCTCTGTGAGATGAATCCACAAATCACAATACAATTTGAACAGTAGTTTCTCTCTAGTTTTTAATTGGGAATATTTTGTTTTTTCCCATAGTCTTCAAAAGGCTCCAAATGTACCTTCACAGATTCTTTAAAAAGAGTGTTTCTAACCTACTGGATCAAAAGAATGTTTTAACTCTGTGAGATGAATCCACACATCAAAGAAGTTTCACAGATAGCTTCTTTGCAGTTTTTATCTGAGGATATTCTGTTTTTCCCCATAGACCTTAAGGGGCTCCTAAGTGTCCCTTCACAGATTCTCCAAAAAGAGTGCTTCTAACCTGCTGAACCAAATAAAGGTTTAACTCTGTGAGACGAATCCAACAACACAAAGCAGTTTCACCAATAGTTTATTTTTAGTTTTTATCTGCAGTTATTCATATTTTCCCCATAGGCCTCAAAGGGTTCACAGATATCTTTTTTGCAGATTCTCCAACAAAAGTTTTTACAATCTGCTGATTCAAAACAAAAGTTTAACTCTGAGAGATGAATCTACACATCACAAAGCAGTTTCACAGATAGCTTCTTTATAGTTTTTTTCTGGGAATATTCAATTTTGCCCCATAGGTCTCATTTGGATCAAAATTGATATTTGCAGGTTGTGCAAAAAGAGTTTTTCCAACCTGCTAATTCAAAAGAAAGGTTTAACTATGTAAGAAGAATCCACACATCACAAAGTAGTTTCATAGGTAGCTTCTTTCTAATTTTTATCTGGGGATATTTAGCTTTTCCCCATAGGCCTGAATGAGCTCCCAAATGGGCCTGTGCAGATTATACAAAAAGAGTGTTTCCCAAGTGTCCCTTCGTAGATTCTCCAAAAAGATTATTTCCAACCTGCTGAATCAAAAGTAAGGTTTAACTCTGTGAGATGAATCCACACATAACACGCCTGTTTTACAGACAGCCTCTTTGTAGTTTTTATCTGGGCATATTCAGTTTGGCCACATAGGCCCCAATGGGCTCCCAAATGGGTCTTTGCAGATTCTCCCAAAAGAGTGTTTACAATCTGCTGAACCAAAAGAAAAGTTAAACTCTTTTAACTGAATGCACACATGACAAAGCAGTTTCATACATAGCTTCTTTATAGTTTTTATCTGGGAATGTTTGGTATTTTCCCATTGGCCTCAATGGGCTCCCCAAATGTCCCTTCACTGATTCTCAAAAAAATATTTCCAACCTGCTGAATGAAAAGAAAGTTTTAATTCTGTGTGATGAATTCACACATAACAAAGTAGTTTCACACATAGCTTCTTTCTAGTTTTTATCTGGGCATATTCAGTTCTCCCATATAGGCCACAATGGGCTCAAAAATCTCTCTTTTGCTAATTCTGCAAAAAGAGTGTTTTGAGCCTGTAGAAGAAAAAGAAAAGTTTAACTCTCTGAGATGAATCCACACATCACAAATCAGGTTCACCGATAACTTCCTTCTAGTTTTTATCTGAGAATACTCAGTTTTTCCCCATAGAGCTCAATGGGCTCCCAAATGTCCCTTCACATATTCATTAAAAAGAAAGTTTCAAACCTACAGAATCAAAAGAAATGTTTGGCTCTGTGAGATTAATCCACATATCACAAAACAGTTTCACCTGTAAGTGCTTTCTAGTTTTTATCTGTGGATATTTGGTTTCTCCCCATAGGCCTGAATGATCCCCCAAATGGCCCTTTGCAGATTATACAAAAAGAGTGTTTCCAACTTGCCAAAACAAGAGAAAGGTTGAACTTTCTGAGATGAATTAACACATCATAAAAGAGTTTCACAGATAGCCTCTTTCTATTTTTTAACTGGGAATATTCAGATTTCTTTTCCCATGGGTCACAAAGGGGTTCTAAATGCCCCTTCATGGATTCTCCAAAAGAGTGTTTCAACCTACTGTATGAAAATAAAGGTTTACCTCTGTGAGATGAATCCACACAACAGGGGACAGTTTCACAGATAGCTTCTTTCTTGTTTTTATCTGAGGATATTCAGTTTTTCCCCATAGGCCTCATTGGTCTCCCAAATGTTATTGCACATTCTCCAAAAAGTGTTTCCAACCTGCTGAATCAAAAAAGTAACTTTTAACTCTGTGAGATGAATCCACACATCAAAAAGCACTTTCACAGATAGCTTATTTCTATTTCTTATCTGGTAATATGTGGTGTTTTCCACAGGATTCAATGGCTCCAAATATCACTTTGCAGATTTTCTAAAAAGTGTTTCCAATCTGCTGAATCAAAATATAGGTCTAACTCTGTGAAATGAATCCACATCACAAAAGTTTCACAGATACCTTCTTTCTAGTTTTTATCTGGAGATATTCAGTTTTTCCTTTCAGCATCAATAGGCTCATGAATGCCCCTCACATATTCTCCAAAAGAATCTTTCAAACTTGTTGAATCAAAAGAAAGCTTTAAATATGTGATGTGAATCCACACATCACAAAGTAGTTTCTGAACATCTTTGTAGTTTTTGTATGGGATATTTTCTTTCTCCCCATAGGCCTCAGTGGGCTCTCAAATGTCCTTGCAGATTCTACAAAAGTGTGTTTCAACTGCTGAATCAGAAGAAAAATTTAAGTCTGTGAGATGGATCCACACATTACAAAGGAGTTTCACAGATAGCTTTTCTAGTTTTTATCTGTGGATATTTGGTTTCTCCCCATAGGCCTCAGTGGGCTCTCAAATGTCCTTCAGATTCTCCAAAAGAGTGTTTCCAACTGCTGAATCAAAAGAAAGGTTTAACTCTGTGAAGTGAATCCACATCACCAAGCAATTTCACAGACAGACAGCTTCCTTCTAGTTTTTATCTGGGGATATTCAGTTTTTCCTTTCAGCATCAATAGGCTCATGAATGCCCCTCACATATTCTCCAAAAGAGTGTTTCCAACCTGCTGAATCAAAAGAATGATTCAACTATGTGAGATGAATCCACAAATCACAGAGCAATCAAATAAGATAACTTCATTCTAGTTTTTATCTGGGGATATTCAGTTTTTCCCCATAGACCTCAATGGGCTCTCAAATGTCCCTTCACAGATTCTTCAAAAAGAGTGTTTCCAACCTACTGAATCAAAAGAAAGATTTAACTCTGTGAGATGAATCCACATCACAAAGCAGTTTCACAGATAGCTTCTTCTAGTTTTTATCTGGGGATATTTGTTTTTCCCATAGGCCTCAATGGGCTAGCAAATGTCCCTTTGCAGATTCTACAAAAAGTGTTTCCAACCTGAATCAAAAGAAAGGTTTAACTCTGTGATGAATCCACATCACAAAGCAGTTTCACAGATAGTTTCTTTCTAGTTTTTATCTGGGGATATTCAGTTTTTCCCCATAGGCCTCAATGGGTTCAAATGTCCCTTCACAGATTCTACAAAAAGTGTTTCCAACCTGCTGAATCAAAAGAAAATTTAACTCTGTGAGATGAATCCACATCACAAAGCAGTTTCACAGATAGTTTCTTTCTAGTTTTTATCTGGGGATATTCAGTTTTTCCCCATAGGCCTCAATGGCTCCCAAATGTCCTTGCAGATTCTACAAAAAGTGTTTCCAACCTGCTGAATCAAAAGAAAGGTTTAACTCTGTGAGATGAATCCACACATCACAAAGCAGTTTCACAGATAGCTTCTTTCTAGTTTTTATCTGGGGATATTCAGTTTTTCCCCATAGACTCAATGGGTTCCAAATGTCCTTGGCAGATTCTACAAAAAGAGTGTTTCCAACCTTCTGAATCAAAAGAAAGGTTTAACTCTGTGAGATGAATCCACACATCACAAAGCAGTTTCACAGATAGCTTCTTTCTAGTTTTTATCTGGGGATATTCAGTTTTTCCATAGGCCTCAATGGGCTCCCAAATGTCCTTCACAGATTCTACAAAAGAGTGTTTCCAACCTGCTGAATCAAAAAAAGGTTTAACTCTGTGAGATGAATCCACATCACAAAGCAGTTTCACAGATAGCTGTTTTCTAGATTTTATCTGTTGATATTCAGTTTTTCCATAGGCCTCAATGGGCTCCCAAATGTCCCTTCACAGATTCTACAAAAAGCATGTTTCCAACCTGAATCAAAAGAAAGGTTTAACTCTGTGAGATGAATCCACACATCACAAAGCAGTTTCACAGATAGCTTCTTTCTAGTTTTTATCTGGGGATATTCAGTTTTTCCCCATAGGCCTCAGTGGGCTCTCAAATGTCCCTTCACAGATTCTACAAAAAGTGTTTCCAACCTGCTGAATCAAAAGAAAGGTTTAACTCTGTGAGATGAATCCACAGCACAAGCAGTTTCACAGATAGCTTCTTTCTAGTTTTTATCTGGGGATGTTTGTTTGTTTTATTTTCCTAGGCCTCAATGGGTTCTGAAATGTCCTTGATTTTCAAAAAAATTTCCAACTGGAGAATCAAAAGAAAGATTTAACTCTGTGAGATGAATTCAAAACAGCAGTTTCACAGATAACTTCTTTCTTGTTTTAACCTGGGATATTAGTTTTTCATAGGTCTCAATGGGAAATGCTTTGATTTTAAAAAGTGTTTCCAACCTTCTGAATCAAAATAAAATTTAACTCTGTGAGATGAACCCAGTATCACAAAGCATTTTGATAGATCTTTGTTACTGGGATATTCAGTATTTTGAGCATCAATGGGCTCAAATGTCCCCAGGTCCTTCAAAGTGTTTCAACCTGAATCAAGAAAGGTTTACCTGGAGATGAATCCACATCACAAAGTCGTTTCACAGAGAGTTTCTTTCTAGTTTTTATCTGGGGATATTTGTTTTCACATATGCATCAGCTCAAATATTTCAAGATTCTTAAAAAGTGTTTCCAACTGCTGAATCAAAAGAAAGGTTTACTCTAATGATAAATCACAAAGCAATGTAAAACAGAGATTTGTTCTTTGTTATCTGGGGATATTGTTTTTCTCTAGGCCTCAATGTGTTAAATGTTCACAGATTCTCAAAACAGTGTTTCAACCTACTGAATCAAAAAAGTTTAAGATGGATACATCAAGCAGTTTCACAGATAGCTTCTCTCTGTTTCATCTGAGATATTCATTTTCTCATAGTCTTCAACAGGCTCCATGTTTTGCAGATTCTCAACAAAGTGTTTCAACCTGCTAAACAAAGAAGTTTAACTCTGTGAGATGAATACACAGATTAAAAACAGTTTCAGATAATTTCTAGTTTTTATCTGGGGATATTTTTTTTCATAGGCATCAATGGGAAAATGTTTTGAGATTCTACAAAAACTGTTTCCACCTGCTATGAAAGAAAGTTTAACTGAGATAATCCACACACATACAAGCAGTTTCACAGAAAGCTTCTTTCCAGTTTTTTTCAGGGATATTTTTTCTTAGTTCTCAATTGGCTCCCAAATGTCCTTTTGCAGAGCTCTAAAAAGTTTTCCTGCTGAATCAAAAAATTTAAACCCTCAGATTAAAACTACAAAGTAGTCTAGTGCTTTCTAGTTTTTATCTGTGTTTTTTTTTATTTGCAGGTTCAATAGGCTCTCAAGGTTACTTCACAGATTCTACAAAAATTTTCCAACTTGAGGATCAAAGAAAGTTTACCTCTGTGAGATATAACATCAAACTTCTGATGGGCTTCTTTCAGTTTTATCTGGAATATTATCACAAGTCTCTGGACTCCTAAATCTCTTTATATTCTTAAAAAGTCTTTTTGTGATCAAAACTTGATACTGGGTGAATCCCAAAAACAGAAATCTGATAACTTCTTTTAGTTTTCATCTCACAGAGATTTGGTTTTTCTACAGGTTGGAAATGTTTTTGGAGTATCTAGTGTTTCAAATTGGAAAACCTATAACTCTGTAAGTGAATCCACAAAGAAATTTCTGATACCTTCTTTCCAGTTTTCTCTTTTTCATGATTCATGATCTCTAAAAATGTCTTTTCAGATTCTCTAAAGTGTTTCCAAACTGAATCAAAAGAAAGGTTTACCTCTGTGAGAGAATATATCTGAATAGTTTCACAGATCTTCTTCTATTTTTATCTGTGACCTGTATTTTTCCATATAGGACTCATTGGTCTACAAGTGTCCTTCAGATTCTCTAAGAGTGTTTCCAACATGCTGTAAAAATAGGCTTTTTGAAGAATCTGTGAAAAGCATTTGACAGTTCTGTTTTTATTCAGATATCAGAATATCCTCGATATAAAAACTAGAATGAAGTTATCTTATTTGATTGCTCTGTGATTTGTGGATTCATCTCACATAGTTGAATCATTCTTTTGATTCGCAGGTTGGAAAATGTGAAGGGGCATTCATGCCATTGATGCCGAGGGAAAAACTGAATATCCCCAGATAAAAACTAGAAGGAAGCTGTCTGTCTGTGAAATTGCTTGGTGATGTGTGTTCACTTCACAGAGTTAGACCTATCTTTTGATTCAAGCTTGGAAACACTCTTTTGAAGAATCTGAAAAGAACATTTTGGTGCCCCAAGAGGCCAATAGGAGAAAACTGAATATCAACAGATAAAATCTAGAAAACAGCTATCTGTGAAACTCCTTTGTAATGTGTGGATCATCTCACAGACTTAAATTTTTCTTCTGATTCAGCAGTTGGAAACACTTTTTTAGAATCTGCAAAGGGACATTTGAGAGCCACTGAGGCCTATGGGGAGAAAAAAATCCCATACAAAACTACAAAGATGTCTGTGAAACTACTTTGTGATGTAATGGATTCACATCACATATTTAAAAACTTTCTTTTGATTCAACAGTTTGAAAGATTCTTTTGGAGAATATGTCATTCATGAGCCTATTGATGCTGAAAGGAAAAACTGAATATCCAGATAAAAACTAGAAAGAAGGTATCTGTGAAACTGCTTGGTGATGTGTGGATTCATTTCACAGAGTTAGACCTATATTTTGATTCAACAGATTGGAAACACTCTTTTAGAAAATCTGCAAAGTGATATTTGGGGAACCCATTGAATCCTGTGGGAAAAACTATTCCAGATAAGAACTAGAAATAAGCTATCTGTTAAATTTCTTTGTGATGTGTAAATTCACTTCACAGAGTTAAAAGTTACTTTTTGATTCAGGTTGGAAAAACTTTTTGGAGAATGTCTTGAACATACATTTGGGAGACCAATGAGGCCTATGGGATAACACCGATTATCCTAGAGACAAACTAGAAAGAAGCTATCTGTGAAACTTCATTGTCATGTGGATTCATCTCACAGAATAAACCTTTATTTTCATACAGTAGGTTGGCAACACTCTTTTGGAGAATCCATGAAGGGCATTTAGAAGTGACCCATGGGAAAAGAAATCTGAATATTCCCAGTTAAAAAAGAAAGAGCTATCTGTGAAACTCTTTTATGATGTGTTAATTCATCTCAGAAAGTTCAACCTTTCTCTTGTTTTAATCTGAGAATACTCAGTTTTTCCCCATAGAGCTCAATGGGCTCCCAAATGTCCCTTCACATATTCATTAAAAGAAAGTTTCAAACCTACAGAATCAAAAGAAATGTTTGGCTCTGTGAGATTAATCCACATATCACAAAACAGTTTCACCTGTAAGTGCTTTCTAGTTTTTATCTGTGGATATTTGGTTTCTCCCCATAGGCCTGAATGATCCCCCAAATGGCCCTTTGCAGATTATACAAAAAGAGTGTTTCCAACTTGCCAAAACAAGAGAAAGGTTGAACTTTCTGAGATGAATTAACACATCATAAAAGAGTTTCACAGATAGCCTCTTTCTATTTTTTAACTGGGAATATTCAGATTTCTTTTCCCATGGGTCACAAAGGGGTTCTAAATGCCCCTTCATGGATTCTCCAAAAAGAGTGTTGCCAACCTACTGTATGAAAATAAAGGTTTACCTCTGTGAGATGAATCCACACATGACAATGAAGCTTCACAGATAGCTTCTTTCTAGTTTGTCTCTAGGGATAATCGGTGTTATCCCATAGGCCTCATTGGTCTCCCAAATGTATGTTCGCACATTCTCCAAAAAAGTTTTTCCAACCTGCGGAATCAAAAAAGTAACTTTTAACTCTGTGAAGTGAATTTACACATCACAAAGAAATTTAACAGATAGCTTATTTCTAGTTCTTATCTGGTAATATGTGGTGTTTTCCCACAGGATTCAATGGGCTCCCAAATATCACTTTGCAGATTTTCTAAAAAGAGTGTTTCCAATCTGCTGAATCAAAATATAGGTCTAACTCTGTGAAATGAATCCACACATCACCAAGCAGTTTCACAGATACCTTCTTTCTAGTTTTTATCTGGAGATATTCAGTTTTTCCCTTTCAGCATCAATAGGCTCATGAATGCCCCCTCACATATTCTCCAAAAAGAATCTTTCAAACTTGTTGAATCAAAAGAAAGCTTTAAATATGTGATGTGAATCCACACATCACAAAGTAGTTTCACAGACATCTTTGTAGTTTTTGTATGGGATATTTTCTTTCTCCCCATAGGCCTCAGTGGGCTCTCAAATGTCCCTTTGCAGATTCTACAAAAAGTGTGTTTCCAACTGCTGAATCAGAAGAAAAATTTAAGTCTGTGAGATGGATCCACACATTACAAAGGAGTTTCACAGATAGCTGTTTTCTAGATTTTATCTGTTGATATTCAGTTTTCTCCTATTGGCCTCTTGGGGCACCAAAATGTTCTTTTTCAGATTCTTCAAAAAGAGTGTTTCCAAGCTTCTGAATCAAAAGATAGGTCTAACTCTGTGAAGTGAATCCGTACATCACCAAGCAATTTCACAGACAGACAGCTTCCTTCTAGTTTTTATCTGGGGATATTCAGTTTTTCCCTTTCGGCATCAATGGGTACATGAATGCCCCTTCACAGATTCTTCCCAAAGGGGCCAACCTGCTGAATCAAAAGAATGATTCAACTATGTGAGATGAATCCACAAATCACAGAGCAATCAAATAAGATAACTTCATTCTAGTTTTTATCGAGTCACAAAGGGAAAACTGCATATCCCCAGATAAAAACTAGAAATAAACTGTCTGTGAAACTGCTTGATGATGTCTAGATTCATTTCACAGCATTAGGCCTATTTTTTGATTCAGCATGTTGGAAACACTCTTTTTAGAGAATCTGCAAGGGACACTTTGTAGACCAATGAGTCCTATGGAAAAACATGGAATATCACCAGATAAAAATAGAAAGAAGCTATCTGTGAAACTACTTTGTGATATGTGGATTCATCTCACAGAGGTAAACCTTTCTTTTGATTCAGCAGGTTGGAAACACTCTTTTTAGAGAATCTGAAAAGGGACATTTTAGAGATCATGGAGGCCTATGAAAAAAGAGAAAAACTGGAAAGAAGGTATCTGTGAAATTGTATTGTGATTTGTGGATTCACTTCACAGAGTTATAGCTTTCTTTTGACCCAGCAGGTTTGAAACACTTTTTTTGGAGTATCTGCAAAGGGACATTTAGGAGTCCATTGAGGCCTATAGTTAAAAACCAAATATCTTCAAATAAAAACTAGAAAGAAGCTATCTGTGAAAATTTCTTGTATTTTGTGGATTCACCTCCCAGTGTTTAAAGTTTCTTTTGATCCAGCAGGATGGAAAGACTTTTTTTAAAGAATATACAAGAAGAGATTTAGGAGTCCTTAGAGACTTGTGGGGATGGGGGAAATATTCCCAGATAAAAACTAGAAAGAAGTCATCTGTGAAACTGTTTTATGATGTGTTAATTCATCTCACAGAGGTAAAACTTTCTCTTGATTCAGCAAGTTGGAAACACTCTTTTTGTAGAATCTGTGAAGTAACCTTTGAGAGCCTATTGAGGCCTATAAATAAAAATCGAAAGTACCGAGATAAAAACTAGAAAGAAGCTATGTGTGAGACTACTTTGTGATATGTGTATTCATATGAGGGGTTTAAACCTTTGTTTTGATTCAGCAGGTTGCAAAAACTCTTTTTAGAGCTTCTGCAAAAGGACATTTGGGAGCCAATTGAGAACTATGGGGAGAAAAAGAATATCCCTGAAAAAAACTGGAAAGAAGCTCTCTGTGAAACTGCTTTGTAATGTGTGGATTGATCTCACAGACTTAAACCTTTCTTTCATCCAGCAGGCTGGAAACAGTTTTTGTAGAATCTGCAAATAAACATTTGCTAGCCCATTGATGCCTATGTGTAAAAATGGAATATTCCCAGATAAAAACTAGAAATTATCTGTGAAACTGTTTTTTAATTTGTGTATTCATCTCACAGAGTTAAACTTCTCTTTTGATTTAGCAGGTTGGAAACACTCTTGTTGGAGAATCTGCAAAAGGACATTTGGGAGCCTGTTGAAGACTATGGAGAAAAACTGAATATCCCCAGATGAAAACTAGAGAGAAGCTATCTGTGAAACTGCTTTTTGATGTATACATTCAACTCGCAGAATTAAGCCTTTCTTTTTGATTCAGTAGGTTGTAAACACTGTTTTTGGAGAATCTGTGAGGGAACATTTGGGAGCACATTGAGGACTACAAAGAGAAAAAACAAATATCCCCATATAACAACCAGAACAAATCTCTGTTTTACATTGCTTTGTGTTGTATGAATTTTACTCACAGAGTAAACATTTCTTTTGATTCAGCAGTTTGGAAACACTGTTTTTGGAGAATCTTAAAGAAATATTTTGGAGTCAATGATGCATATGTGGAAAAAGCAAATATCCACATATAAAAACCAGAAAGAAACTCTCTGTGAAACGACTTTGTGACCTGTGGATTCATCTCCCAGAGGTAAACCTTTCTATTGATTGAGCAGGTTGGAAACACTTTGAAGGACCTGCGAAGGACATTTGAGACCCCATTGATGCCTACAGGGCAATACTGAATATCCCCAGGTAACAACTAGAAAGTATCTATCTGGGAAAATGCTTTGTGATACCTGGGTTCATCTCACAGAGTTAAATTTTTATTTTGATTCAGAAGGTTGGAAACACTCTTTTTGGAAAATCTGTGAAGGGGCATTTGGGTGCCCATTGAGACCTATGGGAAGAAACCTAATATCACCAGTTAAAAACAAGAAAGAAGTTATCTGTGAAACTGCTTTCTGACGTTTGAATTCATCTCACAGAGTTAAATCTTTCTTTTGATTCTCCAGTTTGGAAACACTTTTTTTTTGAAAATCTGTAAGGGACATTTCAGAACCCATTGAGGCATATGAAAAACAAACAAACAAACATCCTCAGATGAAAACTAGAAAGAAGCTGTCTCTGAAACTGCTTTGGGAGTTAGGAATTCACCTCACAGAGTTAAACATTTATTTTGATTCAACAAGTTGGAAAAACTGTTTTTGCTGAATGTGCAGAGACATTTGAAAGCCCATTGAGTCCCATGAAGTAAAATAGAATATCCCCTGATAAAAACTAGAAAGAAGCTATCTGTAAAACTGCTTTGTAATTTGTGGATTCATCTCACAGGATTAAAGTTTTCTTTTGATCCAGTAGTTTGGAAACACTCTTTTTGGAGAATCCACAAAGGGACATTTGGGAGCCCATTGAGGCCTATGGGGAAAAACTGAATGTCCCCAGATAAAAACTAGAAAGAAACTATATGTGAAACGGCTTTATGATATATGGATTCATCATCTCAGAGAGTGAAATTTTTCTTTTGATTCAGCAGGTTGGAAACACTCTAACTGGAGAATCTGTGAAGGGACATTTGGGAGTCCATTGAGGCCTATGAAGAAAAAGAGAATATCCCCAGATTAAAACTACAAAGATGCTATCTGTGAAACTTCTTTGTGAGGTTTGGATTCATCTCACAGAGTTAAACCTTTTTTTTGATTTGGCAGGTTGGAAACACTGTTTTCATAGAATATGTGAAGGGACATTTTGGAACCCATTGAGGACTATGGAGAAAATAGAAATATTCCCATATAAAAACCAGAAAGAATCTTCCTGTTAAATTTATTTGTGATCTGTAGATTAATCTCATGGAGTAAGTAGATTAATCTCATGGAGTAAGCCTTTCTTTTGATTTAGCAGGTTGGAAAAATTCTTTTTGGAGAATCTTCAAAGGGACATTTGGGGGCTAAAAAAAACTATGTAGGAAAACTGAATGTCCCCAGATAAAAACTAGAAAGAAACCATCTGTGAAACTGCTTTGTAATGTGATAATTCATCTCACAGATTTGAATTTTTCTTCTGATTCTGCAGGTTGGAAATGATTTTTTTTGGAGTATCTGTGAAGGGACATTTGGAATCCCATTAAACCTATGTGGAAAAACTGAATATCCTCAAAAAATATCTAGAAAGAAACTGTCTGTTAAAATGTTTTGTGATGTGTGGATTCATCACAAAGAATTAAACCTTCTTTTGATTCAGTGGGTTAGAAACAGTCTTTTTGGAGAATCTGCAAAGAAACATTTAGGAGCCCATTGAGGCCTATGGGGAAAAAACAAATATCCCCAGAAAAAATCTAGGAGGAAGCTGTCTGTGAAAGTCTTTTGTAATGGGTAGATTCATCTCACAGAATTAAAGTTTTCTTTTCATTAAGAAGGTTGGGAAAACTCTTTTTGAAGCATCTGTGAAAAGACATTTTGGTGTCCTGTGAGGCCTAAGGGGAAAATCAGAATATCCCTCGATAAAAACTAGAATGAAGTTATCTTATTTGATTGCTCTGTGATTTGTGGATTCATCTCACATAGTTGAATCATTCTTTTGATTCAGCAGGTTGGCCCCTTTGGGAAGAATCTGTGAAGGGGCATTCATGTACCCATTGATGCCGAAAGGGAAAAACTGAATATCCCCAGATAAAAACTAGAAGGAAGCTGTCTGTCTGTGAAATTGCTTGGTGATGTACGGATTCACTTCACAGAGTTAGACCTATCTTTTGATTCAGAAGCTTGGAAACACTCTTTTTTGAGAATCTTCAAAGGACATTTGGGCTAAAAACTATGTAGGAAAAACTGAATATCCCCAGATAAAAACTAGAAAGAACTATCTGTGAAACTGCTTTGTGATGTGATAATTCATCTCACAGATTTGAATTTCTTCTTTGATTCTGCAGGTTGGAAACACTTTTTTAGAATCTGTGAAGGGACATTTGGAGCCCATTAAACCTATGTGGAAAAACTGAATATCCTCAAAAAACTAGAAAGAAACTATCTCTGAAACTGCTTTGTGATGTGTGGATTCATCACAAAGATTAAACCTTTCTTTTGATTCAGCAGTTGGAAACAGTCTTTTGGAGAATCTGCAAAGGGAAACATTTAGGAGCCCATTGAGGCCTATGGGAAAAACAATATCCCAGAAAAAACTAGGAGGAAGCTATCTGTGAAACTGCTTTTTGTAATGTGTGGATTCATCTCACAGAATTAAATTTTCTTTTGATTAAGAAGGTTGGAAAACTCTTTTTGAAGCATCTGTGAAAAGACATTTTGGTGTCCTGTGAGGCCTAAGGGAAAATCAGAATATCCTCGATAAAAACTAGAAAGAAGCTATCTGTGAAACTGATTGCTTTGTGATTTTGGATTCATCTCACATAGTTAAACCTTTCTTTTGATTCAGCAGGTTGGAAACACTCTTTTGGAAGAATCTGTGAAGGGACATTTGGAACCCATTGATGCCTAAAGGAAAAACTGAATATCCCCAGATAAAAACTAGAAGGAAGCTGTCTGTCTGTGAAACTGCTTTGTGATGTGTGGATTCATACAGAGTTAAACCTATCTTTTGATTCAGAAGGTTGGAAACACTCTTTTTGAAGAATCTGAAAAGACATTTGGGCCCAAGAGGCCAATGGAGAAAACTGAATATCAACAGATAAAAACTAGAAAAGCTATCTGTGAAACTCCTTTTTGTGATGTGGATCCATCTCACAGACTTAAATTTTTTCTTTGATTCAGCAGTTGGAAACACACTTTTGTAGAATCTGCAAGGACATTTGAGAGCCCATTGAGGCCTATGGGGAAAAAAAATATCCCAGATAAAAACTACAAAAGAAGTTCTCTGAAACTACTTTGTGATGTGTGGATTCACATCACAGAGTTAAACTTTCTTTTGATTCAACAAGTTTGAAAGATTTTGGAGAATATGAGGCATTTGAGCCTATTGATGCTGAAAGGGAAAAACTGAATATCTCCAGATAAAACTAGAAAGTATCTGTGAAACGTTTGTGATGTGGATTCTCACAGAGTTAAACCTATATTTTGATTCAGCAGATTGGAAACACTTTTTAGAAAATCTGCAAAGTGATATTTGGAGCCCATTGAATCCTGTGGAAACACCATCCAGATAAGAAACTAGCTAAGCTATCTGTTAAATTTCTTTGTGATGTAAATTCACTCACAGAGTTAAAAGTTACTTTTTTGATTCCGCAGGTTGGAAACACTTTTGGAGAATGTGCAATAACATTTGGGAGACCAATGAGGCCTATGGGGAAACAATCATTATCCCAGAGAAAACTAGAAAGAAGCTATCTGTGAAGCTTCATGTGTGGATTCATCTCACAGAGGTAAACCTTTATTTTCACAGTAGGTTGGAAACACTTTTTTGTAGAATCTGAAGGCATTTGACCCCATGGGAAAAAAATCTGAATATCAGAAAACTAGAAAGCTATCTGTGAAACTGCTTGTGATGTGTTAATTCATCTCAGAGTTAAACCTTTCTTTTCAAGTTGGAAACACTTTTGTAGAATCTGCAAAGGGACATTTGAGCATTGAGGCCTATGGGGAAAACCAAATATCTAGATAAAACTAGAAAGACTATCTGAAACTGTTTGTGATGTGGATTCATCTCACAGAGAAACTTTCTTTTGATTCAGAGGTTGGAAACACTTTCTTTAGAATATGAAGGACATTTCATTGTGAGCTCTATGGGAAAAACTGAATATCTAGATAAAAACTAGAAAGAAGTTATCTGTGAAACTGATTTGTGATGTGTGGATTCATCTCAGAGAGTTAAACTTTTCTTTTTCACAGGTTCAAAACACTCTTTTGAGAATCTGTGGACATTTTGAGCCCATTGAGGCCTATATGGAAAAACTGAATATCCCCAGATAAAAACTAGAAAGAAGCTATGTGAAACTATTTTGTTATGTGATTCATCTCACAGAATTAAACTTTTCTTTTGATTCAGCAGGTTGGAAACACTTTTTGAGAATCAAGGGACATTTGGAGCCCATTGAGGCCTATGGGAAAAACCAAATATCCCAGATAAAAACTAGAAAGAAGCTATGTGAAACTGTTTTGTCATGTGGATTCATTAAACAGAGTTAACTTTTGATTCAGCAGGTAAACACTTTTGTAGAATCTGCAAAGACATTTGGGAGCCATTGAGGCCTATGAAAACTGAATATCCCCAGATAAAACTACAAAGAAGCTATCTGAAACTGCTGTTGTGTGGATTCATCTCACAGAGTTAAACCTTTCTTTTGATTCAGCAGGTTGGAAATTCAGAATCTGAGATTGAAACACTCTTTTGTATAATCTGAAGGCCCATTTGGGAGCTCATTCAGGCCTATGGGAAAAAAATATCCCAGATAAAAACTAGAAAGAAGCTATGAAACTGCTTGTGATGTGTGGATTCTCACAGAGTTAAACCTTTTTGATTCAGCAGGTTGGAAACACTCTTAGAATCTGCAAAACATTTTGATCCATGAGCCTATGGGAAAATTGAATATCCCAGAAAAACTAGAAAGAAGCTATCTGTGAAACTGCTTGTGATGTGTGATTCATCTCAGAGTTAAACTTTTGTTTTGATTCAGCAGTTGGAAACACTTTTTTGGAGAATCTGTCAAAGGACATTTGAACCCTTTGAGGCCTATGGGGAAAATATGAATATCAGATAAAAACTAAAAATCTGTGAAACTGCTTGTGATGTGGATTCATCTCACAGAGTTAAACCTTTCTTTTGATTCAGCAGGTTGAAACACTCTTTTTGTAGAATCTGTGAAGGACATTTGAGCCTTAAGGCTATGGGAAAACAGAATATCCCCAGATAAAACTAGAAAGAAGCTATCTGTGAAACTGCTTTTGATGTGTGGATTCATCTCACAGAGTTAAACATTCTTTTTTGATTCAGCAGGTTGAAACACTTTTTAGAATCTGTGAAGGACATTTGGAGCCTTTGAGGCCTATGGAAAAAAAATATCCCAGATAAAAAACTAGAGAAACTCTGTTCAAATTGTGATGTGGATTCATCTCACAGAGTTAAAACTTTTTGATTCAGCAGTTGGAAACACTTTTGTAGAATCTGCAAGGACATTTGAGCCCATTGAGCCTATGGGAAAACTGAATATCCCCAGATAAAAACTAGAAAGAAGCTATCTGAAACTGCTTTTGATGTGTGGATTCATCTCACAGAGTTAAAATGTTTCTTTTGATTCAGATTTGACTTTTTTGTCTGCAAGGGATATTGGGAGCCATTGAGGCCTAGGAGAAAAACAATATCCCAGATAAAACTAGAAAGAAGCTATCTGTGAAACTGCTTGTGATGTGGATTCATCTCACAGATTAAACCTTTCTTTTGATTCAGCAGGTTGGAAACACTCTTTTGTAGAATCTTCAAGGACATTTGGGAGCCCATTGAGCCTAGGGGAAAAACCAAATATCCCAGATAAAACTAGAAAGAAGCTATCTGTGAAACTGCTTGTGATGTGGGATTCATCTCACGAGTTAAACCTTTCTTTTGATTCAGCAGGTTGAAACACTCTTAGAATCTGCAAAGGGACATTTAGAGCCCATTGAGGCCTATTGAAAAACAAAATATCCCCAGAAAAACTAGAAGAAGCTATCAAAACTGCTTGTGATGTGTGGATTCATCTCACAGAGTTAAACTTTTGATTCACAGGTTGGAAACACTCTTTTGGAGAATCTTCAAAGGATATTTGGAGCCATTGAACTATGGAAAATCAAATATCACAGATAAAACTAGAAAGAAGCTATCTGTGAAACTGCTTTTGTGATGTGTGGATTCATCTCACAGAGTTAAACCTTTCTTTTGATTCAGCAGGTTGGAAACACTTTTTGTAGAATCTGTGAAGGGACATTTGGAGCCCATTGAGGCCTATGGGAAAACAAAATATCCCAGATAAAAACTAGAAGAAGCTATCTGTGAAACTGTTTGTGATGTGTGGATTCATCTCACAGAGTTAAAACTTTCTTTGATTCAGCAGGTTAATTTCTTTACACTGCTGAGTTTAAATTTTAGTTCACTTTTGTAGAAGACTGTGTGGCTATTCCTCAAGTGTCTAGAGCAGAAATATATTTGACCTATAATCCCATTACTGGGTATATAACCAAAGGATTATAAATTATTCTACTGTAAAGACACATGAACATGTATGTTTACTGCACCTATTTGCAATAGCAAGACTTGGAACTAACCCAAATGCTTATCAATGTTAGACTGGATGAAGAATGTGATACATATACACCATGGAATACTATGCAACCACCAAGAAGAACAAGATGGTCCTATGCTGACATGGATGAGTTGAAACCATCATTCTCATAAGCCAACACAGGAACAGAAAACAAACACCACACTTTCTCACTCATAAATAGGAGAAAAGAATGAGAACACATGGACACAGGAGGTACAATACATTATTGTTGACTATAGGTACCATGTTATACAGCAGAATCTTTAAAGCCAATTTATATTACTTGACTAAAACCTTATGACCATTAATTTATAACTTCCCCTCCCTCAACTCCCAGAAACCCTTTCATTCTCTGATAATGAGAC